>JAODUP010000293.1:0-97500 GCA_025642065.1 Paralvinella palmiformis
AATTATTGATCTATTTATAATGTGTGTCAATGGATATTTAATGTATTCAATAGATTCCGGGAGAGTTTGGAGGATATTTCATCATGACCTGTACTAAGTTGGGTTTTAATTTGTTTGTGATTTCGAGGACTTGATCTGGTTCTATAGTTTCCAAAAATATACTGTTTATTTGAGGTGTTTTCAAATAGTCATTAACTTTTTTGTACGTTTTAGGGACATTTTCAGAGGTGGTTTTCCCAATTTTTGAAAAATACTTATTGAAGCTATTTGTTATTTCAGTTTCACCTGAAATATATTTGTTGTCTATTTTGAAAGTCTGGGGCCAGTTAGATTTGTCGTTTTGTTTACCTATTGCTTGTTTTAGTACTGACCACGTGTTTTTCATATTGTTTTTATTTAATTCTAGGAGATGGGAGTAATAGTTTCTTTTTAGCTCGCGCTTGGCTTTATTGAATAAATTCAAGTAATTTTTATAGCATTTAATGTTTTCGTCAGTTGGTTTACTAAGTTTCTTTTTAAATAACTTTGCCTTATGTCTGGCAGATGCCAATAATCCGGTTGAGACCCATGGGTCACGTTTCATGTATTTCTTATTGAATCGTGTTTTAAGCAAAGGAAATGTTTCGTTGAATATAGTTTTATAGATTGATATGAATTTATCATAAGCGGAGTTAGGACAATCATAATTTATTATTTCAGAAAAATCCCTATCACATAGCAATTGTTTAAATTTTGTCATGTTGGTTTCAGTAAATTTCCGTTTAGTAATGAATGTAGGTTTATCGGTATTTCTGTTTGAATCATTTACAATATAGAATGTACCGAAGTGATCCGCCACATCAGTTAAGATAATTCCTGATAATGTGTCTTTGCAGGTCAGATTAGAATAGATATGATCAATCAGGGTAGCCGACGTGTGGGTCACTCTGGTTGGCTTGTGAATAACTGGCAAAAAACCTCGAGATAGAATACCATCAACATAGTCCCTTGTTTTATCATTAGTTCCATATTTCAATAAGCAAATATTAACATCACCAAGAATCAGCTTGATTTACCCTCAGTATTGATAATTTCCATAATATCAAACAGTGTAGATGTAAATACATCAACATCGGCAGATGGTAGAGTGTTGGGTCTATAAATGACACCAGCGATTATTTTCTTATGAGATTCATTTTCCACTTCGACAAACAGGGATTCATAAACATGTGGAATGAATACGCTCAAGTCTTCCCTAACTTTAAAATTAATCGAGTCTTTTATAAATAGACCCACGCCACCTCTACCATCCTCATTTCTACAGCGCGTTGTAATATTGTGATATCCAGGGAGAACGATGCGGGGGTCTCTGTCAACACGAAATACCTCACTCACTCCAATTACATCAAAGGAAAATTCCTTGTTATGCAAGTCACATACAAGATTATATACATGAGATTTATATAAGGTCTGGGAGAATGGCTCACTCTGGGGACACAACCTGCATCAATCACAGCGCTATACGTGGCCTCATTTATAGGCTTCAATTCAGATTGGCATCTGTACTGACGCATACAATATTACGGCTAAATAATGTTAATTTATATATAATACTAGAATCGTATACGAACAAGATACAAAATAGCAGGTCTTTATATAAGGTAATTAGACCGTTACCAATAGTCGAACCTACAAAAGGTGTGTGTGCTACATCTGATATCGTATGCCGATCTATATAATTAGGATAGGTTAAAAATAACACCAAACCTACTATATCTCCCGATTGTGGGAGTCTGACATATCTTATTATAGCTGATTCATTTTTATAAGAAAATACAAGAATATAAATATAAAACCCAAACCTGAATTAGAATAAGTCATGAAGCCATAAAATGGCTCGTTGTCGCGTTATTCCTTCAGTCAAAAGAAGAGCTCTAAAACAAGTAACTGACTAAAGTGGCTAAATGTGTAAGAGTAATTGTAATAATTCTTCTTCGATCTTTCAAATTCGGGTTCAGAAACATAAATTTGTCCAGCTATGGAAACTCCAGAACATTCGTCTCCATGTCTATCATGGAAGAAGTTTCATCATCAAACTAATAAATGGTTGATTTAAATTGGTAGAATTACTCAACAACTGAATAAACTAGCTCATCTTAATCTGGCCACCTGTTTATCCCATATGAACGTCATATCCTGATAGGTATCGTGTCTAATAAAGCTGGTTAATGTGACATAATAGTACTACTAGTGTTTCGGGGTGTATATGGTGGAACTTGGTTTATTTAACATTATGAGTTAGCGAATGAGTTAGTGAGTGAACGAATGAGTGAGTGAGATTTGTTATGATCACGCCTAGGACATTTTGTCAAAGGACAGACACTCCGTGGAGAATCTTCCCACAATACATTACAATGTTAGGCATAACTTCAATTATATCGTAGTGGGATATTAAAGACACTACATGTTATGAAAGGGTTGAGACAGTCATTATATTTTCAGGCATTGCACTTTTAAAAGGGCCCAGGCTGGAAAGAACTGCTTACAATACCCTGTGCTGGTGGTATATTGAAAGATGAGGTGACGGAAGGAAGACTGGGGACTGACAAGCTCGGATATTGCCCAACATATATACAAGAATCACTATTTGCAAGGGATATATCCCATCATGGTGAATAACTTACCATCTTACGTATTCATTGTATGAGCAAATGGCTAACTTAGATTCAAATCACGATAAGAATACCAAATTCCAGAACTTAAGTGGTGGATCTCTGCTTAAATGAAATACAAATCTCGGGAGAAGCTGATAAAAAGAACTTAAAGAGTTTATTGATTACAACATAATGAATAACGGCCACTGATGGCAATTGAAAAGAGTTCCTGTTTTACGGCCACTTTCATGCGCATGGTCAGTTAAATAGGCCGAGCTGCTTGCAAAGGTAATGAAGCGAAGTGAAATATGGAACGCCCTTCAAATATATTCAAGCCAGGATTTGAGCTCAGGTGGTAGATGTCTGTAACCAAACTCACTAGCAATTTGCCCGTGGAAGCTCTCTGAAGTTATGTCAAACGATATCATTTATCCAAAATAATACATACGACAGATTATTTGTCCGAGACGATTGTATACATTTGCATTATTCGGAAACTGATCCTAATTAATTGTATTCACTTAAGACGTTTTGCTGTTTTAACTGATGTACCAAGGCTGGCTATCCTTCACAGACGCTAAGTGGCCTTTTTTGTTGCATCATTTTCCGATATATTTCGCAGTTACACAAACCTTCTTAAATGTTGTTTCTTTATTTAGTGGAATTTCTTTCCCTTGACAGATGCTCCTCGGCCACATGTCCCAGATGTGACCAGTACTGAGGCTAAACAACTCAACTTTAGTTGCATTGTTTTACATGGGAGAGATTCTGACCTGAACTCGGAGCCAAATCAATGCAGGTCTATGCGTTTATCTTAAGGCTACTATCACCAGTGGTAATTTGCCGCTGAGAGTAACATAATTATATCTAGGTGTAGTTTGAGTTCGTTTTGTAGCTTAGCCTTCCAGTACTAATCATGCTGGCAGTTTGTAAATAAAAATAATCGCGTTCACGCACAAAACATAATACAAGCCCTGGGCTGCACCCATTTCGAAAACATGTTTCATATGATTTTATGATCTCAACGACTCCTCTATCAACATGTACTGGTGTTGTGCTATTGCATAAACAGAACATGTTACCTTTATATCCAGACCTCTATTTTGACGCCCCCATGTCGTACTTATTCCCCGGCTGTCAGTCGGTCAAACGCGGTGCTTACTTCCTGATACCTCAAAGAAGCGGTGTCAATAACTGTTTCTCTTGTAGAGACTAACATGCCTTCCGGACTCTCAAGTGAATGATTCAACTAACCAACGGCATACACGACAGCCACGTAAACAAGCACAGGATTTGGAGAGAGAATAATCATAGTAACAACGCCCTTTCAAATCACAACAATAATCCACAACATCCCATATATCAACGACTGTTCTTATACTAGCCTCCTCGCTGAATCACAGTGCTCTCCGTTACAACACGCTAAACGAGACCCATATCATTAGCCGCGTTATCGATAGACTGCGTTATGGAGGAGGGTAAATAAGACGGCTCAAGGCAACCTATATTCACAACTCTCGTAGCTAAACTTGTCCACGAAACATATTAAGTTTCCAGTGAAAAATTGGAACAGCTCTCCTCATTTTTTCCCAAGGTTGTATGAAATATACATGTGATAACATTTAACTGCACGTATTTCACTAAGTGATACGTTAATTTAAATAAGTCACTCGACTTTTATAGGCCAATATAATTAGATATTTGAAATTAGATTGGCATTTTTAATTATCATATGAAAATTGTTCAAAATGGATGTATGTTTAGCAGAAATACTATTAATTATTGTCACAGAGAAAGAAACATTGCCGTCCCCGATGAAGTGGGTTTAATTTCTGTTCAATGTTTCAGATGAGTTGTCTGTAACTGTAACATTTCCGAATTGTCTATACCTTACAGTGATATTTCACTGTTCAACACACATCATCTCCTCCTCATGGTTGGCTGATCATGTTAAGGATCCTTAGCTGTTTCATTCAAATTAAATACCAAACCGTGGTGTTAAAGACCCCCTGAAGAGGATAACAGGCCCGACAGATTTAAAATAAAACACAATCTCTGTCGTATAGGATATCTGGATCATGACAACTTTTCCATCTTTTGGTGGCGTCTCCCATCGTGTACAATTACTGAAATTTAGCCAAGTAATAACCCCGGAAATATAGTAGTTACTCCGGCTTTAAGATAGACATCTGAACATTCTGAGTTCACTGTGACCACCAGCAATTGTCACTCTAGCTTCGTCGATTTGTTTGCATGCTAGCTGATTATGATGATGATTGATGTTTTACGGCCACTTTGTGCAGATGGTAGGCTAAATGGACCGAGCGACGTCCAAAGGTAATGAAGCGAAGTCAAAGATGAAACACTTCAGATATGCCCATGCCAAGATTCGAACTCAGGTGATCTGTGGTGAAACGCGTTACGAACTAGACCACGGAGGCGCCCACGTTTGCATGTTAGAAGACAAAACCATGAGCACATCGCCATACTGCATATACCTGTCGAGATGACTGCATCAACAACCGTATTTATCATGGAACTGAACAAGGTTTTCAGATTACTTCCAAACAACCTGGAAATAATTGAACGACTAACCACATCCATATCTCGACTTTCGTCAGTCCTTAAACAAAGATTCAGATTTTCATAAACTCTGGAAATGACTGAATATTTAGGCATGTCAGTCGTGTTAATCGGATATCTGTTGAAAATTATGTATTCTGCTAATAATTTTTCCATAAATGCAGCAGAAAAATTCCGATACTCATGATGCTGTCATGCTATAATACCGTCGGTCTCGCCGAAATTAAATTCGTTCGTATATCTAGACTCGAAAGCCACTGTCTTTTTGTGTGTGTGCGTGCGCGTAATAGCGTGCGTGTGTGAGTTCATTTGGTACGCAATGAATTAATTGACGTAACTAGTCGGCCACGCCGCCCACATGTCAAAACATCACCCAGAACGAGCCTCTAGACACGAGACCCCGTTAACGATACACGATATATCAATACCTGAGAGAATGTGGCCGCAACTTGACAGATTAAGACCCCCAACCGATAAACGACCGACCGACCATACCGCTCCTACACTTAACTAAGGCGGCAGGCAGCCTTACGCCATTCCGATATATCGCTCGGCGAGCGCGCCAAAACAATCGGGCGCGATCGTCTGCCGTAGAACACAGTCGGTCTGGGGCCCCGGCTGCCTGGCCGTCCGTCCATCTCTCTCTCCCTCTCTACGCTGGCGGCTAGCGCCTAATTTTCCAGATCGCGGCCGCTTCGTCGGCGATAGAGAAGCGACTATAATACTACCGGCTGCCGCTCGCCAGAGACGTCATCTACATCCTCCATAATCAATGCTACGACCCAGATCCTTTGTTACCACGGCAACGGTCGGGTCATTGGTTATCGGAGCATGACAAACTGGGTCTCGGCGCATGCGCATTGCGCGACGGGAAGCCCGGACGTTGAAACGGCGCCACTGGAGAAACAATCGGTACGCGCCGATCTGCCGTGCGATAATCGTATTTCTAGCGGGATATATGTCCGACGAACCGATTGCCCCGCAGGTGAGTGGATGCCATCGCGTAGTTTCGCCGACAAATCGGAAGCGGAATCGCCGCTCCGTCGTCGGAAATGCCTGTCGAGTCGGTGTATTTTCGCTCATCGGCAAAGTGACATTTCAAGATGGCGACTCGGCCCCGGTTGCGCATGTGCATGACGTAGGCGGCGATGGGTGGAAATGTGATCTGTGTGTGATCGCGCTCGTGTTCGGGTCGGCCGATTCTCGGCTAGTTTATGTTTTTGTCGCCGTATCGTAGATTGCGTCACGGTTCTGTGGCGGTTATAAATGACGTTATATATCACATGTACGATCAGTCGTCAGGGTAGATCCAGTACGGTCGCGCGTAGACGAACGCTTCCGTGTGGTAAAAGTTACCGATTTGTGGGGTCTACGGAATAAAGTCGTAAATTTAATTCGACCCGAACTGTCAGCGATTCAGCATTGACTCGTTGTTACTTGCCACCGTTACTTTGGCGTTCGGGTTTAGATTTCGACGGTCTCGACTTGTCTGGATAATTTCTCGACCCCAAGAACATCCTTACTGATCTTCATAGCATAGGCTTAGCTGATTTACGTATATCTGCTACTAGATACAATCAGTAACAATGTTGAATGTATGATAATCTCGATGTGGATACAAAAACTACACGATTATTCTTTTGGTCTTGAATAACACGCTGTGGTTGTATACAACTTTTCATTTATTTACTAGTTATGCCCGATAGCTGTTCACTGGCTAACACAGAAAGATAGAATTAATAAGAACAAAAAACATAAACTACTTGTTTCCCTTTGAAACAAAAGATTTGCTGTCTATATGGTATATTGCTGTTATGTAAAGTTGGCGAACATATCGATATAATTATTGAAATAGAGCTGTAGCAGTACTTGTTGGCAGAATTGATTAATTTCAGATAGTACTAGTAAATACCAATTCTGGGTTTATGTTGTTATTTTATGGTAGTTTGATATCCTATGGTCGTTCAGCAGTTCTTAGCAACTTACTAAGTAAGTTGATAAAATATTAGTCATTCCCAAATTCTATATTTAATCATTTATTTATTTCATTTTTAAATGGTGAAAAACTTTTTTTAACTTGAACAAAATACGGTCGCCCCTTGCAGAAGGTTATGATTCTAAAACTGTGTTTGTGGTTTTAATTTACCTGATGTTTACTGGGTTAAACATCAGTTGATGTTTTTTCCACCGTCTATCTCATATCAGTCTCCATATTGCTGGGTGAGTCCCAGAAACTGAGGAAGAAGTCCTTTGCTGTTTATTGTTTGTTTGTTTATATCCCATTCTACCATTTTGAGATAAATTGAGAGAATTCCATATTGAGGTTCAGCTATAAGGCTCAAAATAGTTTGTTTTGTTTATATTTATCTGGTTTATAAAATAAACTTCTTTTCTTGTTTTCATTAAATTTTAATTGAGACGATGCTAATTTGTTTTATAACTTTGTTGAATAATTATCAGAAAAAAAAGTGGAAAATAATATACTCAGCACACAGATAAAATTAGTAATTTTTCTGATATTTTTATTCTCTAATATAAAGTATTGGTTAAGCAAGATATTATATAAGGTATTTCATTAAATTACAAATTTTGTTAGGTGAGACAGAAATTGTCATAACAATGGTTAGATATTTTTTCAAAACAATTGAAAAAATGTCCTGGAAGTTACTATAAAATAATCAAAACTAGAATTTTGTGTGTTTTTTAGTCTTTTAATTTTATAGTATGCTGAGGACATGTTAATCTAAACTATACCTGAACATTACTTTTATCTTGTTTTTGGGAGGTGAATTGAATTCTCACTGTCACATTCTCTGTAATCTAATTGGTCAGTAAAATGATAGTAGTTTACACAGTAAAGTCTGATTGGCTAGTCATTGTGCAGATTTATGCATAATTTCTATTGTATTTTACATGACGTGATTAAATAAGATGTTTTGTGTGCAATACAGTATTTCTGGAAATATATCGGTAAAGAATTGTGGAAGGACCCAGATACTTGTAAAATTAGTGTCGTATCTATTTTTTTAAATATTAGTAATTTGGTCAATTTCTGCTAGCATTGTTATCAATCTGGCCTAGTATATAGACATAACTTTGATCAACTTGTTTGGACTGGAGTTTTAATCTGTAACTTTGCTGTAAAGCATTTCTGGGGTTAAAATGGCTGGTAACACCTTGATCTCAGTGATACAACATTAGGTGTTGTACTGACTTAGAGAAGTGACATAACACAAATCAATGTTTTAATTCATTTGTTGTTGATTAATATTTGTAGTATCAGATGTCTGAATGTTGTCAGGGCAGCTGTTGTTGATGTAGAGTGACTGGCAGTAGTCTTGTTACTTCTTCACACTAGCCACAAAGTGGTATATGTATAATATAATAGTCCACGTCTCTCATTAACTGGGATGTTATAATATTTAAATGATGCCTCCTGTTAGGGGTAGTTTAACCAGGGTGATTTACTGTTTATTACGTTAGGTCGTTTAAGTGCAGTCAGTCCCAGTCTAGTCATACATGTTTGCATTATGATTTCTTTAAACCAAATTATCCAATATAAATGTAACATCTGAGGTATAACCTGTTAATGAGATTTACCTAGCCAGAATTTACATACATTAATAGTTTGGATGCAGGTTAAGATAAATTAGCGGACAATTATTGACCTGGTTTTTGTTTCAGAGTGTATATTTTTGTATATGCATTCATAAAGCTGCTAAAATTATACTATTATGACTGTTGTTACATCTGCTGCAATGTGATACTAGAAAATTATTCAGTGAAGAGTTATGAAATAGCTTAGAACAGTTTATGTTGTGTTAAAAATTGTATCCCAAGTAGCTTTATTCTAGGATAAGATGTTGACTGTCAACGCATGTTCACCATTTCACAACTGCAGTTTATAAATATTCATAGGGCACAGATAATATTTATTCAATAACTTTGAACAGCTGGTGACTGGTTGTGCGAGTAATGTGATAAAGCTAAATGTAAATGATACAATTTGAGAATATGTTTTAGTGCATATTTATTTTTGTAAGTTATTCACTTTCAAGTTTAAAGTATGAATTCGGTATTGCTATGTTAATAACTATTCGTTTGATGTCTTCCTAACATTATCAGGTGAGTGAGCCTTGTTTAGCTTACTCATTCTGTATAGTATGTTGAAGGTGGTGTTCAGGTGTGGGAGGCTTCTTTCTGAGCATTCTTTGATAGATGTCTACATACATTACCACAATGCTGACTACATTATCCCCAAATTAGTCTGTTGTGTGTGTGACCTTGGTTGTTGTAAATTTTGTCTTAACCCATGTCCCTGGTGTGGTGATTACTATTTGAAGTATTTCTTTCTGCCTACGAAATATATATGTTCTCTTCTTAGTGACTCAACAGAAAGATGCATAGTTTGCATTAATTGTTGTCGGGATGGGGGGGGGGGTATATGATCATATTAGACCAGAGAGGTGTTTCTATCTGTCATGCTGTTTGTCATAGAATATAAAGGCAGCAGGTATGCTGAGATTATGGGTATCATGTTGTTAATTTTACTCATCTGTAGTAAGATATGTGACAGGTACAGAAGTCTAATTTTAGCCAGAGAGACTGAGATCCAATTGAGAAACTGGATGGTTGTAAATAAATTTGGAAAGGTTAAATATTGATGAGAATAGATGGTGAATTTGTTAGCCAGTGGATTATAAAATAGGCAGTATGGCATTATTTTTTTCAGTGCAGATATGACTGGTTTTTTTGTGGTCTGAATTTTTGTATCACACTTTTTTTAATAAAGTAGTAACTCACATGATCAGATTTGGCTGTAGCCATATTTCTTGTACAAATCTGTAAAAAAAAACATTCTGTCATTTCAGTGTATAGGTCTGTTACATGGCCAGTAATGCAACATTTGGTTCAGTCTTTTTTGTGTTAGAAACAGCTATGGCGCCCACTCTTAATAGGGAATGTCAACTTTTCACTAACAGCATATACTGGAAATCTTTCAGCAAATTATTTTGTATTACACAGAGACTGAGACTAGTATTTCAGCTGAACGACCAAAATTATTGATCGGGGTGATCTTTCCAGATGAATGACACAACTAAGCCTTTGTTATTCATGTTGACTCTTAGAAGATTTTTTGCATAGGTTTCAATGGAGTTAAGTGATTTTAAAATAAAACTTTTAGCTGATTGAAAATTGATTTTAATGAAGATTTTTTAATATTTAATGTAGATATAAACATAATAAAGGGCAATTTGCAAATTTCGGAAATAATTCTTTTACTTGTACCTGGAAATTAATCATATATGTATCAGCTGTATAATATTAAATAATTTTTTTATTACATTAGAGTATTAACACCCTTAACATTAACATGTAGTAGACATTGCACAAATGGCTGATTTATGGATAATTTTCTATAGAACAAGAAATAAGAGATGTCATCATTTATGGTTTGTCCTACTCTGCTCTTAGGTCTCGATTGATGACCAGCATAAGGAATTATCAGTATTGCTTAATTAAATAAATTAGCATGTAAAACATATGTCTTGTATGAGGTTTTATGCTCACTGTCATTCTGACTTCTTACCTCAGCATTCATATACTCACAACACTTACTACTGATGTACGTATGCACACTACTGCAAACTGAGTTTCCATTGCCACGTTGTCACTAGTTATTGTTAATCACTATTTACCAGTATCAATTTATGAATATTATTTGTATAAAGAATATGACTAAAAATTATATGTCAGTAATTCAATACAAATGAATTACTTTAGCATATAAATATAGTGTTCCTTAAGTTATGTCTTATTAAATGAATGAAAGAGTAATTCCAGTACATTTTGTAGCATGACTGATATTTCATTTGTTCCTCTTTTGGGGCATAACCTTATACAGTGTTCAAGACACAAAATTAGTCCATTTTCCTAGGCGCCGACTGACCCAATAATTCAAATAATGTTGATAATTATTACTTAATTATTAATAACTCTAATATGGCTAAGGTATAGCTTTTTCATAATCAGAAACATTTAGAAGATGAAGGAAACAAATCCTGATATAATTATGCACAAATTTATTAACTGCACACTTGTTGTATGTTTGTGTTTAAAGAAGCAAACACCAGACAAGTTCAAACATAAAATTTTATCTCTTGATAGTAGCAGTTCCTCCATTTAATCTGATAGTTTGACCAGATGTCAGCAACTTGATGTCACATCAAATTCATTTATCTGTATTCTTATTGGATGAAAAACTGGAATTTTCACTAATTTAAATTACAAGGCTCCACTGAACAACAACAAATTGTCAAAGAACTGCTTTATCTGTTGACAATCACCCAACTTGGAAGAGCCTTTCTGAGGAGGGAATAACCTATGGTGGCAACCTCTGGCCTGCCATTTCAAGGTCTACAGTTATATTATCATAAAACATTACTTCATTGCATATCAGTTAATTATGCTACAGCAACAGTACTAACCAGACGTGGTAAATGCTAAAAAATCTCTTTGGGCATCAGTGTCATACCATTTCAACATTATTCATCATTTATAAACAAAAGAGTAACTATGATCATGCATATAGGTTTGCCACTTCAAAGAGTGAGAAAAACAAGTGACAAATAGAAAATGTATTTATGACTAATGTGGTTTGACCATAATGTTTGTTTAATATACACAATTTGGGATTGTCCTTAACAGTAAGTTAACAATTATGAGACATGTTTGATCTTGCAGAAAATGGTAATTTCAGAATCATGTTTGATATTATGTTACAAAAGAAGTTTGTAAAAGATGATAATAATAATAATACCATTTTATAAAGTGTGAGTTATCTAAGGTGCTTTACATTGAAAACATATTACTAATTAAAACATGTTCTGGCTGAGATAATGCAAACATTTTATATATAAATATAGTAGTTAATAGATATTATAAATAGGCTAATTGAAATTAATTGATTTAGGTACCGTACAAAAAAAGAAAATGGTCTTCACAGAATTATTTGTTTCTTTGTGACATTCCATATTTTGTAATGGTGTATGTATATTCATCTCTTTATAGTCTTAAAATCAGAATGTAATTGTGCTGTCAGTGACGAATATGTGTATTTTCATGATTGAAAGATGCATGCAGCTACTTAAATCTTAAATAATTATAAGTACATGTATCATTGTTTGATGATAAATATTTTCTATATCTACTTATTCTAATCATTCCTCTCCTGTTCACTTCCTTGCTATTAAATTCTTTATACGTCATAATGCATACATGTAATTACATTTTCTAGGGATTCAAAAAACTTCTCAACTTTTAAATAAGTTATCATAAGTGTTTGGCAGTGATGAATCCAGTATAAGGCCTTGACTCGGGGTACTTGACTTAAATTTCTTTTAACAGGAGGTTGAATATGTCATTATTTAAGTTAAGTCAGTGTACATTAACTGTCTTGGAATACCCACATAAACAGTTAATTTATTTGACATTGAAACCAGCACGCCAATTTTTTTTATATAGTATGCATCCTGTATTTTGGTGTAAATTTTACACTTATTTGGTGTTTTACCTTAATTTTATTCGGTGTGAAACTTAACATCAAGTAAATACTGATTTCAGTTTTCTGGATATTGTTGTTTCCAGTTATTATCAGTAATGTCTGAAGATATTTTTTAATGATCACATTTAGGGCTAAATATTTTGTACACTTTCAAAAGTGTATCTCTCACATGATTGGCCACACACCTTCAAGACCAAAGTTTAAATTGCAGTCTGTGTTTGAAAACTCAGCATCACAGTGGAATGAGGATGGCTGTTTATTGGAACCCAAACATTGTGGCATAATACGTTCAGTAGATATATGATATGAGATATTGTGTTTGTTGGGTTTAGCATGATACTGAAGTCACCAGTAGTAGGTTAATGTTCCAGTGTGGCCATTGTGCTAATGATAGTCTAATAGATTTGGCATTTTTGTTGTATGCACTGGGAGTACATTTCATGGCTTTGTACCGGACAGAAACATACTCGAGACTGTCTGTTTTTAGAGGTGTACACTTGCTGCTGATACACAAGACTATATTGTTAATGGTTGTATCTAGCTATAAAACTTGATGGCAAGAAAGCTGTAATCATCTAGTCAGGTAATGTGTCTGTTTGTGTGTGTGTGGTCACAAGTTTGTACTTAGGTCTCGTTGTTTACTATTCGTTTGGGGCCATTTCCTCCATTAAAAACGTTTTATCATCATTGTGATGTATTTTGTAGCATTTCTGTTATGTTTTACACTGTAAACAAAATGTTGTATTTTAAAATAACAGTCGGCCTTGTGGTTGATACAGCAATACTTGTGTCTCCATACACCAATTTGTTGTTTATCATCGTTATTAGGTGTGTGTGTGTGTGTGTCAGACATGGGGTCAATTCAATTCCGGAATTGGAATTGATTATTTAAAAAAATGGAATTTTCCAGTTAAGTAGTTTTCCCAACTGTTCGCTAGGTGCAGCAACGTTTTCGCAATATCCGGTGAGGTTGGCCAACGAGAGACTGAAAACAACATACAAAACCTATGATTTACTAAGAATATTCCCGCATCCTTGTTTATAATGGAAAGTATATATCGCCTACAGGATATCCCGGCGATGGCGGATGACTGTGTTTGTTTACAATTATTAATCGCCTGTTAACATCAGTGACATGCAATTAAAATGAAATACATTTTCTATAAGCTTAAATAGTATTCTATCCAAAAACAATAGTCAATCGCAATCAAGTTTTGATAACTGGGGAGTAATTGGCAGATTATTACAAGACATTTTCAGTGTTGTTGATCCATCAGCCTGTCAAACCACATGCCAGTCTGGGGGCTGTCAGAGGCAGATTAGCAAGGGGTCTTACAAAAATATATATTCAGACATAATTTCTATTTGTACTGATATTTTTTCCCTGCTGGTCAACATTGAGCAGCGAAAATGACAAACATGGTACCACATACATGTATATGTCTGCCAACATGATTTATCATGACTTGTTGCTGCGAATGATGGCTGGTCCAAGTCACTTATCTTATCTCATTTACATGCCTTTCTACCTTGCATTTTCAATGTTTTAACTTTTAAGATTTGTCACGATAAAATTGCCGAGTTTACTGGTACAATGTAATGCGTGTCGGGTTGATATTGGTTTTGGAAAAGTTTTTTTTCTTCTACATGTACGTATCAGTGTCTGGCTAGATCTGGGAGGCGGAACGCCAGTGATTGACCTACCTGGAAGTCGGGACAGTGCCCCCAGCGAATGTTTATCCAGATCTGGCAACTGAGCCATTGGAATTGATGAATTGGAATTGAAGTTTCCAACAAATTAATTGACCATTTAATTTTTTAATTCAGAAATATTTCTTCCATAACAATCCTAGTTGGAATAAAAACTACTCGGAGTAGGTATTCCAAGTAGGTACTCGGAGTAGGTACTCAGTAAAAACTGGAATTGAAATTTAAAAATTTGGAATTGATAAATCTGGTGTGGAAATGGAATTGACAAAATGGAATTGACCCCATGTCTAGTGTATGTGTGTGTGTAAGGGGGAGGGGGGGGGCATTCAAATAGGTTAAGAGCTTACAGACTTTAAAAAGAGCCTACAGACTTTACAAAGGAAATAGATAATGCTGGCCATAATTTATTTTCAAGTGATAGAACTAGGCATCAAATTGTTGTCTTTGCTAAATTCAATAGTATAAATAATACTAATGTTTAAACCATATGCACATGGAATTAAGCTAATTTGTACATGGTGTTTGAACCAGTCAATTTGGCAGTCAAACTTGTATTGTGTTTGGTTCCAGAACTCTGGGACTGGTTTAAATTTTGGCCACCCTGTGTCTTAATGGTATTTCACCTTTCATTGCCTCCAGAGTTTGCTCAACCAATTTAGCCCACCAACTGCACTAAAGTGGAAGTTAAACAAAAAGATTTGAATGGAATAATAAAATACTGTGTTGATCCTAATAAAAGTGTAACAGAAACAAACCCTTCCCCCTTTGTCAGGGTGGAAAAGTGCTACTCTTTAATATTTCATTGATAAACTTGAAACAAATAGGCCAAAATTCCTCAGTTGATTAAGTTAAAATTATTTTTTAATGGCTACCCTCACACATAACAATTCTTAATGGGAAAATGTCATTTAAATAATAGAAGAGAACTACTTACCATTGTAATAAAAGATAATATGTGACTTAACTGTTATGTCCATTTAATATACCATGTGCCGAAGTATTTAAGTAATAACACTACAAACTGTATTTAGCATTAGACATTTAACGTAACAAAGAAATAATGAAGCCAGCTGAAAATTATATGTGTACAGTTTGGCAATAATACATAATTATCTGTATTTTCTTTTGGAAGGGGTCCATTACTGATAACAATGGTATGATAAATGATGGGTACATTTGTTCAGCTTCATGCATTTGATAATTTATTGTTTGTTTTGTAGATGGAGGTGAAACTACAGTTTATGAAATAATGTAACTTGCTTAGCTGTATATTATTAGTTTTTGTCACTTACAGTCATAAGGTATTCAATATATCATGTTTATCATATTTCCAGATGATTATAATGTGATGATAAAGGCGATGTTCATGTGTAAGGATCTCGGGTGATAATATGTGTCAGCATCTGATATGTAACAAGCCATCTGAATAAAGCGCTATCAAACATCAGGTACTTGTTAATGTTATTGAGGTAACCTACAGGTATGGAATAGAAGTGCCTAGACATTTATAACTGCACGTTAAAATGAACTAAGAGCAATAAATAAAGTACTGTTTTCTAAAAGCTGGATGTTGATGTTTAATAATATTACCCACTGTTTACTATAGCTACGATGTCTGTGACAAATCCTACAAGTATGATCACAATTGCCCCACTTGGCGACAGTGAGCTACAAGATATTGGTTTGGATGCTGTAGCACAGAGTAAGTAAATGTGATATGAACTGTAGTTGGCATGTTTCACATATTCTTGCACTTGGTAAATTGTCATTAACAAAATATAAGACACCACACTTCTTCTGATCCTGTCCCGACATTGCTTGATGTTTCAGATGCTGCCGAGTTGGTAATAAAACAAGAACCAGCAGACACATTCACAACCAGCATTACTACCACAACAAAGGCGACAACATCTCTTCGCTTCTCTAATGTGTCCTTGCCACTTATACAGAATCGTAATGCAGCATCCACTGGTACGATTACATTATCACCTGTCACCACTTCTGGCGGGATACATGGCCTCCAAAGTGTGGTGCCAGTCAGCGGAGGTGTGCTGCGCTTCACCGGACCTGGACTGTCTCAGGCCAGATCTGGTCTTGGTAAGATGGTTGGCACAGCTGCTCGCCAGCCCCTCTTCCTCATCCCCGCTGGCAGTGTTAATCAGAAGGGCATGAATCTCCAACAGGGAGCACCAATACGTCTGGTTCCTATACAGCCAAAGAAAACTCAAGCTGTCGTTGCACCGCAAGCAAAGCAGAGCTCCTCTGTCATCTCATTAACACCACAAGTTGTTCCCAGTAGTATGTCAAAGGGAATCATTTCTTTCTCTCAAGAGGTAAGTGTCTGAATCTTGAACAGATATTTCCATTACCTATTAAAGATGTATTTTGTGATGATTTCAATACACTTTACCAACATTTTATTCTATTTTTATTTTCATTCCCAGAACCCTGAGGAATTTGCTATTGGCCGCTCAGAGCCAATGTTTACTCCAAAGTTTGGTGTGTCTGGAATGATTTTCAACAGTCGTACTGTAACAGCAAGTGGGCAGGTGAAATACAACAAGGACTACCTGTGCAATCTGTGTAAACACATGTCCGACTCCTATCAGAGTTTCAAGAGTCACTTCACTAGCACCCACATGTTTAATTGTGATTATTGCTCTTATAAGGCATTTTCACGGTATGAGGTGGTAATGCATACAAAGAACTCACACACTGAGGCACTGGATGACTTAAGAGGTTATGAAATGTTCGATGATACTGACAGTCTACCAGGTGTTGCCATCACAACTTCTCTTCTGCCAACACTTACCACAGGTACCATATCCACAGCCAAGAGTTCAGGCATTTCTGTTGGTGGATCAACTGGGTTGATCACAGTCCCTGTCATGGGACTGGATGGCAACAAAATTGTTATACAGAACCTATCTAAATCAACAACATTGTCATCTGCAACTGCAACAACTGCCTCGGCTAAAGGTAACTCACCTAATGGCTATTTTACATACAAGATTATCCAGGCTGCCAAGGATGAGCCAAAGAAATATGAATGTGACCTTTGCCAGTATCAGACGTACAATCTGAAAACAATGTACGAACATGCATCATGCCACACAATGAATGACTTGACCAAATCAGGACAAGGAAACACAACGTGGGAGTGCTTCTATTGTAACTTCAAGTCATTTGACCAGGTTAAGGTGGTTGCACATGTCAGTGCGGCTCACCCAAAACAGCACATCCAGCTGAAACGCTATACAAGCACCTCTGTGATCAAGTCCCAGCTGTCAACGGCCAGTGGTAGCACATCAACAACAACTTCAGCTGCCACAGCTGTTGTTGCTTCAACCAC
Organism: Paralvinella palmiformis; assembly: GCA_025642065.1. NCBI lineage: Eukaryota > Metazoa > Annelida > Polychaeta > Terebellida > Alvinellidae > Paralvinella > Paralvinella palmiformis. The sequence goes on from JAODUP010000293.1 coordinate 17,843, forward strand.
TGCCACCATTACCACCACCTCGGCCTCAGATGTGAACTCGGCCAAGATGACAACGAAACCGTCTGCCATCATTTCTCCAGACATCACTGAGGCAGAGGCTGAGACAGAGCAGGAGAAACCTAGTACTCCAGAAGGGGAAAATTCAAAGGGTGAAGAGGAGTCCAACCAGAAATTGGATTCTGCTGAAAAATCTAAACACAAGAAAACAAGCAAAGACATTGAGGAAGAGGATGATGGCACAGCAATGTGGGGCTGTTACTACTGTCAATACGAAGAACAGGATCGCCACCATGTTGTGGCACATGTTAAGGCAGAACATACCGGGCGCAAAATTGTTATTACGAGGCGGCGACTCCAGGTAAAGGAAAAAACTGGTGATAACAGTGGCGATGAGAAAAAGGAAACCAGTGAGTTGCCTGAACAGTCCAGTAAAGGTGATCACGAGCCTGTTAAGGATTCAGCTAGGAAGGATTATGGCTCACTGATCATAAAACTAAAATCGAAAACAAAGAATGATCACAAGACACTGAGTTTGTTGAGGAAGGAACTTGAAGAAAGGAAGGCTAAGCATTCTGGCAGCTCAGATGGTGGCAGCAGTGCTCTACCAAACTTGTCTTGTTTGATGGATAACATTGAAAATAGCAGCAAGAACCTTGTGCCTGATTTATCACCGAATGGAACAGAACTGGAAATGCCGGTTCTGGAACCAATGGTTATACAGAAGAACAACCGTGGTAGACCTCATAGTCCCTGGAAGTCAACGTCACCAAAAATAGGAAACAAACATCGCATACGCTTCCCAATTGGTCTGAAGAAAGAGATCAAAGTAAAGAAACGAGTGCACTCTGGCAGCCCCCTGAAGAAGCCAACTACACGTGTGAAATCAGACCTGGCATTCGATCAGGCAGAGGTGGTTGTGCTGGATCATGTCCCTGATGATCTGAAGGTTGATGTGTCCCAGTTGTATGTGTTTAACAGAAGCAAGCAGGAAGCTCAGTGTAACATCTGTCATCGTAAATACACAGGCAAGATGGCTTATGGACACATGCGTGAGCATCTTATGATACACACTGGAGAGAGGATCTGGGGCTGTCCGTACTGCATGTTCCGGTGCAATCGACGGTTCACCCTGTATATGCATGTTAAAAAGGTCCATCCAGACATGCCAATCAAATTGGTAAGACGTAGGCCATACCAAGTCAAACAGAATGATAATTTGCAGATTCAGTGTAACTCCAGTGAGGAGTTTTCCACAACAGAAGTAGTCCTATCACCCAAAAAACTTCTAGGTCCCCGTACTCATCGTGAAAAACAGATGCTTGAGGTGGCAGAGTATGCATGGGAGTGTCGCTACTGTTCACGGAAGGATGTCTTCAAAGGAGCTATCAAAATCCACATGAAAGTTGTCCATCCTGATAGGAATTACAAGATTGAGCCAAAAAGGCGTGATCGTCCTCTGAACCTTTTGAATAAACTGATTGCTGACAACAGACTGCCATTGAAGGAAGCAAGGGTGTGTATATTCCAGCTGGAAAACATGAAGAAATACAAAATTTTGAAGGAGATTCTAGAAGAGAATGGTCATAATCTTCTCGTGGACATGGATATAGATGAACCTCCTCTAGACCCAGAAAATGAGGAAGCGCCGAAAGCTATTGCTGAAGTGAATACAGAGGAATTAGGTGAAGCTGGTCGCAAATCACCTGCTATGAGTCATGCCAAGTACCAGTGTCCATACTGCAGCACACGAGGAGTTAGGCCATCGACAGTGAAGTTACACATATTGTCAGTCCATCCAGATAAAGAGCTCTACATACATGACCTGCGTGTCTCGCGGAGAACACAGAATCAACATTATCTCTACATGTGTCGTGAACAGGACTGCAAGTTCATGACCATCATGCAGCAGGCACTGTATGCTCATGTTGCTAAGAATCCAACTCATGTCAACAGCTTACAGAGCTCAGACAGGGAGAACGGTCAAACAAAAATAGACATAACTGTCTCGCAGCGAGTGAGCTCCCTGAGACGAAAACCTGAGAAAGTGGAGGTCAAGTCAGAAGTGGCCATGGAAGTGAAACAGAGCTCTCCAGGAAATAATGTCCAGGTAGCTCCACAGCCACAGAAACAGCAGCAGCAGCAACAACAGCAGCAGAAACAACAACAACAGCAGAAACAACAACAGCAGAAACAACAGCCACTATCGAAACAACAACAGCAGCAGCAGAAACAACAACAGCCAAAACAACAGAAACAGCAGCAGCAGCCAAAACAGCAGCAACCACAACAGCAGCAACAACCACAACAGGAAATATTAACGGTTACCACCTGCAAGGCACCTGTTCATTCCAGTAGCCCTTTACCAGTTGTTGAGCAGGTGCAGGCACCAGTAAAAAAGAAGAGAGCACGTTCTTCATTGCCAGATAACTATAGAGAGGGTATCGTCAGTAATGACACGCCACTCACCTGTCGATACTGCAATTTTTCTGAAACAACTAATGTCATCATGATCAAAGACCATCTGCTCTCGGAACATTCTACAGAAATTCCTGTTGCTATCAACAGAAAGGAAAGGGCGAAGCGAAAGCAGGCTAGACTCCATCTGTGTCCAATGGCCACTTGTGATTATGCGACCTATTTTGAGAAAGCCTTCAGCATTCACTTGAAGGAGGCCCACAATGACATTTTCTTTCCGTTTAGGCAGCAGCTGAAAGACGATTCGGCAGATGATGAAGATGAAGGTGGTGAGAAAAAACCCATCCTGGCTGAAGACGGAGAGAACAATAAAGGTGCCAGTAGTGATGACAGCTGGGATGACACTGCTGGTAAGCCAAGTAGGAAGCGACGTTGGAGCAGCAGTGACGATGAACCCGAGTGGAAGCCGAATAATCGTAATCCGAAAAGGAAGGCAGCACGGAACAGGCGTCGAACTCTGCCCAGTCGGCCCCAGCTTAAACTGCAGGCACCACCCCCACAGGTGTTGGTGCCAGTGTCATCACATCCACGCTCTCTCCTCAAACTTCAGGTATCTTCACAGCACCCTAGGTCTTTACTCCGAGCACCACTTCAGCTAACCACCACACCTCCTGCTTCAGATTCTCCAGTAAAGGTATTAGATGCCTCTGCTAACAGTAAGACAAATGTGGGGGACAGCACACCTGCACTAAAGAAGAAACGAAACGTCATTCCCTGTAACCTGGCAACCATCAAGGACCATAGTCCGCAGAGTGAAGCAATCACTGAGTATCCATCGGCAGTCGGTCACATAGACACCAGATTCCTCTGTTTTCAGTGCAGTACAACTTATAACACGCTTCCAGAGATGAAGACTCACTTGCTTGATGAGCATGAAGGCAAAGTGAACTTCTGTATGGACCTATATGCAAGATACATGCGCAAGAAGCAGAGTGTTTTTCTCTGTGTTCAACCATCTTGTGATTTCTGTTGTAAGACGTGGGCAACGATGAGGAGCCACTGGACCCAGGAACACCCAGGAACGATCACTGATGATGCTCTGAGGTACTTTGATAGGTCAATTGAAAGTTCCCCGGCATTCAGAAAACGAAGGAGACAGAAGAAAGGTGATCTTGATGATGTGCAGCAAGATGATGTCAGCGATGTGACCATGAAATTGAACAACGAAGTCAATCCTGCTGGCAGGATTGAACCAACTTCACCATCTGAGAATGCATCACAGTACAGTGACGTGGATGGTGATGGACAGAAACAGGCCTCTGGTGGTCGGCCAAATAAACGTCGAAGAGTTGGTGATATAGAGAATGGCGATGGTGCACAGATGATGGGAGGAGAGTCGAGAAAGGATAGTGAACCGAGAGTGGAGGGAGAGAGGTCTGATGAACAAGTGAGTCCTAATCAGCATCATGGCGATGAATATCGTGATGACTCTAAGATGTCTGACGACAACCCTGATGGGTCACCTCTAAAGAATGCTTCATCTGAACTTTCTGATGGTGATTCCCAGATGCCGAACTGCAGCGTGAAAAAAAACCATGCATCAATGGACGTCATGTACCAGTGTTCACATTGTACTTACCTCTCCACTGACAAAAGCAACATCCAAACACACCTCAGCAAAGAACACGACATCAGGGAACCAGAGTACACGGAGATAGAAGCCGAGTTTGACCATGATGGGCGAGTGAACATGAATGTTGGTGGACATCGAAGTCAGGCAGACATGTCACACGACTCATCAGAGATGGCCAGTCCTGAGCTGAAGAACTCATCAGCATCAGTAACTGAATCCGAGAAGAATGAAGTAAGACTTAGTGAATCTGAGAACGACAGTTTGGCCAACACTTCTGGCACCAGCACAGACACACCTAGTGTATCCAAGATCAGACCACTGAAGTTGTCTGTACGAGATGGAGAGGTCACAAAGGTCAGCAACAAAGATAAGAATGAAGATGAAGATGAACAGACTAAAGATGATAACAAAAAAGTGGAGGTGGAAAAGAAACAAGATGAGAAATCTGATGAAGAATCTGAGGAGGAATCGGATGACGACGATGATGAAGATGATGACGACGATGATGACGATGACGAAAAGAGTGATGATTCCTCTTCTTCTTCATCATCCGAAGAGGAGTCTGAGGAGGAGGACGACTCAGAGTCTGGATCATCGGAGGAGTCAGAGAGTACAGAGAATGAGAGCAAAGCTTCGGCAAACTCGGACTGATAAAACAATGTCATCACTGAGGAGGCTTCTTGTTGATTATCTGTTCCAACGTTTAGTGTATTATGTCTGAATATTGTGGATTTGTTCTACCTGTTGGGGTTTGTTGTTGAACGTCTGTGTCCATGTCATCACAGCAGCCGTCCATCTTGGAGGTTGCTGCTCATCTATTTTTCAAAGTTAGCCACTTTACTGCCGAGATGTTTCTTAACTTGTCTTGTTTACAGAACAACTAGCATTTAGCCGTGTACAAAATGGTGACATTTGTGATAGTATTCTTCTGTTTGTTGATTCTCTGTTTGATGCAGGTTAATTTTACAGTTTGTATGGTTTCTGTTACATTTCCTTGGCATCTGACATTTGTCTGTTGCACAACTAATGTAGGATATGTATATATATATATATATATATATATATGGAATTTATCTGTTACAGGACTCCTGTATTGCTGTGAAGTTAAAGTATTTTGGATTAGTATAACAATTATGTTCCTTAGTTTATATGAGGTATTATTTAATATTCTTCTGTATGTATGATTCAGACTGTTAATAACGGTTTCATGTCATTCTTGAAGTGTATCATATTTGATTGACAATTTAAAAATGGTTTCACTGGTCCTTTATTATTGTGAAATGTTGAACATGTAAATGGAAAATATTTATTGGTGAATGTAAAAATATCAACATTTGCAGTATCAATCTTGTGTGTGTGTTACATTTGATCTTCGTTGTACATAAACATTTAGATACCGAAGCATCAAAAGTGAGTTGTTGGATAAATTTCTTTAGACGGTGTGTGTGTGTGTGTGTGCGCGCACACAAATGTGGTGCTCAATAAGGGTGTATATCATTCACTTTTCATGCAGTCCTTGTTTCACTGTCAGCTTCATGATGTGAATACGAGTAGTTTTTTTGCCATATAATATCGTTAGGGTGACAACATCCGTGTTTAAGTGATGTTTCCTGTATAACCCTGCTCAGAATATCTGTACACTGGTTTGAGGTGAAATTATGTCTTGTCGCTGCTTACTGGTTTAGTGCAGGTCTGCTTTATTAATTTTGTAGATTGCTTTTGTCATTATTTCGCCAATGAACAGAATTAACCAGGTTTGCTTAGAAAGCTATAATCATCTAGTCAGATAGTATGGGTGTGTGTGTTCAGGGGTTTGGTCACAAGTTTGTACATAGGACTTGCTATCATTTTCGGGTCTCTTCCTCCATTAAAAAGTTTTATCATCATTGTGTTTTATGTTTTAGCATTTTACACTGTAAACAAAATGTTTTATTTTAATATATCAGTCGGCATTGTAGTTGATACAGCAATACCTGTGTCTCCATACACCAAGTTGTTGTTTATCGTCATCATCATCATCATCATTCGGTGTGTGTGTGTGTTGAGCTCCATCAAGTAGTGTGTAGATGGAGTCGGTTGGATGATGATCATAATTATATCACTGAGGCTTGTTTTAGCGGGGGTGGGGGGGGACCATGGAGTAGACTATGTACTGCTTTGTGGAAGGTTAAAATAAACTGTTTATAGTGTGCCTGATGTAACATGTCATCTGATGTGTTGAACAATGGAAAACAAGAAAAAATGGCATTCTTGGCGTTGTCTATTGTACAATCTACTCTCTCTCTCTCTCTGTGTGTGTGTGTGTGTGCGCGCGCGCGCGTGTGTTAGACGTATATTAATAGGTATTTGTGCGGAGTGTTACAAGTCATTAATAAAATATATGAAAGCTGCATCAGGGAAATGGTTTAAAGGTGTGACTATTTATGCTGAGATTCGCCAGTTCATTCGTCAAAATGCAGCAACGGCTCCAAAAAGCACTGACCAAAGTCGTAGCGACTGACGGTATATATGCTCGAGTGAGAGCAAGGTCGTTGTGAGACCATAAGACTTGATCATGTAATCGGAAAAATTTATTAGTTCCCTCCTAGGACCTGTATGGGGAATACGAAGGGCAAGTTCTGAACCGCGATTTGTTTTTCGTGTGTTGGTGAAAGCTCTTTTTTCTACCGTCTGATTTGTTAGTCACCCTGTCTTAAACAGGCGAAAGTGTCCCCCTCGAAATCGAACAGTTTCGTCACTAGTAAAATTGCAGTAACAGGCTAACTGCCTCGCCGATGAGATCACTCGGAAAGGTCCCATTAATTGATAGCTGATGCGAAAATCTTAGTATTCTTGTGGAAATAATGGATTAAGTTCACAGTTGACACAAATAGTTGTGGCAGAGATATTGCCTGGTTAGTTTTCCTAATACCTTTCGATTAGGCAGTGCCTTTCTATTTGTTGGAGGTGGCGCATTCAGTGTATTCTGAAGGAATTGACAAATAAATTATAAAATCTTGAAGGTATAACTAATTTCGGTCATGATTTTTAATTGGAGTTCAACTGGTTGTGTGAAAGGATTCTATAATGTCTCCCTCTGTGTGTGTGTGTGTGTGTTCGGTTATGATTGACCTCGATCCTTGTCAGCTAATAACAAGTACACCTGATGAATCGTTGTTTTGTGATTTTGACGATCTAAGACTGATAACAACACACCAAGTCTCGATAAGAAACGGCGGTATTCAGTGGCCTGATGAACCGTTCAGATGTCGTATTGACAGTTGGTTCTTCAGTGGATGCGCGCACGTGATTTCGTAACTACAATAGAGGCCAATCCTGTATGAGTCACGGTTGAAGGGCGTCTGGGTATTACTCTAGATCAAACCAATTCTTACTTCGGAGAAACGAAAATAAATAGAAACAGGAAGTGACGAACACGTCAGTGGTTTACCTGCTGGAAGGTGAAAGAATTTAAAAGTGCGTAAAAGTTACGAATCTGTCACACGAGCGATTTATAAACAGGTAGCCGACCATAACATATTTTTGCTCATTTTATTAACAATAAAAGTTGTCAACATTATGTTTGAGAAACTTTCTACGTTCATTTTGACAAACACCCTTTGAACGTGTGTTTGACTGGCTGCACTGTCTTTTTATGAGGTCGTCGCTTCGTAAAGCGCGCGCGCGTGCACCTTGATTAATTTCCATCCGCTGATCATAAATTAACATAACCAACATATTCGTGGCTGAAGAGTGCTCCGCTTTTGCAATCAGAGATGCCTAACAGCGCGCCCACACGCACGAAATCCTAGACTAGAAGACGGTCCCCGACATTAGGGCGTTTATGCTAATCTTGCCATCAGGGACCAGTTTCCACGAGAAGCCGCGGCATGATCAGACCCCGTCCGGCCAGCTAGTCAGTCAGTCAGTCAGTCAAGCTAACAGCCAGCCAGCCAGCCATGGTAACCTCAGCGTATAAACTTGGCGTACGATCGTCGCCGTATTTCCATATTCAGCTGAATGCCGAATTTTGACGGCCGCTGATTGGCGGAGGTCCGGCCGCTGAGAAATGTTTTCATCCTTTCTTTGTTACGCACCTGCCAAACCCAACCCCTGCCCTGGACGATGGTCGCAGCTATTAGACGACGTCCCAAAAGTTCGTCCGACGTTTTCCAGCGTCGTGCGTCATCCCGTCAATGGCTGGCGAGACGTCGACACCAAACAAAACGTGCAATCCGACGTCGAAGCGCCTCATTTTCGGGCGGAATGTAGCCGCCGTGGCGTCCGAGTAGAAATACGTAATCAATGTCATTGAATAAACATGTCACGTGACCACCTATTAACTATGCGACCAATCGGCGCGCTCGCCGCCGTGCATGAATCCAGCTGCGACTCAGCTCGGCCAATCGGCGCCAACCATTTCTGGGCCACACTCTCATTCACCTTTTTTAGCGACTACTGATGAAGGCTGAGCGGAGACGGTCGTAGAAATCGCCGCTTTCCGACGAATATCGCCGCCATAATCGGCCGTAAAGGTGAGTTTCGGCGTCGTAATGGATCGGGCTCGACGCCATGGGCGGTTCGAGCGGTTCTCCGGGCCGAGGTCCGAGCGAGAACGACTCGAAGTGACCGATGGCGAACCACCTTTGTGTGATGTTGCTGACTTAGGTGGGAAGCCCCAGCCATGCGAATCCAGGCACCGCGCGTGTGGGTGGGTGGAATTCCACGGGCGCTACGTCCGTCCGGCCGACTTCCGAGCTTTAGCATGAATGAAAGCATCTGAACTAGACGACGGACCGTCGCTCGGCGTCGAAACTAGCGTCGGACGATCAAGATTTGACGATGCACGACGCTACTCAAATGGCGACTCTTTCGGCCAACCCTGGATGTTTCTCTTCCGCTGCGCCAAGCATATCTACGTCATCGCTTCAGTTTACTCCTAGCGGCTGTGGGTTGTGTTCGTCGAGTTTTGGGTTTGTTTGTGATTTTTTTTCCCGGGAAAGGGTTTCGCGCTGACCGGAAAGAGTAATTGTATCTGTAAGTCGTTGTCTGTTTTCCATTTTGTATTCCGCAATCTAATGTCTCGTTTGCGACTTGTTTGAGGTTTCCCTGTCTCGGCTTTTATTGATGTACAAACGACACATCGATCGCGGCAGCTGTCGCTATGCTTCGACTGGCCAGTAATAGGTGTGATGTCATAGCAAACCGTACTGGCTATATAGGCGTGTGTGTGTGTGTGTGTGTGTGGGGGGGGGGGAGGCTTGCTGTAAATTGGAAATACACAAAATTTATTTTGTATAACAACAAATACTGAACTCGGAGCGGGAGAGAGTATCAGTATGTGTGTGACAGATTTGTTTTCATTGACGTAAATTTTCTTGCAGAGCTGGCATTTTGCTGAAGCAGTGAAGGGATGCTGGGGGTTTATGGCCCAGGTTCAAGTTGGTAGGTTGTACATATAGCAAGAAAGCTCACCCCTCCCCACCACCAGTACCACACATACACATGGCTCCTGGCCAGTTACCTTAACTAACATTATTACCTGAATATTATGGCCTGGTTGCTCTTCCAATTTCTGTAATGGAGCTTATTTTAAAGGATGTAAGTTCCCCAGAGCCTGGTTGCAAAACATTTAACCCCTTCTGTGTCAGAAATAACCATGGAAGAGTTATTAAAAAAAAAAAAATTTTTTAGCAGCCTGTTGTACACAAGTGACAAGATGATACTATTTTGTTTTCATAAAAAAGTATGAAATGTGTAACTGCAAATTTTTAGAAATTGTTATAACAGTAAGTTTAATAACAGTACATTTTTGTCTTGATTTCATAATATTACTACTGTAACATTTTATAATAGTAATACAGATATATGTTTGTAATTGTTGGCAGTGAGAAATGGATCATTGTTTGAAAAGTTTAAATCTCTTCGTGATACTTGCCTGTTCAGTGCTACACTTTTGGGTAAGGTTTTCGTACTCATTTAAAAATCTAAATATTGCATTTTCCAGCTTTTAATGGTTTTTACTGGTCAATAAGTGTACATTATTAATTGTGCATTATTGTTAGTTATTATTAGTTTTTGTTCCTGAGCTGAAACTCTCCATACCAAAGTTCAAATCACAGTCATATCTGTGTTTATAGGAATGTTTCCTTAGTGGGGGGGGGGGGGGGGGGGTTACCTCTAGACCATATGTCTCCGGTGTGAACAGCATGGAGACTAAGAAAGGCACTCATTCACTTAAATCTTACTTGTTTCTGGTAAAGTAGTGCCCGAGCCATAAATATTTCCAGTTAGTCCATAGATTCTTGCCTGAAATCAGAGACTTTATAGTAAATTGAAGCCCCAGTGCTGTGAATGATAAATAAATGTTCTGGGTTGCAGTGATGTGAAAATTGACCCAACGTCCAGGGGTGCATAGAACATTATTCTATAATCTGTTGGTTTGCCATAGGACGCAAATTTGTTGATTAGAAATGGCATCAGATTGCACCGGCTGCTGATTCTGTCTGAACGTACATTGATTGTTGGCATTGCTGTCCAAAGTTTAGATCTGGTGGATGTGTTTTTAGCTGAGAGGCTGGATAACTTGATCCAGTTTTATGAGTGTTTTGGCATCATAGGCTGTGGCTTCCCATGTAACCTTCGTAATCTGTAAATATTTTCAGCTGAATTTAAGAGTAGTGTACAAAATCTGTTGAATCTGGCACCAGTTAGCCAGTAATTATCTAATTGGTGCTGCATGGGTGGGTGGGTGGATGATTTCATTTATGCTAATTATTGGCATGTTGCAGCTACTTATTTCCATAGTAGTTTTTATCCATCAACGCGCTGATGTAAAGATAGAGTGTACCACTGCAGAACTCCAGCTTGGGTCTTGAATCCCAGATTTATTCTCATTTGTGGGTCGTTTCCCAAAAGGTTTCCCCCTCAACCATATGTTCGATGGATGTTCAGTGTCAAGGCTAAATCAACCAATAACTAACTAACTGGTCTTCTCTAAGGATTTACAATGTCCTAGGTATTGGTTCAGGATTTAGGACTAGCCCACCAACTCCTGTATGTTATAAGAGGCAAGTAAAAGTGGCTGACAGGGAGCTAATTTTTTATGCTGAAGTGTCATTAAATGATACCCACCCACTCGCTCACTATGCTGTCCTATGTCTCAGTCAGTTCTACATTTCATGTCTGCTTTCAGCCACCAGTGGGGTGCTGTGATAGTGCACAGGTTAGAGAATCCTGTGTTTCATGAGGGTCCCATGGAATCCAGCTTAGTCAATTTAATTTTGTGTGGGGGGCACCCCTTATCTGGCTTGCCGTCCCACCCCCCAGTTGAGTAGAGCATAAAATGGAGTATTAAACCAATCTTGCATGTGTTCGTTAGTCAGATGAAAATTTGATGGCACAAATTTTGTCTTTGCTTCAATATATGGACAATATTAAGTCTATGGAGAAATTACTGGATTCTGGGTAGTGAAATCACTTAAACTTGGGTATTTGTGGATATTGAACTGGTGATACTTTGCTTGACCAATCCATTTTAGGAGTCACAGTATCCAATTTGAAGGGTTTTACTGGACAGTGGCTTTGAATGGCTTCTACTAATAAGATTGCCTTATGTTGTACATCATTATTAACTGATTGACATACATCCAGTTATTCCTTTACTTGACCCAGTCATCTTATGCCACGAGCCATCAGATTCCAGCTGACGACGGGGTAATGTTTTGTTTCGTACGCAATAATATCATGGTTCTGTGTTATACCCGCCTAGAACTGGCCCAGTCTTGTCAACATGTGCATTGTAAGAAGTGGCTGAAAGGAAGCAGAAGTGATGTGGTCGCTGATGCCTTGCTAATTTTCACTGACTCTTGTCTATTTCATTTACCACATCGACAGATAATCTTCGTAGGTTTTGTGGTTAATATTTGGCCACTGTGTCATCACGTATTGAGTACTAAGCGAACGAGTCCTGAATGACCTTTCCACGTTGAGATGTCATTAAGTTTTACTCACTTCCAATGCTGATGGATGACAGAGTTCTTGATGAAGAAACGTTATGTCTGACTGAAGTAAATCACACTGTGTGGTTACTGTTCCCATCCTGATTTCCAGGCACATTTGAAACCCGCCATTGAAGTGACTTTGTTTTTCAGGGTCTACTGACCACTCAGATCCCAAGAAGCTCAAGTAGTTAGAAATACCGCGATATCGTCATATCACAGATGTTAAACAATCATAACCAGGATCCCATCTCTGATGGTTTTACGCTATTCTTTAACAAAATGTAAAGGATGACAGACTCTTCAATGTTTTAAAATCTTTTAAAACATGGAATAGTCTATCTGTCCTGATAGTGTCTAGATACACAATATAACAACTCCCAGACCTGGTGACCACCACCAGCGAACAAGATTATTGTTTTCATTCAAGTCAAAGATGGAGAATGAATGTGATGTGTTGCTGACAATTTGTGGATTTCGACGTCTTATAGTTATATTTTTGTCACTCACTCACTAAATCGCTATAATATTAACTTTCCTGTGTTTGGGAGAAGGCCAGCAGTGATCTCACTGTCATCGCAATGTAACAAGTCACGTTTCTTGTATGCACCTATTCACTGAATTGCAATTCCGCCAATTAATTTTTCTCACCTATCTGAGGTGTTTGACGATGGTGTTAGTTTTATGGATTTGATGTCAGGACCTCAGTTGATATGGTTGCTGTTTTTTATTTACTTCATTCCCTCCCTAAAACAGTTCTAGTTGATGTATTGTTGACAGGTGGTTTACCCAGATTCTCTCCTATTCTTCTGTTTTATACTCGGTTGCCTTGAGATGATTTGTTTATTTTAAACAAAACTTAACTAAGTTTTAATTTATAAATTTGGATCTGAAATTGAATCCAGGAAAGTTTACATTTATTTTGTGTGTGTGTGATATATATATATATATATATATATATATATAATCAATGAATGAAATGGTGAGTTGAATAGAATCAATATCTTACATCTTTGTATGCAAATTAATCATTTAAAGTAATAAAAAGTAGTGTTTGGAATTGTTTTATTTGCCATTGGAAGTGATTGACTAAAACTTTATTGTGCTAGTGAGGGCTTTGGGTGCACGTGTGATACTTTTTGAAAGGCACAGTTCGACATTAACTCTTGCCCAACTGCCGCTGGCAACCAAATCACGCTGTCAGACAACATAAAAGCTACTCTCGGATGTCCGACATGGCAACAATGTTCCGTTATAATGATTTGAACATTCATTTGAAATTTTTTACATGATTTTCTGGTACATTCCAAAATTTGATCAGTAAGACGGGTAATGGTCTCCTAGTCCAGTAAAACGTGTAGCTCATTGACATATATATCAGTGCAACAATTCACCATATCGTTCCCAGAAGTCATCGTGCAGCTTGCTTATGTAAAATCTAACCGCCTGTAAGTGCAGCAGCTCCAGATATGGGACAACTTTTGAGGGGCAGCCTTATTTTTACATCACTTGCCCGATATGGCAAGTAAAGGTTAAAATTTAATGTCAACCGTGAAATGGTCTTAAGTTAATTAATAATCATTCTGAACATTTACTGATGCTTACTGAGAGATCATCATGTTGATGTTTATGTTGCTACGTTTGCTATTTCTTTCTGGGAAAAGTCACTATATCATTATAAATGTTACTGTGACATGTGACATTTTAACGGGGTCAATTCAATTCCGGAATTCGAATTGATGGGTAATTTTAGAATTGGAATTGCTTATTTAAAAAAATTGGAATTGCTAAATATTTTAATTCAAAAATATTTCTTCCATGACAGTCCTAAACTATTCGGAGTACCTTCTCATGGTGAAAATATTAGGTAAAAAAGCATAGAAATTGATAAATTTGATGTGGAATTGACCCCACGTATTTGTCTATGGCTTATTTAGCGAAAAGAAGGAGGTGTACTTCTGTTAGACGACTGCACTTTTTCCTGGAAATTACTGGATAATACTTTTTGTTCAGCGCCAAGTGAACATATGAAATTGTTCTAATCAGAAGTTGTTGATGTTGTCTTCATAGACCGTGCAAATGTAAAAATAATGAACCCATTTAATTCATTTCTATGAGATGAGACATTAATAATGATTTTTTATCGAAAGTAATGTATTCCATTTTTTTACAGATATTCATATGATGTTTGTTTCTGTCTGTCATGAAACAGACAGATATGGGAATTCCCATCTGCTGCTCCACGCTATAAAAAGTTATGCCACCAAAATCAAGACGCAGAACTCATGCGATTGCTGATGAGTCGGCAATTGCCAAGGAATCGGTTTCCAGGGAGACGAATGATGGCAGTGGAAAATCCGAGTCCGACACGAGTCCTGGACCAAGTCGACGGAGTACGCGAAGTGGCATGGAGAGATCCACCAAACACGGCTCCACTGCTCAGGGTGGCCGGAATCGGGTGAAACAGAAGAAGGCCATTGTTTATGATTTGGACGAAAATCCACCGACACCGAGGAGCAGTACATCAGAATCAAGTAGAAAGACGGACACCCCAGACACGAAGCCATCGACACCAAAATTGGAGAGCAGACCGGAAATGGTGACTGTCCAGTATGTTGGTACAACCATGGTACAGCAATCAGCTGTCTCGCATTCTTCGCAGAGTACACAGAATGTTGTTGAGAAGAAGCCTATCCTTCAACCACCGAAAAAAAGAAAAGCCACCAGTCTGGAGTCGGATGTTTCTCCGGTCATGGTGGCTGTTCCACAGAATGTTGGTATGTCACAAGTCACACAACAGGAGCCTGTGTCTGCCAGTCATGTGTCATCATCATTTGTCAGCAGTCCATCAGTGACATCGATGCAGACCGATGTCACAAGTCAGATAAAGTCATCTGTCATGATCAGTCAACAGCAGTCTGTTGATAATCTGCACAGTCCACATTATCCACAGATGACTGTCACAACAGTGTCCCAGGTTGCCGAAGCCAGAAGGCAAGAAAATCCACAGCTGCAGCAGTTTGTACATGCACCACAGGCACAGCAGATGACGGCGTCATCCCAGCTGAAAGTGCCACACTCACAGCCAGCTCGACACATGGTACAGGATATTGTACCTCCAACTCAACATACACCTCGTCTTCTACAGCACAGCCCTCTGGTGGGGCATGGAGAGACCACAGATCATCAGCTGATGCAAGCTGTATCTTACAGTCTGCCAGCACAGGCAACACAACTGCTGTCAGTTCAGATGCAGCCTTCCAAAGCACAGCTCGATGCTGCCATGCAGGCACTACCATCTCACCAGCAGCAGTATCAGCATTCAGTCACATCACTGCATGGAGTTTTGCCATTGGCTCCCAAAAGACCTTGCATCGATCTGTCTGAATGGAAGGGACATCGGGTTCTTGCCTGCACAGCAGGCAATATATTCTTGCCTGGAGTGATCAAGTCAGTTACGAGGGGCTGCCACATAGGTGTTACATTTGACAGGAGTCCAAATGAGGAGGAGTTCTTTGATATCCAGGACACACGTTCTGTAGAAGTGATCAGCGACCACAGTCCTCTGGCAGTGATGATAAGTCCAGGACTGCGAGTCTGTGTCCGAGTAAATCCTGAAAAGAATGAATTCTATGTTGGTAAAGTGCTAGAAAAGCGACAACAGTCACCACCATACCTCATCCGCTTGGAGTCTAAACCAGCGGGATTGCAGGAGGAAACAATCTGGGTGACACGGCCAACTCTCCGATTGTTACAGCCACCATGGCATGAAGATTTGGAAGAGGAACAGGAGGTGGCCAGCATCACCTCACAGGCCGTTGCCTTGGAGCAGAAGATGGAGCAGCCCGTGGCAACAACAGTAGCACCGACATCAGAGAGTGAAGAAATCAAACGGGAAAACATGAGCTTTGAGTCAGAGGCAAGCATCAATCTCAGCACACCTCGATCTGGTAGTATCACTCCAGGATCAAGGAGCCAGCCTGGGTCAGGTGAATCAACATGCTTCACCAAGGAGAGTCCCATGTTGACCCAGACACAGCCACCCAGGAAGAGGGACTCGATACGTAGTCGTAGTTCACAGTCAATGGAAAGCAGTCGATCCAGCACTCCAAGGTCACCAATAACCACCCAGAAATACAAGAAGGGTGATGTGGTATCAACGCCGAATGGCATACGTAAGAAATTCAATGGCAAGCAGTGGCGCCGTCTGTGTTCAAAGGATGGCTGCACCAAAGAATCACAGAGACGTGGCTATTGCTCGAGACATCTCTCTCTGAAGGGAAAGAGTCTTCGATCAGGCATTCCATTTCCTAGTCGTGGAAAGGGTGATCCAGATGAGTGGGATATGGATCGGGATGGCTCTGAATTCATGCTAGGGCGGGAACGAGGCATGGTGTCAACTAGGTTTGATGAAACTGAAGCGGCCAACATGTTGGTCTCATTGGGCAATTCAGGTGATGCAGCTGGTGCTTTCTCTCCACCTCCCATCTCGCCTCACCATGGACACCCACCACACTCACCAAGCTTGATGTACAGGGGTGCTGGTGCCAGTTTCACTCCAATATCTCCACACCACCTCGCACACCCAATGCTTGTTTCTCCACACCGCAGGTGGAGCACCAGCACACCAAAGTCTGAGCTTGTTTCACCAGTGACGCCACGTTTTTCAACATCCACAGCACCGACATTCCAGTCGCAGTTAAACTTTAAGCAACCCAACCAGCAGTATAAAGCATTGGCTGCAAAACTGGAACCGATCCGAAATGAAGAATCCGGTGTCGATTTGCCAACCTCATCTGTCGGTTTGATGCCAACGGCAGTGTTGGCACCAGCACCAATTGTTATTTCTCAACAGAAAGTCCCTCAGTTGGCACGCCAGGATGTCATATCACAACTGTACTTCAGTGGTGCTCAGGACAGAGTGAAGCTCCATGGTGCACAGCATGTACTTCCAGGCTTACAGGTTCCTCCCATTGTACGCATGCCAGCTGCCGATTCGCTGCTGCAGCAGACTCTGCAGGCTTCCAGTCAGTCAGAAGCTGCGACCTCCACAGAATCTCACACAGCTAAGACTGTGACCAGTACGGCATCCAATCTCAGCCTCTATCTCCTGCAGCCATTCGCCGACGGTACGTCAAGTTACGTCGAAGCACCACGGCGCTCTCCTGACATCAAGTCAGCTCCGAGCGAGACAAACTCGAGCAAGGAAAAGAAAGATGCGTCCTCCTTAGAACAGCTGCAGATCCAGCCTCTATCCGTCGTACCGCCATCGCCAACCGCACTCCTACCTGTCATGCCAGTCACTGTGACATCTGACAAGGCGACTATCAAAAGTGAAGCTGTTACCGTCGAGAGCCTCAGTCAGATGACATCTGTTGGTGAGTATGTCGCCATGCAGTGATGAGTATGTCATTTTATGTTAATGAGTATATTTGTGAATTGGTGAGTACATGTCTCATTGTCTGTGTCTAAAACTGTTGTTAGCCAGTTCTGCTAGCCCCCGAGCCAGTGTGGAGTTAAGTTAAGCGGCAGATCAGATTATAATGGATCCTTGATTCGAATCCACCAGGTGGCTGCTGATATTGCATTTACTGGTATTTCCTGGTTAACCGAGCCACAAGTGACTACTTTGTGGTTTGAGATCTAGGAATGATTGCGCTTAACATGCCCACAAAGGGTGACCTGATAGAGCGTACTTCTGGATAATTGATGAACTGGTCAGACCGTACACTACAGGTGCCAAAAAGGCTTCAGCATAAGAATAAAGAACAGGTGTGAAATGCAATCGTTATAAAAAATAGCCCCTCCAATTTGTATAAATTGAGAAATATAAACATTTAGTCCTAGCCGCATTATTTCATCCTCAGAGCAGCCTTGCTGGATACAGGCTATAAAATCAGCCACTTTCAGAACTCTTTCAGTACAAAAGTAAGTATTATTCTTCACACGCCATATCTGCATATGAAGTGAGTTCTTTGTTTGGAAAGATTGGCATAGAACCTATGGTGATCAGTAACGTGTGGTGAATAAAGAGATACTTAAACTATAATTTAGGTTTGCTCTACATTATAAAGAAAAGAAAATTTACAAAGACTTGACATGGGATTTTGGTTTATCTTTCGCTTCCATTTTATAAAAGAAATTTCAGATTGTCTGAGAGTCATTAATTTAATTGATGCTTGAGCTTAAATTAATCAGCAAACTGTAAGTTTGTAAATATATTAATTTTGTGAAGGCATCCAAAGGCGCTGTGTTAATTAGTGTTTCAGTCGGAATATTTTATTCAGCCGAGTTCCCTTTGATTCTGAAAATAGCAGACATTATTGAGTTCAGAAATAATATTTTATTGTACGTAAAAAGTAGTGATCGTAGTTAAATATTGGGCGCCTCCGTGGTCTAGCAGTAGTGTGTTGGACCACGGATCAATACCACCCATGTTCGAATCTCGGCGTGGGCAAGTCTGAAGGTTTTCATTTTTGACTCGTTAATTTTGGAGGTCGCTCGGCCCATTTTGCCTATCACGTGCACAAAAGCGGCCGTAAAACATCAATCATCATCATCGTAGTTAAATTGTTGTTCCGTTTTCTCATCACAGCAACAAGCACATTAACCATACCTTCGTCTTCCTAGTATCATCAAAAAATATCGGTGCTATCAGATCGAATCCCAACATATCCAGTTAAAGGGCATCTGAACAAAGTCCCCTAGAACAACAAGTCCCCCCCCCCTCCCGAAGGTTGAAGGTTAGAACTGGGTTTGGGGGCAGATTCGTCTTTACCAGGTTTTCAGATTTGGGAGGGATTTTGTTTACACGCACGAGGTTTTATTATACCTGGATTCCAGTTAAACAAGTCTCCCCTATCATACTCGTATTATTGTAGGGCGACGGAAAAGCACAACAGTTGTGAACTTGCAGTGACGTAAGCAGTTGTTGGTTAGAGCATGCATCCGTGTTGTATGGATTATGTTAATAGCATTCGATATATTACCAATAACGGCAGAGATTGCGACTAATTAGATACACGAACTATGAACTCTGGTACGCCATTAGTAATATTTAAATGGGGCGGACTAACTAGTCTCAACATTGAGAGGGTAGCCCTACGAAATACCGCTATCGTGAGGTGACGCCTCATTAATTAATTTACCTCCTCTAGTTATTATAGACATTAAAACCTGCTTTATGAGACTGCCACGACTGATCTCTTAAGAGAGGTCAGATGCTACAGCACGGAAATCTTTGTCTGTTTCAGACTCGGGCATGTTCTTGCCCGATTAATTTTTTGTTGTAAATGTGGTAATTAGATCTTCGGTTGCGATACTTCGGTGAAGACCCTCTACCGTCGGACATTGATTTCAGACTGTTCGGGTTAAAGCGCTCAATTAAGAATTGGTTCCGTTCAGCAAATGATCGGGCGTCCCTGCGGCTCAGTTGGTAGCGCGCTAGGCCTTAAACCGGAGTTGTTCAGATCCCCAACCTGTGTGTGAAGGGTGTTACATATTTCACTTCACTACCGTTGGGGAGATGACTCGGACTATTGAATCCACCAAAGTGTACGTAAAACAATGACATTCCAACATTCCGTGTAACAAATGGGTAGATATCTAGATTGATATCAGTTCCACATTGTTCATCCTTGACAGTCACAATAAAAGTGGCCTGCATATGTGGATTGTGTCCTTATTGTCTACACATTATTCTAGAATTTGTAAACACAATTCGGTACACAATTCTGTTAAGAACAATGTAAACGCTATATATATATATATATATATATATATATATATATATAAAATTATATGCCAGTATTCAGGCTACCGTTGAGCCATGAATGGATTATCGGAGAATGGATGTTCCGTATAGTGCATAGAGTTATCAAGGTACCGCGTGAGATGTGAATCTTTGTTGATATTGAGGCTAATTATCTAGTCTCCAGGTGACTGATGTATGGAATAAATGTGGTGGGTGCTGTGTGGGTATGATGGTAGAGAGCAGTGTGGAACAAGGAAGGATGGGTGGGTGGGTGGGTGAGTGTGAATCAGGCATGAATGCTTAAGTTGTCATTTACTGTTATGACACACAGGAGGATTCGCCAGTTATAGGATATGATTTGTCGTAGACTGGTTTGATGTGGTGGTATAGGTGGGTATGGTGCGTATCAAGATATCACCCATACTACCATGGGTGGAGATTGTTAGGTATGATATGGAGCTGGGTGTTTAAACGTATAGTACGGAGCTAGGTGGGTATGGTACGGAGTTAGGTGGATATGGTATAGAGCATGGGGTTTACACATAATAGTATGGAGCTAGGCTGATATGGTATAGAGCTAGGTATGTATGATACGGAGCTAGGTGAGAGTATGGTACGATGATGGAGTTGGATGAGTATGATTTGAAGCCAAGCAGATTTAGTATGAAGTCAAGTCGGTAGGGATGGTATGAAGCCACATGGGTATGGTATGACAATGACGTTAGATGGGTATGATTTGAAGCCAGGCAGATTTAGTGTGAAGCTAAGTTGGTGTGGATGGTATGAAGCTTGTTGGGTATGGCGTGGATCCAAATGCCGATACTATACCGAGTTACATGGGGGGGGTATGGGTTCAGGGGATAGATCGATATTACAGTATAGATAATACAGTATGGTGTAGATCTGTACTCTATATAGACCAGTCTTCTATATAGATCAATATTATCTATAGACCAATACTCTATATGGTATAGATATCTCAATGTCGATCAATATTCTATATAGACAACTAAAATTGTGATAGTATCTGTTAAGTCATTCACCTGAACGTTTCCTTTTCTATGGTTATATTGTTAGCTGATCGATATAATAGTGGCTGATACAGGTAGAGTCTTACATATAATAGTTGGTAGTATGAGTGTATGGGTATGTGTAGACTTTGGTAGACGGATATAACCGATATTTACGTGGGCATATTTCGGTAACCGCTAGTTGTATTTACGTCATCGGCTATCCTGAAATGTGGTTCACAATAGAACTTGGCTGTATAGATTACTTGGCTGTAATAAATGTTGGATATGGCACGTGCACACAAAAACACGCACGCACTGTTGAATTTATTACAGGATGTGTACGGTGATGCGCAGATAGTTAGTTACTACACCAAATAGACAACTTATGCCAGTAATACGTGGTTAGCAGGAAGTCGACTGTACAGTGTGGGTGTTAGCCAACTACAATAACTCCTGACTGGTGTGTGTGTGTGTGTGCTTCAATGTCTGGTCTGTCTGTATGCGTAGAAAGCAAACACCCACACACACTCTCTCACGCGGTCATGTGATGCCTAATTCACTTGGCTTCACGTATTCGCTCATGTCTGCGTCGTATTTGGGTGCGTACACCAGTGGCCGCCTTTAGTTCGTGCTTGCATATGTATGTGCATGTATAAATGCATGCATTAATCTGGGCGCATTTATCGTCTGCGTGAATGTTCGTGTATTGCGCCGTTGACGCTGTAACCGTTTCGTTGGAGTATCACCCTTCCGTCCCGTAGTACTCATTTTATGCTAATCAGTTCACAACCCTGGGAAGTGCCAGCCCGTCTTGCGTTGCCATTGGTCAAGAACCTCATGAATAATGTAGCTGCGCAGAAACAGGTCACATACATTTTAGTGACGTTGGCTGCAGCCTATCAGTGGCTAATTAGATGATAATATATGCAGGCTGGAGCTGGTTCGGTTGATTGATAGCCACGCGTTGGGGGGAGGCCTATCTAGTAGCAGCTGGAACCGCCTGTCTAGCTGGGCCTCGCCTTTATTTAGCAAATAATATATTTTACCGGGTAAATGACTGCAGAATGCCACAATGCCTGTTCCTAACTGAATTTAATATAAAAAAAATACCACCGTGAACATACAAGCAACTGTTTGAGTAACCCAGGCCGATGTAGTCACTGTTGAATATTCCCGTTGATATTTCAGTAATATGTATGGTTCATTTTCATAGAATGACAGAGAGAGAAAGTGCAACAAATAGACGTGTAGGTAAAGATACAAATATGAAATATTAACGTTTAAGCATACACAAAATTGTGATATTCATTCTTTTCAAACGTGACTCGGGGAGTTGAAATTCAGCTTTTATGTTTCCAAGACATCTCGTGGCTGCGTGAAATTAAGCGATGTTCTAGCCTGCGCATTAACTTTTTTTTGTGTTATGAATAAATTAATGTATGACAGATTATAGTGAGTGTTTGTTTGCCAGACATCCCCCTTGTCTGTATTTACTGGTCGTCACCGATATCGTCATCTGTCCTAGATCGACCAGTGATGTCTGAGAACAAAACTTCTCCTTGGCTTGTTAGTTTTTCCCCTTTTAGCAGAGAAATCTAGACAACTAGACCGTGTTGTTGTTACATCAGCCATTGTTGTTGGTTGATGTTGTGACTTGTATTTAGCCCGGGATTATAGTGGTATCTGTAGGTACTGATCGACGAAGTACAGTTGTGATGGGTTGTCTCTGGATGTGATTGATTTGTTTTTCTGGGAGAATCCCCAGGCTGTCGCTTATTGGATATGCGTAAACGTGCATGTATATACACCAGTGTGCATGCGTGTGTGATATGATGTGCATTGTTCGCTCTCTTTCTCTGTGCGTTGTCTCACTGTGTCCCCCCCCCCTTCGAATGATCAAGCATAGTGCTCTCTATCTGCGTGTGTGTGTCCTTTCCTACGTGCCTTTGTGTGTGTGTGTGCGCGCGCGCTACAGAACCAGAGACCTGTGGTATCTGTGGCCTCTTTCAGCTGTCCTCACTAAGCCCCGGCTGTATGTAGTATAGTATATACTTGTATATTGGGCCCAGTAATGGGTAGTGTTTTGTTGGCTGGTGATCCCCACATAATACCAAGTCGCTGGTTGGCTCTGGGGATGGCATCATATAGAGCTGTCAAGCCGCCGGCCATTACTATATATAAAGCTTTGAGCTGCCATAAGACGCCGTTACCAGTTACCTGTATAGTAATATGATTAAAATGTCATTGATTACATGTTGTTGGTGACTGTGGAGATAACTGGCAGGCTGACATCAGCTTTGAATAAATAGCCGTCTCGAGAAAGTGTGTGTGTGTGTGTGTGTGTGTGTGGGGGGGGGGGGGTTCTTGCCGAGGGTTCCGTGTGCGACAGAATTACACTGCTAGGTAGCCGGTAATAAATGCCTTAAGATGATAACCCTTCTATGGCAGTCCCAGTGTTTGTGGCGTCCCCAGACGGCGTTGCCTGGCAACAGACGGTACTCCATAAGCGACAATGGAGGTTAGGGTCAGCCGAGGTCTCTCTCTCTCTCTGGCCATGAGAGTAGGAATGGACAGAACGAGGCCAGCATTGCTTTCAGTCTGTCTCACATTATCTGGTTCTAGCCTTGAGAGAAAAAGACAAGAACACCCTCCCCCCGGATAAATATTCTCTTTGTCTATATTTTTATTTGCCTATCTATTTTTCTATCCAGTACATAGTTATCTGTCAGGTATCCAGACCCGTCCACCTTTTGTCCGTCTATCCCAAATCCCCCCCTCTGCTTTATAACCAGGCAATAACCCATGTCAGGTCAGACCTAACAGCAGTCCTGGGCTAGCAGAGTGTGTGTGTGTGTGTGTTGGCTCCTCCTCTTGGAAGGCTGCTGTATAGTAAGGACATGATAGTATATAGTACAGTCCATAGTAAAAATGGTCCCGTGCTTATATGGCGATGCTGACAGTGCGCCCGTCCTGGTACAGGTCAGACATTGCAGCATCCACGACGACGAGGACACAGACAATGAAAGCGAAATTCGCATATATTATGCATCCTTTGTTCTGGTTGTTAGCTTGTCAGATCGGGAGCAGGGAAGATGTTAGAGCAAAACCCTGAGTTAAACCCTGAAACATTGCCATCTAGCTCTAGCTAGCTAGCTGTGTTGCTTTCTTGTGACGTTCTGCAGAAGATAGAATGTTTATTAAATAATGAGCTATTATGAGCGAGCAACCGTGTGATGTGTTTAATAGCAACCGTGTGATGTGTTTAATATTGTCGCTGATATCGCGATGAGATGCCACAATGTTTATATCTGCTCTGGGCTCCATAATTTCCGCACGTTTATGGTGCTGAGGAATCCTCCCCCATTCCCCAATCCCCATCTTCCCAGAGCTATTCTCCCTATTATAATAGCCAGAGCTAAAAAGTGGACAACCCCACCCCCCCCCATTTCATTTCATGATCAATGTTGCGCTAACATCACCCCATTGTAATCAGTCTCCGTTTTTCATCTGGAACTTCTTAATCTGAATGGGGTATCAATTTGGAGTTTAGATCATATGTATCTTGTGCATGACTCTGTAAGGTCTAGTGGGGTTTTTGCCAAAAAAATGCACGCAGTATCTGATTAGCTAGCAAATGTGGTTGTGATAGAGTTGATATAAACTAGGCCTTATGTTTTCAATTTATGTTACGGTACGTCCAGTCCATATATGATCTGCCATTTTAACACCATCTCCAGGATAACTCTGACTTGTATTAACTCACAGTGTGAAGGTTATTGCAGGAAAAGGATAATTTATTCCATATAATGAGAGAAAGCATATGGTAATATTTCAATTATAATGATATTGATTTAGGGAAATCATCAGATCACCTAACCGTATTTTATGAGATAATCATATCATACAAAAAATGATGTTTCTGGTCATTTTAAATAATTGTTGTGTGAGATAATTGAAATTTTTTCTCAGTTCTCTTGAGTGAACAGAGAAGAAAATTATTTCATCAGAAATTGTCATTTTAGCTTTAATCTTCCAAATTTCTTTATGTATAGATATATTTATGTAAAGATGTAGACCAATAGCAGATGTGTATTGTATTGGTTTCATAAACACTGTAGCCTAGTGTGGGGTATTTATGTAATTGTACTTCTTGGCAATTATTATTAATGTTGTTATTCTGGCCTTAAAAAATGGTTCAATTTTTGTATCGCCTCCATGTTGCCAGGTTCAGTCGAGACTCGTCCCATTCCAGTGTTTCCATGGCATTCCTTGGTGCCATACCTCACCAACACACAGCCGACTCCAGCAGAGACGGCACCTGAGCATCCTGCAGATGGCGCCACGGAACAGCCAGAAAAGGCGGCTGGCGTGGAGAGCCGAGATGATGACGAAATTGGTGATGATTCTGGTGAGGAATGAGGTGGTACCTGCTTGATGTGTTGCTGATGAATAAATGGGCTTTGAGTAAATGGTGTGATGGGAGATTATGAAGAGAAAGGGAATATGAATGGGGGGTAGTGTGTATCAGTTTGGTAGAATACGGTAAAACTAGGAAGATGAGGCATGATCTCAGATGTTGGAAGATATGAAGTGGGTGAGTTTAGAAATGATACATGGTTCACTAATCCCTGTGACATACGGAAAGTGATGTGATGCTGTTGAGTCATTGTGGGAGGTAGGATGTGATGTGAGATGTTTGAGTCATTGTGGGAAAAGTGATGTAAGACTTGGAGTCACTGTGGGAAAAGTGATGTGAGACTGTCGAGTCAATGCAGGAGAAGTGATGTGAGTCAGATAAGTCTTTGTTTGAGAAAAGAGTCTTTTGAGTCATTGTAGGGTAGGATAAGTGATGTGTAGCCATTGAGTGAAAGAAAGGATTTGGGTTATGGTTGGAATTCATTAAAAGCTCCTAAGACATTATTGGAAAAGGGACTTAAAGCAGGACTGTTGATTTATTTTGTGAGAAGGATATGCTACTTGTTGAGTCACTTTGGGAATAATGACAAAATATGGTCATGTTCAATTAACGAAATAAAGAGTTAGTGATTTTAAAAATAAAGGATGCCACTTTTATATAATAATAATAATGGTAATAACTAGCTTATCTTTATAGAGTACATTTTTCAGACTTTAATCGATTTTAGATCAGTTTTACATATAGGGCATCATGTTGTTAGTGAGATATGTGTTAATGTTTTACTGTTCTGTCCCCATTCTAGGTGTGTTACCATCCCGTGATGATGACGACGATGATGATGTGTTTATCGACTCTGACACATCTTCTGTATCACTGACATCACCAAAGCGCAGGAGTCAATCTCTCAGCGCCCTCAAGGAGGAACCTAAAAGTCCAAGAAAGGTCAGTACTTGCCACAATTAAAAGTTCAAAATAATGTCATTCTTTTTCTGGGCGCATGTGTGTGTGTGTGTGTGTGTCCCTCACATATTTTTTCTATGTCTTCCTCTCAGTGTATATAGGATTTACACTTATGTATATTATAATAATAATAATAATAATAGCAGTAATGTATTCATGCAAAATTTAGATAAAAGAACGTCCCAAAGCGACTGCCTTGACAACCATTGATGCAGACAAAGATCATATTCGCAGACCAATGAATGCATTCATGATCTTTAGCAAACGTCACCGAGCCCTTGTACATCAGCGTCACCCAAAATCAGACAACCGGACTGTCAGTAAGATACTTGGAGAATGGTGGTATGCTCTGGGACCGAAGGAAAAACAGAAATATCATGATCTGGCTTTCCAGGTTAGTGTAAATGGTTTTTGGCACAACATATCATATGTAAACACATATGATGTACAACTTATAAATTATTCTTTTCCCTTCTGTTATTGGTGCTCCAGTACCACAGCCAAGTAGGGCAAAGTGCTGCTAACTTGAAGATCAGGGTTCAAATCCCAGTCATACTTTTGTTTGTGGTATGTGTTGTCACTTGACTATATATATCACAGCTGGGACAGCTTTAAGCTAAAATGTGTTATTATGTTGACCTCTGTCCTGTACCAAAATGTTTAGCGGTGAAAAAAAGACAACAAAGCCTACAAAATGACGTATATAATCCACATCTAATGATTTGCTGGTAATATGTAGTACACAAGACTTTATGTATGAGAAGTCCACAGAAATTCACCATTGGCATCTAAAATTGTATACGTCACTAATGCTGGGTGGGAAGAAGCTAAAAGGTGTCATTAGAGACTGAAAGAAACTCCTACAGGTATAAATCAAATAATAAACACAAGGGATAGAATAAATAAATTCATTGCGATTATCTGGGAGTGAATTTGCTACCTAAAGTATAGGATCTTGTAAGCATACCACTATTCATCATATATATTATAACCAAAACTTCTCTAGCATTTATTATATAATTTTATTATTGAGATCATATGCCAAAATGTTTCATTGCTTATTAATACCATAGAGATAAAACAGATTCCACCCCATTTGATATTTTCATTTTATCAGAACTGCAGTATTATTATTAAATGCTACAACATGTGGATACTTTAATTACACGTATCAAGAAATTCAGATCCTAGACAGATCCTGAAGGTTATTGCTATTAGGATGATCTGAAAAAAAGAACTGATTTAATCAAAGAATTCTGTGGCATGATTGTTTACCCTTTATAGTAATCCTGAAAATCTCTACTGGTAAACCTTGTAACACCCCCCCCCCCCTCCCAATTATTGTTTCCATATATGATAAAAACGGTGTACTTAATTATGAAGTTTAGTGGTTATTAAATTGTAATAATTCAAGTTTTAAAATGCTATTTTTTTTACAGGTGAAGGAGGCCCACTTTAAGGCTCATCCTGACTGGAAGTGGTGTTCTAAAGATAGGAAAAAGTCAGCAAGTAAACGTTCTGAATGTCTGGATGGTAGTGAGGATGTGGCTGGCCAATCAGGATGTTAGTATTGTATATGCATGATATATATCATGACTTCTCTCTCTCAATCTCTTTCTCTCTCTCATATATATATATATATATAAAGTATATATACATCAGACATGGGGCAATTCAATTTTGGAATTGATGGGCAATTCCAATTCTGGAATTGATAAATTTGGAATTGGAATTAAAGTTTGCTATAAACAAATTTAATCCACAAATTAATTTACCCTTTAATTTTTTTAATTCAGAGTAGCTATTTCAAGTAGATACTCAGTCTAGGTAATCGGAGTACCTACTCATAGTAAAAATGAATCGGTAAAATATGGCATTGGAATTGATAAAACTGGATTTGATCATTTTCATTTGGAATTGAAATTGACCAAATTGAATTAATTGGAATTGACAAACTGGATTTGACCCCATGTCTGATATATATATATATATAAACATTCAAGCTTTTAAAGCTATATAAAAAGGCTTGTTTGTTTGTTTTATCTATCTAAATATAATAGATAGTACACTCTTACTTCAGTAAAGCCAACCACAGTGTCATCAACAATGTCGGGACAACCTTTATCAGCAAAAGATTCTCCACAGAAGCATGATCATTTCTTAAATGTTGCTAGCCAACTGGACTCCTTGAAGAAACCTCGTTCACATAGTTTGTCAGCTGTCCAGCAGGTGGCAGCATCTAGGACAGTGCCATCTGGTGATAGTTCTGAACATAACAGTCAAGCATTGATGGAATTGGCACAGGTTGGTTTAACTGGATGCTGATACTGTATGTATTTTTTAATTTAGCTTAACCATGGTCAGTTAATGTAATATCAACAAGATGTCCAGTTATTTGTTTAACAGTTAGCACATGATTAGGAAAGAATTGGGCACGTCCCACAATTGGCCATTTTGCAGTTAAATATTGTTAAAGTTAAACTTTAAACCTGGAAAGAAAATTTAACTTGGACCACTACTTTCTGGGGGGGCGTATTTAAAGAAACTCAGATGTGTGTGCATGCATGATTATTATGTCATTAAGTCAGTCATATACAAAAGTTTGAATGTTTTAGTAGCATTTAGCTGTAATATAATTATCATAAACAAAGTGTGTAAACATTATCAAAATCTAGTAAGAATAAAATCTTTCAAATGTCACAAAGTGACTGACTTTTTCCCTAATTGTTTACTCTTGAATGTGAACATTTCTGAACGGAGCAAAAAACAAATTGCTTTAGACGGATGTTTTTATTTTCCAGATGTGCTCCACTCAAGGTAGAAACAATCCAACACCGGACTCGATGACACGACTTGAAGAAGTTGAACATCCAATAGATAAAGGCAAGCCGTCGGGAAACTTCCAAGGGGTGGTGGCGGGTACAAACAATATTAATAATAAACATCAGCCATATGACAAAGGTGCTGATAAACTGCGAGACAGCGATGAAGATGATTACGATGATGATGACGATGATGAAGACAGGATGGTCATCTGTGATAAGGAGGAAGATGATGGTACAATTATTTACATTAAATTAAATCTATTTAATTGTCTCCAGCAATTGTTTTATAACGAATTAAATTTTTTATCCTCTTAATATGTATTATAAAATCCTTCAGAGAGTTGCATTGTATAAGATTAGGGATCATTCATTGTTATAAATAGGTAATGTTCAACATCATTATTAATTTCTGAGGATATATGCTGTATTTAGCTGTCACTTCTACATTATAACACAGTGCATGTGGTCCATAAGTCATGGAGCATGTTATAAGTGGACCACAGAAAGTAGTGATTGTCTTCACATGATTGGCCATGTGCATTGGTGGTTGGGTGTAGTGTGATGTGACTTTTTGCTGGGAGATTTCCTGACACGTTTTCTCCATTAGAAAATATGAAAATAGCCATACCTGAAGCTACAATTAGATGTTCCGTTCTCTAGCTTATATTAATTAATTGGCAAACTGTGGAAATATGACAAATAAAAAATGTATAAACTTTGTTTGAATGTTTTGTGACAGTGAAGAGCCTGAGATATGCAGGGACTTTCAGCCGCCCCTTTCTGAAGATTTAATATCTTCAATCTAAGTAATAGGGAGTCAAACCACTCCACATTATACCCGCTTCAACAGTATACTGGACTACACTATAGTGGAGCCACACTGTAGTTATATAATTAACTCTTAATTGATTGTGTCAAATCAAGAACATGATTATGGATTAAATCAATAGCATTGAATTTGGCTCTAGTGTTTCATTGTAATGAAGATGTTCCAATTGTCTGTTTTAGGAAGAGTGTAATTTTTTGTTTTTCCTACAGATGAATCCATGTTGCCTGAAGTATCTGATTCGGGAACCCAGAAGATTGTTCTCAACTGCAATGAACACGTCTCAGACACTAATACAGACAGCGAACCCGAGACCAGCGTGCTTCTGGAGAGCAAGGTGTTCCCACAACAACGCTTTTCTCCTCTTCGGCCTTCAGAGATCACCAACAAACCTAAACCAATCAAGGGCGACCTCTTCAAGGGTCAGAGGTCATTAACACTGACCGCCACTGAAGATGGCATATTACCACGTCCAGCCAGTACGGGATCGACATTTCAGCCCAAGGGTGCCGTGTTTAAAGTACACACACCAAAACCGAGGCCAGAGTCACTGATGATACCAAGGTCGGAAGGCAAGGACAGCCGGCCTTCAAGTGTGAAGAGTGACTCAAATGTTCTGATGTTACAAAGAGATCATCTCCCATCTGGTTCAACGTCAAATGGTAGGTGCGAGCTGCAGAGGAGTAACAGTATTGGAGGGCTTCAGCAACACATGGACTCTGTGGCCACAAAATCAGCCAACCATGTCAAGACCATACACAACATTTCCATGATGACACCTGACAAATATGGGATCATCATGTCGTCCAACGTACAAACAAATCTTTCGAAGAACACCAAAGGAGCCATCATGGGTAAAATGACGTACAAGTTCCATAAAGGCAGCAGTCCAAAGTCAAGTACAGTACCAATCATTGCAACTAGTTTCAGCCAACCCCAGCCTAACAAGGCGCCAGTACCGACAACGTCAGTGATAGGTATGATGTCTCGCAGTCTGAGCGCCAATGCTGAATCAGCAGCTCCTGTCAGCATCGCTTCAAAACCTGTGACCACCTTGAAAAACAATGCGTCCACTCTGAAGATAAACACTACACTTGCTGCACTAAATCTACATGCACCGCCTGTTGTGACACCAACGGGAAATGGAGCTGGGACAGTGTTGGTGCCAGGAACGGTTACCTCGCAGTATGGTGCAGTGACATTCCTCAACACTGGCATGATGTCATCTGTTGCCAGGACGACATCCATTACTAACCATAGCTATATTGCTACACCAGTACAAAGCATCATGACAACTCAGAATGGCGCATCTCATTCTCAAACTACCGCATCACTCGTCAACAATATAATTCTGAAAATGCCACCAACTGGTGCCACCACCACACAGACAGTGCAGTCATTAGTTGCACCACAGGTCCAGTCAGTGCAGATTTCACAGTCACAGTTGTTGACTGCACCGCGTGGTCCAACCCATGTGCAGTATATCTTGCCTTCATTCACCATACCAATGGGCAGCAATGGTAAAGTGCAGAACCTTGTTGCCCTGCCAGGGACGCCAATACAGACTGGCAACATACAGCTGACATTGCCTAACCAACAATTTATACAGGCTGTCAATTCGCAGCAGAAAGTACAGCTCAGTAATCAGACTGTTAAACTTGCTGCCACCTCCACGGCAATGACCATGCCATCAACGCCAACAACACCAACGACACCACAGCTCACCCAGCCGAACCTTCTACAGCCAGCCAAGATTATAGTACAGACAGGACAAACCCAGCTCATTGGCTCACAGCCTAGCACACAACAACCAACTGTCCAGCTGCTTACGACATCACAGGCAAATACAGCACAGCCCACTGTACAGGTGCTGACACCTACTATTGCCATGCAGCAGGCCAGGCTCGTACAGACTCCACCACAGATACAGACCCAACAAATACAGGCTGTTCCCCTTGTTGCTTCACAAATAGTCAGTGTGGCGCAGTCGTCTGGCACCATGGTGACGGCACAACCTTTACAGCTGGCACACGTTGCCATAGGAACAACACCTGTATCACAGCAACAACAATACTCCCAACAGACTCAAGTCCAGGGCACAAAAATACTTTTATCTTCAGCACCAAAGTTAGTAGCTTGGCATTTTATTATCATTATTTGCAGAGCTCTCTCTCTCTCTCTCTCTGTGTGTGTGTGTGTGTGTGAATTAGTGAGTGCTCTCTAATTTTCACCATTTCTGTCTGTTTTTTACCCAATTGCCTTTCATTTTTAGACTGACATACATACAACCCGAGTCATTATCAACAACAAACAGTGTTTGTCATGTGACTGATACTAACCTAAGTCAGGCTTATGTTCAAACTTTGATGCAGCCAATCACAACAGGTAAGTGCTACATCACCTGTAGTATGCCAATATCACCCTTAATACACATTTGGGAACACATTTGATAATCCTGTTTCAGTAGTATGCCAATATCACCCTTAATACACATTTGGGAACACATTTGATAATCCTGTTTCAATATATTGTTAATAAATAATAAATAATTTTTTTTACCAAATCTGTCCATTATAAAACAGGATTCAGTAGTTTTCTCAATCAGCAGAATCTTCAGCAGTCTTAACTTTTGCAAGTGATGTATAACTTTGTTTCAATTATTGAAAGTTAATAGTTAAAATATCAGGCATTTGATTATTTATTGATCTCATCTGCCACTGTACATTTCTTCCTGTGTTGTACAATCTTTTAAAGTTGTATGTTAATCGGGGGTACATTTCCAAGTGATGCCTTAGGTCTTATGGTGAGGTGTCATTTACAATATTTGACAGAAAATAATCCCTGTGGAATACCTTGCCCACTAATATTAGAAGTGTCACATGGTACTAGTTAATATAATCATCCCTAAAATACACCTGTTTGACCTAACCTTTATGTAAATAATCTGAGCAGTTTGTTCACTGAAAACAAGTATTTATTTTATTTTACAAAGTGCTAAAATATGGCTTTGCTAGTTTTTGTACTATGTTAAATGCTTATTATTTTTATTATTATTTTCATTATCACTATAACACTATGAATAACTAAGTGAATGGTGTATGGTCATGTGAAACATGTACCTTCCCAGTTAGAAGCTATATTCATCTAATTTATGTGTCAATTTTATATATACAGCCTTCTAGTATAGCTGTTGATGCTGTTATTTTATTTATTTCTTGTTCCTCAATCATATGTGAAATAATGTCCAAATAAATATGATATAATAATGAGATTATTATCTTTATACAGGTTGTAAACCCAGAACCTCCACAACACCGAGTGCTCCTGGGCAGTTACTGATCCAGGCCACTCCAATCAAAAGTGGCACAAGTTTGGTGACAACATCTGCTGGAAGCATCAATGGAGCACATGGGCTGACGCAAGCATCGGCCATCACCACATCATCATCAGGTGCTAAAGTCGCCATCCCGGCCATATCACGACAGACAAACATTTCTGGGTCACAGAGCTCTGCATACTATCAGTGTGAGTAGAAAGGATTGGATGAATATTCAATTTGTATTCGAAACTTCAAATATTCTAACGTTTTCCCACTATTCGATTTGAAAATTGACTGTCACTAAGTGATCTGACTATTTACTGCCATTTATTCCACAGTAAATCTGACAGTGAAGATTATGCTTTATCAGTGGCCACTCACCTATTACATCCAAGGAGATGTCTTTTTGACACTGTTTGTTGATCAGTGAATCTTTAATGAGTAATTCGTGTTCCTTAAACTGACTACTTCTCAATTCAGCGACCAGCAGTCTAAAGTCGCCTCACGTGCTCACGCTGACGACGAGCGACGGAAAGGGCGAGATCGGCATCACTGGTGGCCTTCTGCAGCAGAGACCGACCAAAGTGAAGGCGACTGTTGCCACCATTCCTATTGCCACGGAATCTCTTCAGAAGCAGTCGGCTATGACACCACACAGTAAGCTTGTTACTTGTCTGTGTCTGTAGCGTTTGGATTGATTAATATAGGTTTTCGTTCAAGGTAAAATAGCTAAATAAAAATATAGAAATTTCAGCCATTGAAGGCAGTTCTATTATGAATCATTTCAACATTATGAGCCAGAAGGTTTTATTACCTTTGAAGATCTTGTTGTGCAGTGGTTAGAGTGCTGCACTAGAAGCTTTGATGTCGTAGTTCAGATCGAACCTGTGTTTGGCATTCTGTTCACTCCTTGGCCATGTATCCTAAGTGGGACTAGCTCCAAGATTAAACCAAAGTGATGATAAAACAATGTTTATATTTATGTGTAATTTGCATAGAATCGATAACAGTAAGCAGTATGGTGTGTGTTATTCATATTATGTGTGTGTCGGGGGGGGGGCATGTATGTGTAAATTTGTATGTGGATACATGTCAATTTAGTTATATCATAATAATAATTAACGAGTTGTTTAGGGTTACATTCAGATAGTGTCAGTATTATCCTAGTTTGTGGCGGAATTATTTAGGAAAGTGATTTTTCTATTCTCAATTCGCTTCCAGCACCAAAAAGTATAACAACATCGGTACATGACAAATATCAGGTCACATCAACCCTGCTGCAGGATTCATCTCTCAGAAAATCATCTGCCAGCCACCAGACATCATCGCGGTCCACTCCTGTGTCTTTGGCAATGATTGGCTCAATGGTAACGCAGGAAGGTGGAGCAATGGCATCTCAGACTTCTCTCACAGCAAGCGAAACAGAATGCCTAACATCAAGAGCATCGATGACCTACAGAACGGGTTCTTATTCGCCGGCACAGTTGGTCTCTCAGCAGAACTCGACACAACTACAGCAAACTTCCTCATCACAATCCATAAGCCAGGCACGTGGCAGTTCAGTGGAGATGGTGGCTCCATCTGGTGACTCTGGGCCGGAGACGGTGACCGAAGACAGACCCAAAAAACTAGGAGAAAGTCCCTCAAAATCTCTGAGGATACGTGATAAAAAGGTTAGTATGTAAACATCATTAATTATGTCTGAGGAAATACATATGAGGAATGTCAGATGAGTTACGTGGAGTTTGTTTAGACCTACCTACTTTAATATTTTCATGTGATTGAAATAAGCTTTGTACGGTGCTATCAGAATATTGATATTTTCTCCCTATTTTCAGTCTGTATGTCTGACTGTCTCTCTATTCCTCTCCCACCGTATGAATTTTGCCCTTTTTTTGCCTGTGTAGAACTCAAGCAGTACCAAGCAGAAGGCAATCCCCCCACCATTACCAATACCAGCTCATGTCTCCAGTAAGCCAACAGCTTCTCCGACTACGATGAGTCCTCGCAAAGCTTTCCTTAAACGTAACATTGATGATGGAATGGAAAGGTTAGTAGGAGATCTAGATTATGCTTTACCATGATAATAATAATAATAGGTTATTAATGTGTTTGTTACTATTATTATTATTGTTGTTTTAAATTAATAATGCTGCTTTAATGGATACCTTGCGAAAAATGCTCCATTTATTTTTTGGGTGGGAACAACAAAAAACAACACCAAACACCAAACCAACAGATTTTAAAAAGAAACCGAAACATTTCAACAAATGGTATTGTTGTTATAATATGTTAGTGTCATTATTAAATAATATAATTAACGTTGTTAATAATCTTATAAACAGGGTGCTTGAAGAGGTGGATTTTGAGAGACGTTTTGAGCAGCTACCTCAGTTTAATCCCGACATCTCCGAGTCCAACACACCTCTACCAAAGAGTCCACGTGACATTATCAGCACCTACAGAAGAAAACGTAGATTATCAATAGGTCGGTAAACAACTTGACTAACTGTTTTTTTTATGGAACTCGGTAACACATGTTTAGACAACTTTTGCCTGTAATTGGTTAGTGTCAGGATCCAAGAATATTTGTTTTGTTTATTTAAAAAAATCAAATGTCAATTGTCACTTGATGCTATGCATTTAGTTATTAAAATTCCTTTGTTTAGGAAGGAAGAACTAATTTCCTGAAATTAGGTTTTAACTTAATTCTGATAATTTTTACAAACTTGTGTTGAAGTAAATTTGTTTACTCTCAGACATCCTCTAGTGATGGTTTTTGTGACAGAAACTTTCTTTGTTCTGTCAAACAAATCTTTCTTCCTCTTTACATGCTCTTTTCATGTGAGCACGTGTATAGACAGTATGTTCCTGTTTTAATTTATGGTCAAGATTTGGTTACACACTACATACTATTAGATGCGTTTCATGTGCCCATTTTCCCTTGTCTCCGGGTCCTCTCTCACTTATTGGTTATGTGACCTACCTAGACAGTGTATTCAAAACATAATAATGTATCAGTCCATCTGTGACTATTCTAACAATGTATACTGTTTAGAAATAAATCATATATCATTTCACTTTTCCAAATCTGAATGAAGTATTGTTGAAATGGCCAAATTGTGAATACTTAATAGACCTCTGAAAGAAACTGATAAGTCTGTTAATAATATTTAACCTTGTATGCATGTACAGAGTGTCAACAAGACAGGAAATACATTTAGATTAATTCAGGACAAAATGAGTTTTATAGTAAGAATTAACTGTACCAACGTATGATAATTCAGATAAACTAGAAACTCGAAAGCTCATAGGTTAAATGTTATGTCAAGTCATAGGTACCATATACATGTATTTAAATCATGTTATACAGTAAGAATATGTTAATTTATTGTGTATTTATTATCCAATAAGATTACTACTTAGGTTACTTACTGCAACTGCTATTAGGAAAGCACATCTCCCAGAAATGTTGGTTTTCATCAGAAATAGCCAATTTTGTGCTGATGAATACTGTGCTAGGTTCTCTTGTCTGTACTAATACATGGTTTGTTGTAAAAAAGGATGTGTCCATATATTATCCTTTCGCTCATTACAGATACTCGTATTGCCCAGGACCTGGATAAGGACGATGTGTCTTCACCACGTGTCAGACAAAGGAAGATATCGAGTAGTTCCGAGACTGGTACACCCCAGTTGACTGGGACACCAAAAAGTGCTAAGGTCGATGATAGACACTTTTTTGGCAGCACATTCAGTCTGGATCATGTCGCTGAACATGTTGCTAATCTCTCTAGACCCGCTCTAGGTCAGTAGGATCCCAAGTTGATATCATTTTAACTGTTTGGTAATCAGATTGGCAATCATCATATCTGAATAGTTGTGAGTTTTGCAAGATGTACAGTTAAATCTCTCGTGAATATTTTCCTTAATTCATCACCAATGTTACAGGGCCAAGAGCATGTGTGTGTGTCTGTGTGTGTGTGTGTAGAGAGAGAGAGAGAGAGAGAGAGCACAAGTCTGTTAATTGTCCAAAGGGGATCAAGATAATTTCTGATTATTTTGGAAATTGGCTGTTGAGTAAAATAAAATAAACATGCCAATGTTTATGTCCTCTTGATGTTATAAAATAAAATTGCCATTTCCTTTTCATGGAAGATTCTGGAGATTTTATAGTCTGCTGTCCCTGTGGATCAGATCTTGTAACACTTAAATGAGATACCTATTCCTTTATCAAATTTGTTAATTTGTGACGTAATTTCTTTGTAAAGAGAAGTGCGATTGAACGTTATATAAGTTGATATTTGTGACACTCCAATGTTTTCATGTCTTGCACATACTCATATTGTCGATGGAAGAGTGCTTCTGATAGATACGGTGTCCAATTTGGAAAGCTGTGTTGTTTCATATATACAAGAAGTCCACCTTATGATACTGACTGTATATTTATGAAAAAAATTTACATGTTGTGGGCATATATTTTAACATGTCTTAAACGACACCCTCTGGGATCATCTTGGGTGGTCTTCATCTGTAGCTAGTAGCCTAGGGAAAGTCTTGTTGTGTTTAATGGAGGCGAGGTCATACACTGTGTAGACCAATTTAAAATTTCTGGTTTCTTATGATCCCAGATTACTTGTAACACTAGGATCTACTTTATTTTGATGTAGAGAGTGTTATTGACAAATTCGTTTTGAGGAATATGAGCTGATAGCATATTAATGTTGGAAAATATGATAAAAGTGGCAAGTGTTTACTTGTTTACTTTTGTTAACTAACTAGAATGTCGTTATTTACATCCTGTTTACTTGTAGTTGATTTTGAGGATGGAGCCATACCTTCACCACGTACGCCCAAAACTCCAGGATCGCCGGGGATGCATTCATCACTGCGACGGATGCTGGATCAACGTCGCCAGTTGGTGATGATGCTTTTTGAGGAACACGGTCTCTTTCCATCAGGTAAGCGAGGTTCTAACGGTTTAAGTATTTCATGACTTTAGCTAAAATAATCTTTATTGGTGTAATATAATCACTCCTGAATGACACTTATCAGAAGCAAGATTACAGATATTCATCAAAATGGTATAAACTAATGGAAGAAACCAGAATATTGATTATAAGAATGGATGTCTAATAGTTTAGTCTCTGTGGCTCAAATGTTTTATTCTTTAAGTGAATTACAGTCAGAAAGTTGTTGACTTGCAACTGCAGAATGCTTTAATCTATTTAATGATCTGTTATTGTGGGCATTTCTGTAACATGTTAGTCAGACGATTGTGCGGCAAATCTCTAGATTCTGGTTTGAATTTAATGCGATTTCTTGTGTTCATGGGATGTTTACCCTCATGCAGTACTTCCAGGTGTGACCTGCATTGAGGCTAAACAATTTGACTATTAACTCACTGTTGGTATTTTGATTAGGACCCGACACTGCCGCCTTCCAAGCCAAACACCAAGAGATTTTCCCAACCAAAACAATGCTTCAGCTGAAAATACGAGAAGTCCGACAGAAAATCATGGCTGACATCAAGATGGATGACTCCGTGGGAAAACCAGCTGCTGGAAACGGCGCCACAACAGCATCGGAGAATAACTCAACATCTGCTTCTGGGGGCACTTCAGGATCGAGTTCGTTGACGAACAGTAGTCATCTGAGCTCCGGGATGGCTTCCAGCGTCGCAGTTACGGTACAGCAGGCCGTCGGACAGAAAGTTAACAGCACAAAAATGCAACCCGCACACCTGGTTAGAGGGCAACAGCTGGGTCACGTGACGCTAGCCCAGGCAGCCACCAGCATGTCAGGATTGGTGGCGGTGGCCACCGTGACATCGGGTTGTGGACTCCTTCAGCAAGGTGCAGGTGTCCAGCATTAACACTTGATGGTCGACGTTTGTGTGATAGCATGTGTGGCGGGTGTGAGTAAGGTATTTACCAGCTTTAAGGATCGAGCTTTTGTATACCTCAACCTTGCACTTGATACGTGTTTGTGTCCATATGCATAACATGTGCACGCATGTCCGCCTAACAAGCACGTACTCTTTTCCTCATGAATATATTTATTATTATAGAGGCCTATCATATCACTGATGGTAAGAGTAACTTTTCACTTTATACAGAACTATTTTTAGGCTCTTTGTACAGGTTGTGTATATTTGTCACGATGGTGGTACCATCTTATTTTAGAAATCAATCCGCAAGAGGCATGATCTCGTGTCGCAGTGAGAACAGGTTACAAAAGCAGGGAGAGATGTAATGTGTTTGAGCCAGGAATATATTTTATTACGGCACATACATTTTTATGCCTGTCATAGTTTTATCCAGTGAAAAGGCTTTGTGAATGTATGTGATGTATGTACACTTATATTTGGTGCAGCACAGCCTCACTAGTGTTGCATCTTGCCCAAGAGAAGATTGCTTTGGCTGTGCTTGAAAGAGATAAAAGAAAATGTCTTGATTTCAACAGAGGAATCATTTCACACGTTTCAAGACTGACCTGCTACGTGTTCCCAGCAGAGGTTAGATCCGCAGTTATTGGCAGCAAAAGAATACAATTTGTACATACTTTTTTGTTGTTGTTAAGAATATAACTTAAAAAATAATGTGTTATTGTTTTCCGTATGTGCTTAATTTGGGAGAGAGATAAACAAAACAAAGAACTTACACAGTTGGTGTCGTTTAAGACGGATGTATGTTAATTTGTTGACAGCTTATAGACCAACTGGAAGCTCAAGCTGTGACATTACTGGTGGCTACGAACATGGTGATAGAACACGTTAAGTGTTGTTGTCATGGTGATAGGGTTTTAAGGTCAGAATAGTGTGACATTCTAAGACATTGCTCTACCTCCGCGACAGCCAAAGATCACTGCATCACAATATAAATGAAATATTTTGTGTCTACTTTTTAAATTTTATTTCATTATCACAGATTTGTACAACACTAAATAGAATACTGTCCCCTGAAAGTGCTTTGATCAATATTGTACATATGTATGTGTGGAGGTTGTTTATTTTAGTGTCTATATATATATATATATATATATATAGCACAACCTACATACATGCGCACATTTGTAATCACAAATACTTGTATGTATATATGTATATAATAAATGTGTATGTATATGTAAAATACAAGCAACATTCAGATATATATATATATATATATATATATTATGCTCATTGTATGTAAATGCATTTTGTGCTAATGTCTGTTCATTGTATGATGATGGTGATGGTGATGATTTTGTGTCCATTGTAATTTGAGGTTTGAGAGGATGTGTTTGTTTTCCGGGTTTAAACATCGGTGAGTCGTTTAGTGTGGAAAAGATCATCCAATAGCCTCGTGCCATTCTGTGATGAAGCAGCTGGCCATCTGGTGTATTGTCTCAATGACATAAATAGTTTTTACATCTGAGAGAGCAGAGTCCTGCCTTTAGGATGTTACTGCATCTTGGTGCTTTTTTCTCCGACAGCTGTATGAAATGGCTCACTTGTAAAACAGCTGTAGGTCCTGTGAAACATGTGGCCGAACGTAGTGGCTTATTCATGGAATACGAATTTCACTTCTGAAAGATTCAGTTAAAAGATTCAGCTCTTTCTGAGAGATATTGCCACAACTTCCAAGGGTCTTCAACTCTTCAGAACAGTAACAGGATATATATAAATATTGCACAGTCACTTCATGGCGCAGTTGTAGTAGTATAGATGCTGCAATCAGTGAATGTCTCAAAATTATAGAACTCTGGAAATTCCCAAGAAGTTGCGTTTTCTTTGCCAAATATTAGTCCCTTTTGAGTCAAAAGGAGATTGTTGAATGTGAATTCTGTTTAGTACTTGCCAATTGGTCAGTTGACATTTTATCCATATTCCCCCCCCCAATTTATATAATATTCAAATGATATAGATTAATCATTGTTTGTGTCTTTTGACTGATATGGAGTTGGAGTTTAGTCGGTAGTGTTTTGTCGTCTAAACTGATAACACACTGTCTCGCTTTATCTTACCTCATCTCATCACCATGATCATCATTTTATCAGTACTATCCATCGGGCCGCCATCATCAGCACCACCCACCGTATGGTCAACTAAAATTGTCATCGTATATCCGGGAACATATTGTATTCCAATCTCTATAGTAGTCTATAAACCTGATGGCGTGGAGCGAAACAATTTGTGTTGATCTGCCTGCATTATTGAGATGGTAGCAATGTCAGTTTGATTATGTGACGAAATATCAGGAATATGTGTTTAGTTCTAGATACGTACATACATATATGTGGAGTCATACATTTTATATATATATATATATATATATATATATATATATAAACAAATATATATAAAAATTTCAAATTATAATTGTTTAAGAAGCAACCAGAAAAAGAGCAATAAGTCCCATTGTATACTTTTATGTCATGGTATGTATCCAAAAGGAACCGTGTGTGTGTGTGTGTGTGTGTGTGTGTGTGGACATTTCATTTATCAAGTGAGTTAAGATGGAGATGTTCTCAGAACGATTTGTTGTCATTTCTAGTATCCAGCGGCCAGGTTTCGCTCCATCTGTGTGTTTTCTCTCACTGTACGTTAAAGCTATAATACAGGTTGTATATTAGCTGAACTTTGGGTTTGTTTTGTCACACCGTTATGTCATGTATTATAGGAGATAGCCGCCAAGTTCGCCATCGCTAAAGGTCGGACACAACCCCCCCCCCCCCACCCAACACAGCACCCACCTCAGCACCCGATCGATACCTAACCAAAGAGTGTCCTCAACCGTGGACCACTATTGTATATTATGGTACCAAAACCAGCCACCCCACACAAACCTTAATATATCGTGTTGTTACATAATAATAACAACATACTGTGACGATGTAGAAAGAACTAGAATTTAAAAAAAAATGAATAATAAATATTTCTCCTCCACATTCTAACTTCATAAGTCTTGTTGATATTAAGGAGGAGCCACCTGTATTGGGCGCTATTTGTCCGGCTGTTTCTTGGGTAGAAAAGATGACGTTTTCTATCTCTGGTAATAGAATCTTCTACCGCCCGCCTACCCCCCCCCCCCCGCAGCGCTATTCATTATTGCTGCATTATGTGTACATAGGAGTGGCTGATGTAAATTTTATTCGCTTTTAATGTAGTACTATCCTGCAGATGTTGTGTCGTCGGCAGACCTTGATTACGTCAATCTGACAAGTCGGATCTAAGGACTTTAAAGCCCACGGTACGGTATGATTGCGATTACCTGTACTGAATTATGTCCATATCTATATACAGATTGAAGCTTGTTGATGTGTTTGAGAGAGTCGAACGAGGAATGGCGGGTATTCTGCTGACTAATTGTCCATTTGTAATTTGGTTCATTTGACCTAGAAGTGTGTGTGTGCGCGCTCGCGTGTGTATCTGTGCGTGACAGAGCTGATAATGGATGGATAGATGCACGCACATACAGGCGCACGCAAACACCTTGACTGAAAGCTATGTTATCAACCAGCGTGATAACTTTTGGTTGTTGTGATGGGCAAAGCAGCGAGTTGATTGCCAATTCTAGTTTTGGCAAAATAACAATAATTGCTGCGGTTTTTTTTACAAGAAAAACATCTGATTGTCGGCTGTCAATATTGTACAGCGAGTTCTAGTACCCGTTTTGTTAATACGAGTTTCGACGGGGAGAACTGAAGTCGCCAGCTATTAGAGTAACGGGCATTTAGCGGTTTTAGTGTTTAAAATATACACTGACAGTCAGTGAAAATGTGTTTTGTATCCACACAGGATTAGCATCTTGATCTGATTTCTATTAATTTAGTGAATCCTAAGAAAAATGGAAGTTCACAGTAAAGTCCCTTTATGGGTTTATCACAGTGAAAACTATCAAGCTGTGGCTGTATCAGGCAGGATCAAGTTCGGATTGAACACCAGGGCATTTGTTGAGATCGGCCAACAGCTGAAGTCTGCCGAATCTTTTGACCATTATATACCATCAGCCGTGTGAATGTGTATATTATTTTTTGTAATGAGAACTTTTTCCCCTTCAAATTGCGATCTTTCTGTGCTGTCTTTCATTCATTTCGATGTGATTGATGTTAACGATTGGTTAGTAATTTATACCAAAGAGCTCGATTGTAAATGCGATAGATTAGTGTCACTGGCTAGGTTTTATCACGAAGGTCGCTGTGACATTATCCACCATTCTGTGAACTTTATTTAACTCTGTGGCTGTTGATTACGGTGTGTGCGCGCGCGCGCGCGTGCGTGCGTGATGGATGGATGGATAGATGGATTATGGTAGCCGCAGATGGGTGATACATGACGTACCTAAGTTTTTGGGTACGACATACCAAAATACGTAGCCAAGTATGACGTCATGATACCATAGCGAAGTAAGGCTGATCATCTTGCCATGGTCAGTTACGATATCGAATGGAATCAAGGGCAAGTATGATAACGTTTGTCGGGGGCCGCGATAACACACCACAACAGGTACCAGCACACATGCCGCACATACCTAGCAGTGACCCCTTGAACCGCAGTATTATGTAATCCATACGCCTTATGGTTTGTTCCGGGATCGGTGGGATCCGATCAGAGAATGGATTTTTCATCGAAGCTGAACCTAAACTTGAACACGTCTAATGGACTCTATCAGCGTTAGCATTCCTGTGTGAGTGAGTTTCATCCGGAGAGAGGTGACGCGATGTGTGAGTGAGGATCATCGGAGAGAGAAGTGATGTGTGAGTGAGTGAGTGAGTGAGGATGTGATGTGTTATTTTATAAATGTTTTTGTACTCGCAGAGCTAATGGAAGTTATATTTTAGTACATTTCTGCTTGCTGTTTTATGTCTTATTGTATATGGCTGTTTAAGGTGTAGGTCGCGTCCCGCACACAGACACGGGACGCGTACGCGCGGAGGGGAGGTCGATAGAGCTTGTTGTTATCCCGCGAGCAGACCGGACTGCTCCAGTCAAAGAATGGGTCTGTTAGAAGCAGAAGACGAAATAAAGGAGAAAT
Source organism: Paralvinella palmiformis (assembly GCA_025642065.1). Classification (NCBI taxonomy): domain Eukaryota; kingdom Metazoa; phylum Annelida; class Polychaeta; order Terebellida; family Alvinellidae; genus Paralvinella; species Paralvinella palmiformis. Next base: position 62,001 of record JAODUP010000293.1, read on the forward strand.
ATTGTGTTTGTTTGTGTTTATCTGTGTATGTCTCTAGTTTGATTGGTAATTATTACACACGCACAGACAGACACATTCTGAGGTAACTACATACCAGTTAATCAACTGGAATTAATCAATTAGAATTGTTTTAATTATTTTTTGATCGTATAGAAAGTTGATTTCGTTCAAAAGAAAATCTCCGTTACACGATTGTCACCAATCTCTAGTTATATAATTAATAAGTATGGCCCGAGAGGAGAATTTACCAATTATTTCTCGACCTGTAGGATGGGTTAGTTACATCCAAGAACCGGTCCGTTTAGCCTAGCATGTGGATAAAAGTGGCCGTAAAACATCAATCGTCATCACATCAAAGAACCTTCTAAAGTTAAATATTATATTTTAAAATGTAATTGATCTTAGTATATTATAATTAACGCGATACGAGTCTTCTCTGCTCTAGTGTCTTCTCTCATTAATCGGCCTCTGGTTGGATCGGTCCATTTCGTTGACCGAACGAAACTCGATGATTGTGTACGCAAGAAGGCCAATTCTTTTTTCCAACTGTAAAATATTACTAACAGAAGGTCGAGTAAAGAGGACGATCCAGTCTAGAAAACAAAACCGAGTCCAAAATCCGCTTATGCAAAAAGCAATTATATGCTTTGAGCTTATAAATGGTCGTTAATTAATTATTATTATCATTCAAAATTATAATTTCTGTTATTCGTACATTTGTAGAAAATTACGAATAATTGGTTTAAATTAAATTCTACTCTCGTACACTTACATAACATAGATTGGTTCTCATCCTTATCGTTTGGTACTTAACGACCCAAACACACAAAAAACATTTAATACACTCGGAATAGTTTGACTTAGCTGTTCTATTTATATAGGAATCATAATGTTTTGATATGTCATCATAACGTTGGATATACTACATTCCAGGTTGTAAGATGATGCTTTATGGCCACTTTTGTGCATATGGTAGGCTAAATGGGCGAGCGACCTCCAAAGGTAATGAATCGAAGTCAAAGATGAAACACCCTTCAGATATGCCCACGCCGAGATTCGAACTCAGGTGGTAGTGATATGTAATCCAACGCGCTACCTGTTAGGCTCTAGGGGTCGGCAACCCTTTTCAGCGGAGGGCCAAATCGTAAAAACGAACTTGGGCGGCAGGCCAGCTGAGACGTGGAGTGGATGTGGGTCCGCAATCCTACAGGCAGATTTTTTAAAACAGCTTTTCAAAATAAACGGTTTTGGGCCAAATGCTACGAAATATATGAACTTGTTTCGAATTGTATGGGTTGAAGAGTGTAATTTGGATTAAGCCAGTGGGCAACATGTATTTTTGGCAAATCTAACCCCTTTTGCGCAACAAACGCAGCGATTTCGTTACTAAGGGCATAGACACGGCGAAGCATGGCGACTCTGCTAAGCCAGCGGACTTCACAATAATACGAAAAATCGCTATATTGGGCGTCCATTTCCAGTAGAAGTTGTTGAAACTGTCTGTGATTCAGGCTCTGCTTTCGCACAAAGTTTACGGTTTTAACGACAACTCCTCCATTTTCAGCGATTTTTCACACAGCGCCTCCTGGTGGATGATGCAATGTGTTTTTATTGTTGTGTTTGTGATGCCTGTGTTTGATCGCGCCTTCTCCACCAAGGCGATGACGCCGTTTATCCGTCCGACCATTCAGGGCCCTGCCGTCAGTAGTTAGTCCACAGAGCTACTCATATCTCAGACCAATGTCGATGATCACCAATTAGACGGCTCGCTGGACGTCGGTCGTAGTTGTTTTCCCATTCAGCGCAACTAACGAGACTAACTCCTCTCTAATGTGAAATTGTTTGTTGATGCCTCTCACGAATATCGACAGTTGTATAGTATTGTTTGCGTCTGTGATCTCAAGTTTTCAAACAGACTTTTCTATTATGGACAGACTCTGGCTGCTTAATTTCATTATTTTCTCATAATGCAATTCACTCTTGATTACGTTTTAGTCACAACTAACTAGTTCGCTTCTAAAATGTCAAAAGCAGAAATGGTATTTGGTTTTTACAAAATATTATATCCGTATGGCATCCAACGAGCACTTTGATAGAGTAAAACACTATAAATCTCTGCCCCCGATGACCGTTAGTACGAAAGAGCACTTAAAAAGCTAGCCAGCTCCTGATTGGTCGGCCTATTGGCCGATGATTGCTGCGGAAAAGGCAATAGGCTAATACGTAGAGATCGACAAAGGCCATAACGGGGGTTATTAGTCATCTGGTTGTTCTGATAATTACACAGTCAGTGACAGCCGAAACCAATGTTTAAGTGAGTTAAAAGAGATGTGAGAATGTCGATATTTTACAAACCCACAAATATTCTGAATAAACTTCAGAATAATGTCGCGGGCCGGACAGAATGCCGCAGGTGCCCTCTAGGTCGTAAGGTATCAATACTTAGTTCTAACCAATAGCTGGGTCAATAGGATGTTTTATCGTTCTATAAAAAGGTGTGTGTATGTGTGTGTGTGTATTCCATCTGATCATTTCAGTTCCATCGAGATTTAATCTTCTATCAGATGTTCTCAGTGTAATAATTATGATTGATTATCTAAACAGTTAATCATTCGCCAAATATCACAGCTTGTAAAACGAGGATATAACTAGGAAATATTAACTAATTAATGCAGCAGGAAATACTAAACCAAGTAGATAGTGTTTATTGCAGACAATGGAAGACGATTTGGCTGTCTATAATCTATGTTCCGTGGTCATTTTATTGTATTCTGGCATTAAATTTAGATTTTATTATATTTTTAGACTATTTTCAGAGATGGCTTTGTCGGAAAGGTGAGTGACATTTTTATTACTTCAACACTGGTCACAGCTGTTATTGAATTATGCTGTCTAATTGAAAACTGAAATTTATTGTAATATAACACAAAAACATAAACTGTCTGACGATAAAGTGTCTCTGTGTGTGTGTGTGGGGGGGCAGTTTTAACTGATAATAAATACAGTAATCGGTTATTTTAGTCAACTTTGTGATAATTAGAACTATTTTTATGGTCTGACTACACCGTTTGAGTGTTTGATGCTCCCAGGTTTGTGGACGTTGTTCGTTTACTGGTTTTATGCCAGCAATGTGTCTATCCACTGACCTAAACATATTAATGTTTAATAAATAGAAAACAATTAATTAACATTTTATTGTGATCGCGAAAATCGGGACCAACAACCTCCCAACCCTCCTATATAATTAGTTTTATTGTCACGTTTGTACGCTGATAATACTTTTCAATGAGATCTGTTATGAATAAACAAAAAGAGAAAAGAAACTCTGATCGTGTAAAATATATAACTGAAGACCATTAATATGTTACTAGAATTACATTATTGCTTCAAATAATCAAATTAAGGCACATTTTCAATAATTACAACATCGCAGAAAGAAAGAAACATTACGCAAAAAAGTTAAGGTTTTACTATTTACAGATATTAGCTCTGAACGAATTATATATTATTCGATAGCTCACTATGCAAGTAGTGCAAGGTCCTTTTATATTTGACTTGTTATATATTGTCTTATTATTTATTATGAATTTTACCAATTTTATTTAAAACTGATGTTTAATTAAACTCTATTTTCTGCTGGTATGGTTATTGTATTGTAACACAAACAGTAATTTTAACTTTTGGTCATGTCTCCACTGTGAAATAAAATTAGTTTTTGTATATCTTTTTTTTGCGGGGGGGACGGGGGGAAGACAGCAATAGCTATCCTGGTCCCTCGGTTCAGATTGTAGATTAATCATTAATGATTTTAGTATTATAATTTCTTGTATAATTGTTATGTGAACTGAATAAATCTACCTATCTATCTCGCTGTGTCAATTTGTGGCTGTACGAAAGGCCTAATCTCTTGCTGTTGTGCGCAGACTCGTAATAGCCTGCTGACACCTGGCGAGTGATATGCGAATTATCAGAACGGATTCTATTATCGTACAAAAACTAGTATAACCAAAGACTATTTATAACAAGACGTGTTACCAGAGAGCTTAAATATAGAGAGGCGTTACTCTTGCCGCGCCATGTTGAATTCTGAACCAGTGGCGCCTCCAGCGACCGGAGGTATTTCTCCGATAGACAAAAGCTCTCTGGCTGTCCACATGTGATCGCGTACATGTGCGATGCCAATACTAGTATTATATGTTACATGGTCGCATACTCTTTTATTAATTAACACTTTAATTGTGCACACATGATATCGAAGGAAACGAAGCTCTGAAACTGTAAATAAATAATTAAGTGATTTCAGAAAATAATTGAACGTGGTTTAGGTTATTTTACAGCTTTGTGTTTGGAAGGCAGTTTTTATTAATGAAAACAATTATGAGGTAAATGCATACAAACATACTTTCATCATGTTAGTTTATCATAGTCCATAAATTTTTATTTATTTGGATATGGACATATAATGATATATACAGCTATTATAACGCAACCATAACACAGTTCACCATATATGCATCATGTCCGTTTATCATATATTAACTTAAAAAATTATAAGTTCATTTAAAGTCTACACCTCAATAATATAGACCATGCAATATAGGCCTGCCCAGCTGAGAACAAAGAATATACATGGAATATTAACAATGTTTATGTTTGCGTTAACATGTTAGAGATAGAGAAATTAGTACTTTCATACAATAAGCGGCATCAAATCTCTTGTGCCACGGGTTCATCTATAGTTACAATCAGTCATTTGTTATCAAATGGACAGAATAACCCAAATTGCTTCCAGCTCTAAACAACCACTACTACAAAAATATGACAGTTAGTCCAGATCAGTGAACTGTTTAAAGTTAGACAGAATATACCCAGAGATGTAATAGACATATGCAATGACTACTGTAACACCAGTAAATCTGTAACCAAGAGATTGGCCTGTTTACATGGTATCTCATCATCATAGAACTTCAAGGACTGAAACAGAACAATACCTTGTAAAATAATGACTTGAACCAAGTGCATACACAATGTATAAACACATGTTTTCCTTTTTTTCAAATTGGTTAAAGAATTTGATTTGATATGCATTTAAGTTATGAAGAGAAGTATACCAATTAAAGCACATGAGCTGAACATTCAAGTACTAATTCAGGTGCTGGTAATTCTTTTTTTGTATTAAGATATGAAATGAGCTGACAAAATTTCATGGGTTTGATGCCTTGTTTCTTGTTTAATAAATTTTATAATACCAATTTTCACCATTAATATTCATAAATATTAATTACCATCACAGCTGGCCTTGTCTCCTGTATAGCTCTCCTATCTGTTAATACCTTCCTCTTTGATATCAGTGGATGCATGCGGTGGATTTGATACATCAAAAATAGTTCGAATAGCATTCTAGATAAGTTGTCTGGTTCATGAATTTCGTTTCAGTGAAATGCATATCATATACATTCTACAATTAGTATTCAAGTAATTTAAATCTTTCCTCATCATATATCTGAACGACAACAATTATTAACCCATCTTTTACTTCTGTCAATAGAAAAAATAACAAAATGAATGTTTCTACCACTAGTTGAGGTATTTAATAATTAATTTCATAACATTTAAATTATAAACAGAAGTCCATATATATATATCAATAAGTACCAATTACTTACGTTTAAAAATAAATATGGGTGCAGGTGATCATGTAAATACTCAGCTACTTATGATTATTGTAATTAGGGGAAAATTATCTGATTATAGTAATCTGGAAAATATGAAGCCAAATCTAAAATACTTATATATAATAATGGCCGAAATGGCAGTTTTTAACGTGGCTGGTAACTTAAAATGAGGGAGACGCATATGGTCTGTAATTTAAAGCTTCCCCACGGAGATTAATTCTAAATAAATTTAGAGTATATGGCATATTCGGTAGAGAAAACATTGCCAATTGCCTGGCTGGATGGTTTTGGTTTTGTTGATCGGGGAGAATCCCCAGGCTGTCGCTTAATCAGCACAGCCTCTATGTTGGAGTGGTTGAGAAACCTCCTCCCCCACCACTCACAGGGGAGCAGTCCGGAAAGATGGAGCAGAAATACCATGAGGGTGGTCACTGCCAGAGTGTTTTACGTCCTCATGGGGTTTTTAACGTCCCCCTTTATTTTAAATAATTCAGTGGAGACGGCAGCGCCATTTAACGTGGTCAGCCGAAATCTGCTTGCTAACTGTTCTCAAACAAATATCTATCTACATGTATATATTATGGCTTTAATCAGTGGGGATTCCCCCCCCCCATTTTTGTGGTTGCTGCTATTCTCTTTAATCATCAACACTTGCAATTATGATGACCCCTTGAACGAAAGACCGAAAGAGCAAAAGACCGGGTGGTATCACCTGGACCCGCTAGTCGTACCTGGGATATATGGCCGAGGGGTGACTCCCACAAACAAATCCGACAAACACATATACGGGCAGGATTCGAACCCACAACCAGAAGAGTGTATACATGATCATACTAACTTATTTGAACATTTTTTCTTTCCTATCTTTCCTATTAAGCTGCGGACAGAATTTTTCCCCATATTATGAGTAATTAGGTTACACTGATATAGGAAATTTGTTAAATGTATAGCTATTATAATCCCGACGTGTCATTCGCAGTATCGGAGATCTGCCTGAAATCCGCTGTTCTCGACCATGGGTCAAATAGATCAAGTGGATAGGCGCTTTAATTTAGATCCCACCACACCTAACTGCATATACTTAGGGACGCTAAATTAAGCGTGAATGAACGTTCCCTTAGTGATGAACTGAAACGTATGAGGGTTAGCTGTTAGGTTCGAGTAAATCATAGTATTTACTCAGGTTTGAGACGATATTTCGTTCTAGTCCAGTAATAATCCATTTTCGGTATTGCTATTTTGTTTTTATTTTAGTTTAATCGCTTTAGTGAGTCCAAAAGGTTTTAATTTTTTTTATAAAAACTGTTTTTTTAAAATGGGAAAAATTTTGGGGAGAAAAGGGTTTAAAAGGGAAATTTTGACGCCAGACCAGTCGGACGTGTATTGATACATGGTTCATATAGGTAGGATTTATTCAGTTATTCGAACCCGGGAATAAAGCTGAGGTCAGCACCCTGGGGTGTCGAAATGCTTTATATACGGGTTTCTTTTGGACCACAGAAAATTACTGTTGAATGTAAACTGTGGTGTCAAAAAAGTTTATGATATGTATGTAGCAAGTCACCATTGAACCACACGCACTTGTTTTTGTTGCGAGCTGTGGTTAAGGGATGTTTTTACTTCTTCCGCTTTTTTTACGTAGCCTTTCATGTAGCCGCTTTCCTGTGGGCGTGACATATTTTGGGCGGGGAATTATTTTTTCCCACAGGCTGATGAGTAGACCAGACACATGCTTAAGGGATACGCAAATTTATCAATATGTGGAAGGGATTTTTTTTTTAGATTAATGATGTATAGTTGTATTTGTATTTAGATTTATGGAGGTAGGTCTCGAAGGGGTGTTTAGATATGTTGATGCTCTGTGCCTGTTGCCTCTTTATTTGTACCCTAAAAAACACACACACACACACACACACACACACACACACACACACACACACACACACACACACACACACACACACACACACACACACACACACACACACACACACACACACACACACACACACACACACACACACACACACACACACACACACACACAACACACATCACACACATACACAACACACACACACACACACACACACACACACACACACACAACACACACACACACACACACATACACACAAAATACACAACATACAAAATACACATACACATACACACAACAAAATACACACAACACACACACACATACACACACATACACACAATACACACACACACATACACACACACATACACACAACACACAACAACACACACACATACACACACACACACACACACATACACATACACACACACACACACACACATACACAACACACATACACACACACACATGCTTTTTATGGTAGACGGACGTTTTGGCCACGGACATTTCGCCCACGGCCATACACCTTGGGCCTTTTAGCCACGGTCATATTCAAGGTGAACGTTTTGGCCTTATTATATAAGCAAAAAAATACACAAAATAATTCGGTTTGATTTAGATGGTTTATTTCTAAATGTAAATGTGGGTGTTTTACAGCCACTTTTATGCCCAAGGTAGGCCAATTGGACCGAGCGACCCCCAGAGAGGGAATAGAAGTGAAAGATGAAACACCCTTCTGACATAGCTCGACCTGGGTTTGAACTCAGGTACTATAGATCTGTGGTCAACCGCCCTACCAGTTAGGCCATGGAGGTGCTCTTACATGATCTATTGACAACACATCAAATGTTGGTGTGACCTCCACGAAGGATAGATTTACTTTTCAATTGCCTCTTCAAAGAAAATTTTAAAGTGCAAATACCTTTGTATTCTAATTTGAATTTCTCACTTAGTGACATACTCTATCTGCAGTCATCACTTACTCTTCAATTGTCTCTTCAAAGAAATATTTAAGAAGCAAATCGCCTTGTATTCCAGAGTTTCAGTTTCTCATTTAGTGAAATACTCTTGACGTTTCTTAAAATTACGACGAACTTGGCTTATTATTATTAAAATAACCTAAGGTGGCTTCTTAATTAAATATATTTTGAATAATTAAAACTGATAAAATATAAAAAATATGGCTTCTAAATACTTTAAAATTATCCGTATTTACAATTTACACTTACAAATATCACTTTAAATCATATTATGTACATTTACAAAAAAAAATAATGTAGCCAAAACGTCCACCTTGAATATCTTCTGTGGCTGAAACATCCAGGGGTGCATGGCCGTGGCCGAAACGTCCGTGGACAAAACGTCCGTGGCCGAAACGTCCGTGGACAAAACGTCCTACAATAGTTTTTTATAGTTATATTTCATGATTTTTTGGTGTCTTTGATTATAAATTATAAATTAAAATACAAAAACCTCAAACTGCTTCGAGCTACACTCTAACAAACTAACCTTAACCGCTCGGTCATATTGACACAGAAGTGGCAGATGTTGATTGACATTTTAGAATACTGATGTGAGTAGGACTGGTACTGCTTGAGTAAGTACTATATCATCCAATGGTATCGACTGGTGATTGATAGTATTTAGTCGTACATCAGTCAGTACCTTTGGTTTGAAAGGGAATTAAAACTTTTTGACAACAAACCGTCATCAAAACTCATACTTCATACCCGATTACTAATCCCCTTTTTAATCCTATAGGTATGTCGCTTGAAAGTCACCATGGCCTAGCTAGTAGCGCGATTGAACACGGATCTCTAACACTTGGGTTCAAAAAGCGGCCGCGTTGTGTTGAAGGGTGTTTATCTTTCACTTCGCCTCATTCCATTTAGAGATCGTATGGTTTATTTATCCGACTGTGTACACAATAGTGACCGTAAAACAATAATAATACATTTTCATTTGTTTGTCACTTATCATATTAAATATCTATTGTATAGCGAGTCGATGCTTTTGGAAGACTCAAAATGTTCTTAAATTTAATGATGATCAAACAAAAATGATCTATTTGGGTTCACCAAAACTATGTCAAATCTTTAAAAACATTAATTATATACATTGGTTAATCTCTCATTACTCATAATTGTACACTAAAATATCAGGGAGTCGTATAGACTATTATAACTCACTGTTATTTGTCATATTTGATTATAACATCAATCGCCATCAGCGAATTCAGAATAGTGCAGCTCGCACAGTGACAAATACCCGGAAATATGATCATTTCACCCCAATTCTTCAAGAACTATATATAGTGCCGGTTAGATAGCGCATCAATTTCCAGATTTTACTAACAACTTATAATAAACCTATCAATGATATGGCACTATGTGAAATGGTGTCCATTAGAAAGTGATCCCGAACACTCGGGTGATCCAATCAGATATTATTACAGGTGTCTGTGTCTCGGCTCAAGTCATATGACGATTGTACATTTTGTGGATCGCTTTGCCGGCGAAGATTAGAAGTTTATCATGTCATGAAAAGTTTAAATCTATTCTAAAGACTTACCTGTTCAAGGTTATTTTCACTGGTAAATAGCATTAATCATTCAAATTAATTATTGAGTTTCAGTCAATCGATCAATCAATCAATCAATCACTCAGACCCATGACCAGCGATCGTAGGGGCACCATGACAACTGACATCAGTGATGCGTGCCCAGGTATCTCTATCTTCCGCCTTCCGGTACAAGTGTGTCTGTGATAATCCCAGTCCAGAGTCCTTGAAGTGTCCAGTCCGGATTTCCTCCGTCTTCCCCTCTCTCTTCCTCCCTCGACAGTACCCTGTAAGATGGTCTTGGCAAGTGAGTTGTGTCAGCAAATGTGACCAAACCAGTTCATTTTCTGTCTTTGTACGGCGGCCAGCAGTGTATCCAGTCTCCCACATGTTGACTCCGCCTTTCTGATGAACCGACTAATTGGTCCTTCGTTCTTGGTATTTTGCGGAGGCACTTCATTTCGAGTTTAGAATTTTTTTATTCGTGTTTCACTCTGCAGGATATTTAAATGTCTTCTATTAATAAGGAGACCTTGTTAAGTTTATCTTCAAATCTAATCAAATCAAGTCAAATCTCGGCCTAATTATCTGTGAAGGGTGTTTCAGCTTTCATTTTACCTGATCATCTTTTGACACTTCCTCGATCTATTATGGTCTACGATGCATACCAAAGTGTCAATAACAACAACAACAACAACAACAACAACAACATTTTATTTCTTAAAACCTATCTGTCTGACAACACGAAAAGTCTATTATTATTATTATTATCATTATCATTATCATTATCATCATAATCATCGTCATCGTTGCCATCATCATCATCATCATCATCATCATCATCATCATCATCATCATCATCAATATTATTGCAATCCGATTATTTTCACCAATACAAAAAATATAGTAATTTGTTTTGTGGGATAGACATTTGGCATAAGCTACCCTAACATGAAGTCGGATGTAGCAATTATATAAACAACAGGCATATATATATATATATATATATATATATATATATATATATATATATATACACGCACACACACACAGACACACAATTAAGCAGTTTTAAAGGCTTATTTCCGTTACATTAATTAAGTATACACCTATGACTTTAAGAGATACAGACATTTTCCTCTAGAATTCAATAAAACCTGTTACCCCTATTAGTCTCATGACCTCCTCCCCCCTCACAATTAAAGGTCAGCTCATCATTTATTGTCATCGACTGAGTACAAGTCATTATGATAATAGACAGAGTTCTACGACGATCTTCTACCAATTCCTAATCTTCAATATTATACTCTAGATCCTCAATGACGATATATGGATCACGTTAACGGCGTGTTCTTAAAACAATCTCTTACGATGTGCCATAAACATAAAGCGTGTTGAATCGTATTATTATTTAACAATTTAGAATTATACAAATATACTTATTCCACTTTAAGAAATATGTCGCTTAGAGCCAACGTCTGTTTATCAACTTCTCTCTGATTGCGTCCTTTCTTTTCACTGAAAAGCAGAAACCAATTTTTGATAGTTAGCTGAATCTTTGAGCTCATCCTGAACACGAAGATTCAGTCGATACAGGATCTCTAAAGATCCTTCGTTTCTCTTGCTAATTTGCGACATCTCTGATCCTCTTATGTTCTTATTGGGCGAGTTTAGCTTCCGTTGACCTTTCTTAACAGTAAATTCCCAGGTCACGCGTCCCGTCATCCAGAAATTAAATACTACTGAAAATTTCACTCTACTGAGGTATTCCAGTTATAACTATATGGGGGTCACGGGCGGTAATTGTATTAATAATAGATGGGTGATGGGGTATAAGCAATAGAGACATTATGAATGTTGGGTAGACTAGAAAAAATAATAAAAAGTTGTCAGTCGGTTTGGTGCAAATATATATATTGTGGTGGGTGGTTGTTAGGAAATTGAACACCGTGTATATTTTATGTAGAATCACGAAGAAATTAATCCCATCGGAGATAAATTAACAGTTTAACACCGAAAAATATCGTTTTAATTTTGTTAAAATCATCATGAATGGTAGTGACATCTGACGTGCGTGAAATAAATGATTGTGGTATGTTACTGCAAGGGAATGGATTGATAAAATCTATGAAATCTATTAAATCTATGGTATAATTTGAGACTTCCCACTGTGAACACTCCTTTAGTTAAGTATACACTGGTGGACTGAATGTAGAATTTTATATAACTTCATAAGAATTTAACATCTCGGTATTAACTGCAACAACGTGATGAAATATTATCGTATGAACACAATATTATTGTTTTGTTGTCCACATTGAAGCCTGGTGTTAAAAGATCTAGTGTCCCTCAAGATGAATTTTATTCCCCAGATATATCTGAATCTAATGGCATAAAGAGTCTTGATGCCATTAGATTCAGATAAAAAACACTGTGGTCTTGAACGAAGACCACAGTGTTTTTTGCCTATTCCGACCTAGGTCTTGAGGCCACATAGTCCACTTGGATGCTGCGTACTGTCATAATTTATCCGGGGGACACTATAATGCCCAATGCCGAAAAAGGCAATTCCTCCAGGGCACAATATACACTTATATTTGTAGGCATGCATCAAATCACTAACTAAAACATAATCTAGGATGAATGTTATCACAAATGCATACTTTTAGAAAGCTAACAGATCATGCACATACAATGTATTTATTAGCAAATCTGCATAAAGTATATTAGTCTGGAACATTTTGAACATGGCATACAAAATGAGACTACTTGATAAAACGGGAGCATTTCATATACAGATGCCATATTTAACGGGGAATATTGGTGCGAGCTAAATTTTAAATTATGGGCGGTTGGGTGTAATAAAAAATTAAACTCCTGCGTGGTGGGTCTAGGAAAACAAGTAAATTGTGGGTGATGGAGGTAAAAAAAGTGCCGACCGCCACCCCCATACAATTATTTCTGGACTATCCCTTAGTTGAGCGCGCGATCCATTCTTTCTGTCAGATCGTCTTGTTTCGAAGATATTTGATCAATTTCTGCCTGGATGACGTTGAGCTGACTTGGTACGAAAAAATTAGAGTATTTGGATTTGTGTATTTGAAAGCACTAATTGCGTGTTCTTTTGTTGTGGTTAGATGATGAAGATGATGATTGATGTTTTACGGCCACTTTCGTACATCTGGCAGGCTAAATGGGTCGAGCGAGACCTCTAAAGGTAATGAAGCGAAGTGAAAGATGAAACAACCTTCGGATATGCCCACGCCTAGATTCGAACTCAGTTGGTAGTGAGCTGTGGTCCAATGCGCTACCAACAAGACCGCGGAGGCGCTCTTTGTTGTGGTCAACAATGATTAAGCGCGACTGTTGCTAAATGTTATACAATAGAAATGCGGTAATATTCCAGGTAAGTTAATGTTGTTGACGTGTCATGGAGTAAATTGGTTGACATTAGGCCCGACCCTTTATTATCCTACAGTCCGAGTAACAATCTCGATTTATACGTAACACAGACGTATATCCTTTACTCTCTCTCTCTCTCTCTCTCTCTCTCTCTCTATATATATATATATATATATATATGTGTGTGTGTGTGTGTGTGTGTGTGTGTGTGTGTGTGTGTGTGTGTGTGTGTGTGTGTGTGTGTGTGTGTGTGTGTGTGTGTGATATATACGGGAAAATACGCTGGTCCAGTTAGTAGGTAACTCAAACGACAGATACAACACGGATCTTCTATAGGCAGTATCCATCCATCCATCCATCCATTTATCGATCCATCCTTTTATGGTAATGAGGACAACAGAAAGTTTACCTTTTATTTGTTGTTCTGCAGACTTCTTGGTCGGTTGACTAATTTTCTCTTTCATATGTTGAATTATTGCTTCGAGCCAGTAAGCGAAATTCTGGTCATATGTAAACTGCATCTACATCATTTGAATGGAGGGCAAGAGGGGGAAATAAATCATATAGGTTGAGTCATCAGGTACCCAATGAACCCATAATAAAATGCCCGATTGTGACTCCCACAATAACATACGCCGAAGTCAAAATCCGAACGAAAACTGGAAGTAAATGTAAGAAGAATAACTTCACAATGATTTCCATCTTCATCTAAAAGACTACAAAACATCTTATATTAAACGTTATCGTTACGACATATCATTTCTCCCTACCGCTTCCTTGACCTGCCCTGACCCGTACTAATTACCTTATGACGGCATAATAAAGTATCGCGCGCAGATACATTGTTGTCGTTGATAGTCGACCAATTGGGTTACATCTCGAGAGAATACGCCCGACTTTGTATGGAAGGCGTGTTTACATCGTCGGAGATATGACGTCATTAACGTTGGGGGGAACGGGGCTTCTGGAGATTGAAATTGCTGTGTAAGTTCGAGAACGTCCGCCATTTACACTTTTGTCGTAAGTCTGATTGATGAGAAGATGGGGCGGGAAGATGGTGTAAAAGGAAGGTTCCGGCATCTCTTTAGAACCATATCAAAAGTTAGACAGTTATAGGACAGAGGGCGAACATCTGGTGATATTTAGCAACGATCCAGATTGGTTAGTACCATTTTAGGAGACAGATGATGGTAAAATCTTGCCCTGACGTCTACCGTCGACATCTGAGAAAGTAACGATCCAGATCTCAATTTGTTGGCTATCCTAACGCAGATGATAGCGCACAGCTCTGAGAACCTCCAGCTATGAGTTCGAATCTCCATTTCAACCTCGTCTGTGGAATGTTTCATTCGTTCATCTCATATATCCTCACGGTGTGGCCTCTCGGCATATGACTCCCAGGTGTGATCAACGCCGAAGAAAATAAATCACTTATTCGCTCATCTGGATTTTGTACGACGACGAGTACTCGGTGAGACTTAACTAGATCGTATAAACAATGAAACGACACTCTTCCCGTTGTCTGATAGCGCTGACATTTGTTGTGGCGTTAATCGGCGAGAACATCGCAAACGTGACCTATATTCGCGTGGGAATCATACTGGGAACCGGAAACGATTCGCCTTACGACCTGGAGCGCAGTGGCGCCGCCATCGATCTGGCGGTCGACAGGGTCAACACTGAAATCCTGAACGACCGCTATAAGATCCAGACGGTGAAAAGGACGTTTTCCGGAGGATGCGACGTGACCCAATCAACAGGTTAGTAATCATATAGACCCAGAGCCGGATATAGAAGGACGAGGACCCCGAGGCAATATCAGCTACTGCGGGGCCTCCAAAACCTATAATTCTATCCACAGATCCAAAATTTTTGATAATTAGCGTCTACTAAAGCGTGGTTTTTTGTCCGTGACCTCTTCACTTACGTCCCCCCCCCCGGTCTCCCAACTGGTTAGCCGACCTTATCTTAAAGGACAAACCTTTTTATAGCTCTAACAAAGTATGGCTAAAAATGACCTTGTTTTAATTGTTAGTATAATGGTTCTCTTCCAAATTAAACATAATCAACAACAACAACAATGATAATAATAATATTATTATTATTATTATTATTGTTGTTGTTGTTGTTGCTGTTATTATTATTATTATTATTATTATTATTATTATTATTGTTGCTGTTGTTGTTGTTATCGTCGTCGTCGTATCCTAAACAGAAATTATACGAGACGTGTTTGAGCTAAATCCATGACGTACTGTGTTGTATTTCATGACATAACACATGACATAAACAAATGTAAATACATATAAAAATAAGCCATTCACTTGTCGTCAATTATACTCTACCCACACACAACGTACTCTAGAAGCTGACGATTGACCGTACAAATTGTTAGAGACGGCCAACAGGTGGCGTCACTAACTGAAACTTTCTTATCGTATCTTATCTTATTGGTGTTGATGGTTTATTGCTGGCTCGCGTTAAAGGTCACAGCATATTGGGCCGGACTAATTGGCTTAAGGTTAGGCGCTAATATAAACTATGACATGGTTAAATGTCGTTTTTATTATATCACCATTTAAAGTATATATATATATATATATATATATATATATATATATATATATATATAAGAGAGAGAGAGAGAGAGAGAGAGAGACATTTTTTTGTTAACTAATTGTTATGAGATCAGAAATTAAACATATAAATAGGTCGGAACAGTAGAATCATACATTACCAAAGTCTTAATTAATTGTAGAAACATTTAAAACACCCTTCACTTAACCCGACACAGTAGAGTTTGATTGAAGTTGGCGTATGTTTGCGTGCGCGTGCGTGCGGACAAGCGCGTATTTGAAAACGATTCGGTGGAAAACGGTTTTTCGGGAAAATGCTGTTGAGGAAAACAAGACATAATACAAACGCAGGTTTTTGTTTAATTTTATTTTCCACATTCGTAATTTTTGTTTATCTAAATAAACTCACTTTTCTGCCGCACTGACTGAAAAAGAAGTAAATGTAGACGATTTACGGCCACTTTTGTGCACAATGTAGGCGAAATGGGCCGAGCGACCTCCAAAGATAATGAGGCGAAACGAAAGATGAAATGCCCTTCTAGCGTAGCCCAACCGCGCTACCAGTTTAGGCCACGGAGCAATGAAAGAAACAATGACGTTTAGATATAATCAGAATACTAAACTATGGGGATGTTTTTAAGTGAACAATCTTATTATCTGGAGTAATTCAATGCCATTATACCGACCACGTCTCTTTTGATCTTTCGACGGCAGGTGATCACAGCTAACGGAATACTTCAAGGCACAGAAAATGTCTACCACTCTCGTCGCTACTGGCGTT
Organism: Paralvinella palmiformis; assembly: GCA_025642065.1. NCBI lineage: Eukaryota > Metazoa > Annelida > Polychaeta > Terebellida > Alvinellidae > Paralvinella > Paralvinella palmiformis. Next base: position 78,879 of record JAODUP010000293.1, read on the forward strand.
TACTTAATCACGGAAATGGAATCCGTATTGAGTAAGTAATGCGAGCCTAATTTGATCTTACTTGGCTTTGTCGATGCCCCGATGTTGGTTTGTTTCATCCGCGGAATCTATTTCTAAAGAAGAGCAAGCTAAACAAAGATCTTTTATGTGACGAACAATTAGCATTTCCCGGCCTTGGTAAAAAAATGCCACGTCTTTGAGGGGACATATTCGGCGTTATCCCCCCCCCCCTCAACGTGCTTGACAATAAGAACAGGACATTAAAAAACAACAACGGCTGTGCAGTATAAATGCTGTGGTTGTCGGAAAACCGACATTCACTGTACTTTCGGTCGGACTACAGACAACGTCACTGTTATGGTTAAAGGGTGTATGCTTTATACATGGTTATTTGGCGCCGTGTTTATCGGATGTTACATCCCCGTCGGCGCTGACGTCATCACGTTGTATATGGGCGTCCTGTTGGAGACAGGAAATGACGAACCTGGTGATATGTTACGGACTGGTGCTGCCATTGAGCTGGCCGTGGAGGAGGTTAACTCGAATATCTTAAACGACAATTATCATTTGGTCACTATTAAACGAGGTTTTATTGGTGGATGTAACGCTACCACCGCTCAAGGTTTGTTTTTCTTTCTCTCTCTATCAGTCAGTCTGCCTGTTGTAAAGGATATATATATATATATATATATATATATATAGCTTACACCTCCACAAATCTGTCTATACGTAGACCTATTTATAAATTATCCGTGTGTGCGTGTGTGCGTGCGCGCGCTTGTGTGTGTGTGCGTGTGTGTGTGCGTGCGTGCATGCGTGTGATCTTTAGGATAATAAAGGTTTCTTACTCCTCTGACATCTTGCCAGAATGAAAGTGTCTCATTAAGCGCTAAGCAATTCACAAGATTAATGCAATATTATAAAAATAAGCTGTAATAACGTGAACGCATATCCAGTAAAATCTTTTACGACAATTTTGTGCACACGGTTAGCTAAATGGGCCACTCGATCAGGATAAGTGGAAGATGAAAGATCCTTCAAATGACAGTCCGGGCGAGATTTGATCTCAGATGCCGGAGATCTGCGGCTGACCGCGACACGAGCCAGACAATGTCGACACCACTCCCTTGATGGAGATCTCAAAAAGTGGCTGAGTGTTGTCGTACTGGAGTCGTAAAGAGACGATCCAGGAACCAAGAGATCATGTTGGAGAGATATAGTGTAATACTACTAATAATAATATATAAAGATATTAAATTTCTTATTATTAATATTACTATTACATTTTTGCTTATGCTATTATTATTATTATTATTATTATTATTATTATTATTATTATTATTATCATTATTAGTAGTAGTAGTGGTATTGGTAATGATAATGATAGTGCTGGTAGTTTATATGTTACTGGGTCACTCTCATCATAAAATAATACAAAACTTAATTTACATATTAAACCAACACTGTTCAGTTGACCTTACCTAGTTACACTTAATAACCAGTAAATTCCCAATAGGTGAAGAATTTCCATATATGCCTGTCATGGCTGAATGAGCATGATTAGCAAGATGGTGTATACAACAATACCAGGTAATACACCAATTGACCCTTGCATAGTAATGTGAATGCGCTCTCATATGTTTATAATAGTAGATTACGGTATGTGTTTACTGTTACATTTATTTTCTTGTCATTTTTCAAATGTGGTATATAATAATATAATAATAATACATGCAGTATACAATATATTATAATCTACAAATAAATAATGTGGTGAAGTTGGAAATAGTCTTGGCTGAGCCTAATATGCTTGAACCACAATGTTTACATTTGGCTTTGTAGTTGACGTCGGTATTAGTAGGGATCTCAAAATGACTCCGATATGATACTTTAGCCATTGTGATTTATACTTTTTTATGTGGATGTCTATATTATTGATAGTATCCTAGATACAGCATAACATATACTAAAAATCAGAGTATGTGTATATCAGATGTAATGCAGTGATAGCAGCTATAAGATATGGTGTGGACCTGTAAACTAGGGAGCTTATATATAAACAGTGGCACAAGTAATGCCAACATTCACTAATCAGGGATGCCAGATATAGATACTTAATTGGGGGATAATTGGGAGCCCGTGGTAATCAACTTGGATTCTGTTAAGTACACAGTCAAATGGAGTAGCTTCTTAGCTACAGAATCAATAATGAACAATATTATAAATGACAATTTGATTGAGCAGCCAATCAGGTGACTGAGATTTGACAGTGCAGTGATATATCTGGCAAAACGTATTGTGTGTCTGACAAAATGTAATAGCAAAGTAATAGCGGATTACTATTACTTTATCAACTATTACAATTACTGTTACTTTCAAAATGAGATTCACTATTACTATTACTGGGAAAAATGTAATCGTTACTATTAATATTAGAATTACCCCAGGTCTAATCGATAATAACAATCGCGTGTTTCTTTCTCAGTAAGTCGATCTGTTTGTCTGTCGGTCATGACGATGATTGATATTGTACGGCCACTTTTGTACGCATGGTAGGCTCCAAAGGAAATGAAGCAAAGTTAAAGATGAAACAACCTTCAGATATGCCCACGCCGAGATTCGAACACGGGTGGTACACGGAGGCGCATCATTTGTCTGTCGGTCACAGTTCCATACAATATCAACACACACACACACACGCACACGCACACGCACACACACACACACATACGCACACACACACACACACACACATACGCACACAAACACAACACACACACACACACACACACACAAAACACAAACACACACACACACACACACACACACATATATATATATATATATATTATGTCTTCTAGCACAAAGCATTTACTATCCATTTACTTACTGAATGTATTGTCATTTAAGGATACGCGGCGGACATGGCCTATCTAAAAGGTGTTGCTGCTTTTGTTGGTCCAGGATGTACATTGGCTCTGGATCCAGTCGCTCGTCTGGCAGGATACTGGAATATACCGATATTAACAGGTAAACGAAAGACTATAACGAAACAATCAACTCTTTGTATACCTTTGTCCTTCTTGATCATTGCCCTTCCTTGCCAATATCGTGCGTACCTTTACTATGGCGTACTGACAGCTCAGTGGGTAGATCTCTCTATAATAATTAATACATCATCTACGTATTATTTATATTTTGTAATATTAATAACAATAATAATAATTAAAAGTTACAGCACAGATTTGATGATTAAATTACAATCTAGGTCATAGTTTGTGTATTATACCGTTAAACAAATTATTATCTGTTTCGCTTTTATTCTTCTTCTTATTATTATTATTATTAATATTAGTTTGTGTAGTTGTTGTTGTTTTAATATAAGTTGTTATAGAAGTAGTAGTAGTAGCAGTAGTAGTAGTAGTAGTAATAGTAGTAGTAGTAGTAGTAAAAGTAGTAGTAGTAGTAGTAATAGTAGTAGTAGTAGTAGTAAATAGTAGTATTAGCAGCAGTAGTAATAGTAGTAATAGTAGTAGTAGTAAAGTAGTAGTAGTAGTAGTAGTAGTAATAACAGTAGTAGTAGTAGTAGTAGTAATAGTAGTAGTAGTAGCAGCAGCAGCAGCAGCAGCATTTCTATGCTAATATTAACATAATGTTATATCCATTTTAAATGATAACCTAAGGTTTATAATCAACCTATTTCAATCTGTTTTTAGGTTTAGGAGATTCCGGTCGATTTAAAAACAAAGCTCACTTTCAGACACTGACACGATTTTCCTATTGTCAGTGTCGTTTACGTAAGGTTAGTATAAGGTAAACAGCACGAAGTAGGGGGGGGGGGGGAGACGGAGGGGGGGATACGGTAAAGCATTGTTTTATTTTACTGATATATATTATTGTTGTTATAATTTATCAGGTTTTCGGGACCATATTTTCCTATTTTCACTGGACCGATATTACTGTTATAATGGACCGAGACCACGAACACTCACTAATATTGGGTGAGACTCTAGATGTTGGTCTCCAGAAAGGTGGCTATAAACCTAACATTGTCAAGTTTTATAGTCAAAATGATCCGGATTACGAAGATATTTTGCGGGATGCGAGCGAAATTTCCAGAAGTATGTATTATCGGCACACATTTCAGTAACTACATCATTTCATAAATCTGACTGAAAAAAATTTTCGTATCAGATTTAATCTCGATTTAAAACTAAATGACCAAAATGTGGAATACAATGATAATTTTACATAATAATATTATCTCTACGTTTCCTTTAATTTATAGTTATGGTAATAAGTGCACACGGAGATGACGTGCGAAGGTTCCTAATAGCCGCCTACGATCTTGGCTACCCACAGAGTGGAGAATATGTCTTCTTGGATGTTGAACTTATACATTTTACCAGCAATTATTACGGGGACCATTCATGGTATCGAGGTAACGACGATGACGAAAAGGCCCGTAAAGCTTACGAGTCCATGATACGCATAGGTCTATACATGCCGACGGGAGATCTATTTACCGACTTCGAGAGAAAAGTGAAAATCAACGCCAAGCGAGATTATAATTTTGATTACGATGCCAGAAGAGAAGAGGTCGATATAATAATAATAATAATAATAATAATAATAATAATAATAATAATAATAATAATAATAATAATGACAGCAACAATATAATAATTATTATATGGCAATAATTGTAATAAGTTCTATAACCATCATAATTTACCCTAACCTGTTTCGCGCTAAAGTAAAACATCTATTGTATGAAATATGATTACCGATATAGCGAAAATAATAATCTAAAAAATTATTTATACGAACTCTTATAAACAAGTGGGTGTTAATGACATCATAATATTACCCCTACGTGTTGTTAGTTTAATTCGGTTAAACACCTAATTCAACGGACGGTGATAAATCCAGAAACACTTATGAATCAACGGGAGAATGTAGCCACCTTACAATCCTGTTTTTCCCTCCGCGTGATCACTGAAATACTAGACAGCTGTTCCTATCAGTATTTTGAAAGTCTGAAACAAGTCCTGAAAAGCATTTTTTCAATGCAGGACGTTTATGACCAACAGTCGCATATTTATAAATCCACGTGAAACTCCTCTGGTGTATTTACTGTTTCAGTTGATTGACGTATAACACGTGGTTAATCCCCCCATTATTTTCGGGTTTTTTAAAACCCCCTTTTTTTGGCCCCGGGAATTTGAAAAACCTTACTTAATTTCAGGTGAATTATTTCGTCGGAGCCTTTTATGATGCTATTATACATTATGGTCGACAGGTTAACGAAACACTCGATACACTCGGTATGGATGCTGTACTCGATGGCTATCGAATGACGAGAAGGTTATGGAATCAGACGTTTCAAGGTCACTACTTGTACCGCAAATCGGAATTGGAAGATAATGGTTTCAATTTGTGAGAAGATGCAGTGCTTTTGCAAGGAAACAGAAATCGTTTTTTTAATATTAGGCAGCTAATTTCAAGCTTTAGCAATAGAAGGTGTGTGTGTGTGTCTCTCTCTCTCTCTCTCTCTCTCTCTCTCTCTCTCTGTGTGTGTGTATGTGATCATTTGGTACAGTTTCAATGTCTTACTGTTGTGCTTCCTGTTTTCCAATTAAAGGAGTGACTGGTCCAGTATTCCTTGATGACAATGGCGACAGAGATACCAATTTTAAGATAATGGACATGAATCCAGAAACTGGAATATTTGAGGTAAGAACAAAAGAAATGTTCAGTTTTTATTCTTGGATCTATTTAAGGCTTTTGATACTATAGACAACAGTCATCCGTGTATACCTTTATGCCAATATGGGCTTCGTGTTGTTGCATTACAGTGATCTCAGGATAATCTTATCAGACAGAAAAAAAACGTGAAATTGTAATTCAATTACAATTAAAATTGTTTTCTCAGAGCATCTGGAGAGACACGGATATTGGCATGAGCGCCATTTTCTTCCTTTTTTTTACACAAATCATCTCTTTCTTTCCCTTCGGTTCACAACTTATATGTCGTTTGTAGATAATAAAATTCCGGAATTGGAATTGCTTATTTAAAAAAAAGGAATTGGAATTGATAAATTTGGAATTGGAATTGAAGTTTGGTACAAAAAAACTTAATCCACAAATTAATTTACCATTTAATTTTTTAATTCAAAAATATTTCTTCTATTACAATCCTACTTAGAATATAAACTACTCGGAGTAGGTATTCCAAATAGGTACTCAGAGTACCTACTGAGTTGATCCAGAGTTATTTACTCTGGACGATGATCGTATCTGGGACATGTTGTCTGGGGGATGTCTGCCAAAGGAACCAAATCCCATAAACACAAACATGAACCAGATACGAACCATTAAAACACAACATGTAATGTTTTCAAAAACAGAGAACGTTAGTTGATTAATCAGTTTATACCAAAATTAGGTTATAATAAGTGATATTTCAAAGTAATTAAAAAACCCACTTGACTAGCATACATATCTAAAGAGATGTATTTTTTGTAAATCTACTCAAAGCTATGCCACTATTAACATTTACCATATTATAAATAGGGACGTCTCCGTGGTCTAACTGATAGTGCGGCGGATCACAGATCACTACCACCCGAGTTTGAATCTCGGCGTGGGCTATCTGAAGGGTGTTTCATCTTTGTCTTGGCTTCATTACATTTGGAGGTCGCTCGGCCCATTTAGCCTATCATGTGCACAAAAGTGGCCGTAAAACATCAATCATCATCATCATCATCATCATATATAAATATTAATAACATGCAAATATTATATAACAGTTTAATAAATCTCTACTATTGGCTACTTAACGTACGGTATATTGTTATGGAGCTCCAGCCATTCAGTGGTTCTTCATAAACTGGATGCTACAATTTCCTAATCCTGATAATTAACACAAATATCTCACAGGTAAATGCTAAGAGACAACGGATGAGTAAATCGTCATAAAGCGCCGATATAATGATATGAAGGTGTTCAAAGAAGGTGTGACTCATTCATAAAAGTAAACCGTCCAAAAGCCAAAAAAAACCCTCATTCGGTCTTAGATTTGTTGTTAAAATTTGGTGAAGAGACTGAAGGTTCCCTGCTGGGAGCACAGTCATAGACGTGTTAGGGAGCCAGGGAGGTTATACTTATAGGGGGAAACAGGCTGTTCTGTTCTGGTTTAACTCAGTGGCGGATCTATGGGTGTGGGGTGGGGGGGGGGGGGAAGTCAGGACCCACCTCCCAAGGAGTCAGAACCCCACCCCAATCTATTGTATATATCCCCCATCTTTAAACTTAATAACTAGTAGTAGTGCTGCGAATTTGTCGTTCTTAAATAACCACACATCGAGTAATGAACAATGTGCGTCTGGTGGCATTATTATAACTTAGTAAGTACATTATTTTGACAGTTCTCCCAAGAGGCATAACTTCCTGGAGCTTGCATTCAAACAATATTGCCCAAATACTTGTCACGAGAGACTTAAAGGTTTGTGCAAGACATTATTGTTTGGAAACATTTGGTGAGCTTTATGAACACCAGGCCACTTCGCTTGATGCTATGATTAATCCATATATTTATCCAGAGGTTAACGAAGGTCGTTGGAATTGTGATTGTGACACCAAGACTACGGCTCATGGTTTGAAAAGTGGTCTGCAGAGTTTTGGAGTTATTGTTGGCTTCACAGTATTGAAGAATAGTTTGGATTATTTGAAGGGTTTGTCAGCTAAACTACAAGGAGATATTTTGACATCTTTCGGGTATATACAATAATTGACAATATCAAATCAGATATCAATGTTTGGTGAATGACATTGGTGTAGAATTCCAGAGATAGTTCGACGAAGAAAAGCAGCTGGCTTCATATATAGATACGGACTAGGAAAGGCCAAGGGTTTTAAGGGTTCAGGGTAATAGGTCGTGTGTACCTGCTGACACACCTTTTCTTTATTACAAAAGATCAATTGGCATTCCTTTTATTGATATTTTACTGCAACAGTTACAGAACCGTTTCTCTGCAGACAACTGTTGACTAGTGAGTATTTTGCTGAGTCTAATACGATCTTTAATTATCAAACTAGGGATGCCTGCCCCAGGTCAATTTGAATCATGGCATGACGACCTGTCAACTCCGAGATCATTAGATGATTCAATATGTGGTCCAGGCGGTCTGACAGAGCCGATTTACCTCATACTTTGATGAGATCCTTAGTATATGCAGATCCAGATTCCTTTCCGAAAATAATGTTTTTATTGGTATTAGGATTTACTCTGCTTGCCACACATATGGAAGCATAGCGTAGTTTTTCTGTTTTGAGGCTAATCAAAAGCCACTGGAGGAGCTGGATGGCTGGCACAAGGTTTTATGCCTTAACATTAATGAAAATATATTACCGTAAACACATCGATTCCAAACAAAATGCAAATAGGTTCATTACAATACAACCTAGTCGTTTGTTCAAGGCCAGCCTTTTCGACTAACTGATGTAGATTTACATGAGGTAATAAACATTTTAAACATCATTGTTTCTTTCATTGTGTGCACCTCGAAATAAATATTCATTCTGATTATTAAATATTTTAGTGACATAATGAATAATATGTCACATTATGACTGGGGACACTTTCGTGTTTCTAGTAACAAATCGAGTAACCCCCCAATGTAATCGTAACAATCTGTATATACACTGAACCAATCAACAAGTCTCATACCATGGGACTTTCTTCACAGGGATGTCTACTTTTGCCAATATTTATACACAGTATTCAAAACCATTATCTGTTTTCCAATATTCTTTCACCCATCCTCAGCACTTTGTGCACCACATTGCTTGCTTGCTTGTAGTTCGGGGAGTATTCACCGGCTGTCGCTTGTTTGGCACAGCCTCTATGGTTGAGCCCTTCTCCGTAGAGCTTTTGTTTCTGAAAATAAATTTGTAAAGTTACGATCCCGGACGTACCGGTGTCGAACTTTTACAAAAGATTTACTATGTGTTGTTTGGTTTTTGCCAGATGTATGGATCTTTTTAAATAAACGAATTATTATGTGTGGCGTGGCTGTGACTTTGTGTATTATGATGGTTGCTTTTTCTGTGTCAGTTAGCGTGTGTTGTGCCGGGGTTAGAAGTTGTTTAAAAGATTGTCAGCAGGCTGGGAAGGCGGCACAATTGATTGGATAGTGGACGGGAGCAGAGTGCTTTATTATTTGAGCCGACAAAGCTTTTTTGTGTGCACCCAGCAGCGGAGGCGGCGTATGTGTATGTCTGCTATTCTGTTGGTTATGAGGTGAATGCCGGGAACAATGGTTTTATTATACCAGGTACTTAATTTGGCTATGACTGGATTTGGTGTTAGTTGTTTGTGTAGAAATTATGTTATCATGTGTTTGTAGGCACCTGGTGTCTGTTCTGTGTGTAGGATGTTGGTTAGGTTAGTGGCTTTGTTGGCCAGAGCGGCTCATTCGTTACCCTCGATATTTGTGTGGCTGGGAACCTAGTATAGAGTGGTTAGACTGCCACATTGACTTAAGGCGAAGACGGAGTCAATAATTTTACTTGTGATTTCTGGATATGTTCGTGTTTTTGTTTGTGCCAGGATTTTGATGGCTGCCATCGAGTGTATGATTGCGTCTTCCTGTCTGTCTTGTGCTTCCCGCCATACAAGGGCGGCCTGTATGGCATGAAGTTCTGCAAAAGTCATTGGTGTGCTGTCGGGGAACCTTCCACAGGTATTTCGGCGTACTCCCTCAACAAAACAGGCCCAGGCAGATATTCCATCCTGGCGGACAGTCATTTGTGTAGATGTTTATTGCTGCCTGGTGTCTGTTCAGGGAAGAGATCCTGTCCGAAGCCTCAGTGAATGCCCCTTGTGGGTCTTGGATTTTTGATTTTTTGTTTTCGATAATGATGGTCAGTGGCGCCAGTCGCGCCATGGAGCAGTTTCCTTGGTATCCGGAGGGTGGATTCCTGGAATTCCTATGTCCCCCTGAATAGCAGCTGCTTTAATGCCCCAGCTTCTATTAATATGTACTCTAGATGTGATTTTGATTGGGTCTGGTTTTGTCGCTGTTCTTAATATATATTTGGCTGTGTCTCCTCTTATGAGATCAACAATAGGGAGGATGCCGGCTTCACTACTAATAAGGCCAGAGAGGGAAGAAGGGGGGGGGGGGCCAAGACATATTTAAGTGCGGTTCTTTGTGCTATTTCTATGTGCTTAATTGTTGTTTTAGATGCAAGTAGGTAGATTGGGGCCGCATAAAGAAGTATGGATTGAATTGGGGCTTTGTAAAGATTAATCAGATCTTTTGTGTCTATTCCTACTTTAACATTTGAAACGATTTTTATTGTGTTTAGTCGAGAATAGATTTTTTGTTTTGTTTGTAGTGCGTGTTTGTTAAAATTGAGGCGGTTGTCTATGATGACGTCTAAGTGTTTGTATTGGTTGACTATTTCAATGTCTTGGTTGCTTATATGGAAGGTGTTGTGTTGTTTTGAATTGGTGTTGAAGGCAATTGTTTTTGTTTTGGCGGGGGAGACGTTTAGACCTAGTTCATTAGCTTTAGATGCTGTTGTGTCGAGGTCGGTTTGTAGTTTTTTGGCCGGCCTTGGGCCGTATGAAATGATGGCTATGTCGTCGGCGTAAGCCAGGATGACGACAAATGGGGGTAATGATGTGGAGATTAGTACTGTAATTAGGGCGTCAAATAGTGTAGGTGAGAGATGATGATTGATGTTTTACGGCCACTTTTGTGCACAAGGTAGGCTAAATGGGCCGAGAGGACTCCTGTGGGAAGCCTGTAGTGAGTGGGTGTGGGTAAGATTTTAGCACTTGAAATGTAATTGCTCTATTGTCTAGGAAGTCTTCTACCCATGATATTATTCTTCCCTTGATCATCGGGGAGATTAATACGTTTAAGATGACGAAGTGGTTAGCCCTTGTCTAAATCCAGAAAGGCTGTGTAGACTGTGCCGGATCGGATTTTTCTTCTTCTGTTGGTGATTAGGTTTACTAAATGAAGAATTGGCTTTTGTATAGCCGAAGAGATTTTTTGGTCTGGGGAGTTTAAATATTAGTCTGGCGAGATTTTTAATATCGTAGGGAGGAGAGATATTGGTCTGTGGCCTCTGTCACACAGTTTAGGGATAGGGACGACTATTGAGGTTTTCCAGAGTTTTGGAATTCGTCCTTCTCTCCAGGATTGGTTAAAGAAATTTAGAAGTCTAGCTTTGAAAGAGGGGGGGAGTAAAAGATGTAAGTTTGTCTTCTCAATGTGCAGATTTTTTTTGGTGTTGATAAAACTGTTTCCAGTTCGTGTGGTGTGAAAGGGGTGTCTGTGTCTGCGTGTTCACTTTTTGCTAGACATTTTGAGTGCAGTCTGTCTGGTTGTTGTTTTTCTAGAGCTGATTTGACCTCTTCGTGTAAGGTTTGGTGGTCAGCTCTAGTGACGAAGTGGTGTGGTATTTTGTTTGCTTCTTCTTCGGGTTGATTACTTTAGGTTGGCAAGATTTACCCCGGAATTGTTTTATCTCGCGCCAAATTTGCGCCGAGCCCATGTCCCCGGGTTGTTTGCAGCAACTGTCAAATTGGTCTTGTTTAATTGTTTGAAGTCGTCGTCTCGTTTCTCGTTGAGCTGCTGTTAGTTCTGCTCAATTTTGATCTGTCGGGTGAGCTTTAAATATTTTGGTCAGTTTACTGACTTCTGTAGTCCATCTCCTTGCTTCTGGTGTTAAGAAGGAGCGAGGACGTCTTGGGGGATTTTGAAGGACAATGGAGATGAAGTTGTTGCGGTTTTGTTAATATCGACAGTTAATTTATGAAGGAGGTCATCTAGAGATAGATTGTTGTCTGCGTTGTGCATCACATAATGGCTTCGTGCTTATTAGACCCTCCACCCACCCAGCAAATCCTGGATCAGTCGCTGTAACTCGCCCCTGCTACACCATTAACGCAATAAAGCAGAATTAGGGGCAACCAAGAACACCCCACCTCCTCGGTAAACACTACATAAATTCTAACCATTAGATATATAGATATTTAATCTGTTAGTCCAACTAACTTCTGTCATAAAAAGGATACAAAATTGACAATTAAAGGCTCAGAAAATTGGGATACGCGGGAAGAAGCCGATCGGTCAAGGTCATGTGATACTGGGACAGAACTATTGACTGAAGTTATCCTAAGATATATGAAAGACCCGAAAATTTCTAAATATTGCTATATGGGGTAAGGACCTAAAATACCAACACCAACAAATCCATCTACACGCACACCAACAACACCACCAACACCAAGAAATACACCAACACGAACACCACTAACACCACCAACACCAACACCACCAACACCGACAACACCACCAACACCAACAACACTAACACCACCAATACCAACAACACCTCCACCAACAACAACAACAACAACCACCAACAACAACACCAACACCAACAACACCAACATCAACAACACGCACACCACCAACACCGACAAAACACCAACAACACTAACACCAACAATACCACCAACAATACAACCCAACAACAACAACAACAATAACGACAACAACACCAACACTAACAACACCAACAACACCAAAACTAACAACACGAATACCAACAACACCAACAACAACACCAACATCAACACCATCAATACCAACACTAACAACACCAACAACACCAACAACAACACCAATACCAACAACACCAACATCAACACCATCAATACCAACACTAACAACACCAACAATAACAATACCAATACCAACAACACCAACATCGACACCACCAATACCAAGACTAACAACACCAACAACACCAACAACACCAAAACTAACAACACGAATACCAACCACACCAACAACCAACACTGCCAACACCACCAACACTAACACTGTTAACAACAACAACACTAATACCAACACCAACAACACCAGTAACAACAACACCACTAACACCAACTGAAGTAACTGTTTTGTTTTATCTTGTTCGTTGAAGGAAATAAACTCTTCGCATATGAATTACAATGTTGAATGATAATCAATGTTTTCATAGCTAAGACGACCCATTTAGCTTACCATGTATACGTGGTCCTTAAACATCAATCATCATCATCATAGCTAAGAGCACTCACATACTATTATTATTATTATTATTATTATTATTATTATTATTATTATCATGATAATAATGTTTATCGTGATTAAAAGTTATTTGTCCTTTTTGTATTGCATAGATCGTGGCTTATTTCTGGGGTGACAGACCTGGATATACTCCTGTGGAAGGCAAATCAATGCACTGGGCCGGGGCAAGAACAACCCCTCCTCTTAATGTACCACTTTGTTACTTCAGAGGTGATAACCCAGCATGTCAAAAGCCTGGTAAGTGTACAACTATATATATATATATATATATATATATATATATATATATATATATATATATATATTGTGTGTGTGTGTGTGTGTGTGTGTGTGTGTGTGTGTGTGTGTGTGTGTGTGTGTGTGTTTTAGCTTGTGTTTTAGCTGTGTATAATAAGGCACAGGCACAGAGACTTATAATTAGATAATTTTAATTGTTATAAAGGTTGTGTTTAAAAAACAATATCACAGAAGGAACTAAGACAGTAGATGTTTCTGAGATCACTACACAGAGAACAATAGACAATTAGTGATTTCCTACAACTGTACCATATTGTATATTCTGAAACCGTCTCTCTCTTCTCTCTCTCTCTCTCTCTCTCTTCTTCTTCTATATATATATATATATATATATATATATATATATATATATATATATATATATAATTCATCATAACAGTTCCCATGCAGCCAGCCATTATAGCTTTAATCGTCATACTGTGTCTTGTCATTGTTGGGTCAGTAGCTGGCTTCCTTGGATACAGGTAAATAATAAACATTAGTATATCAAGGTCATAATGCTAAAATATAGTGATAACTGTCATTAAAGTCATCTGTTTTCATAATCCTTAAGAGACTACATGTTACTACTACTACTACTACTACTGCTACTACTACTACTGCTGCTACGGTTGCTGCTGTTACCACATTACTACGGCTATAACAACAATACCATTAACAACAGCAATATCATCATATAACTTCAATATCTATTTTAATTAAACTAGCATCATGCATTAATATATCAAAAATAGTAGAACGACACCTTGCTGTGTGAGTTTATATAAACAACGTCAAGTTTCTCTTCGCTAAAGTTCGGGATTTCCCACAGGAAATACCAAACGAACGCTCTGCTCGTGGGGATGTCATGGCTCATTCCGGAGGAAGACGTCATCAAGCACAATATTCGCACGAACTCGTTCAGCACGACAAGTATGGTAAGTCTCATTGGTAACACGCGCTCTCTGTTGCATTAATGCCATTAATACAATTACCAGAGCCCACATCATCATGTGTGTGGGTGTAAGTAGACCGTGGTTTGGCTTCAGACAGAGCACTAAATACCGGCTCATGTCACGCATGTGGGAGAAAAAAGGGATCCATCAGCGAACAGCTAAAACGACCCAATTGTTGATAGGTCACTGTTAAGAAGACTAGCTACCCGATATCTAGTCGATCTAGATTTATCATTTGAACAAACGTATAGTTAATGTCTCATCATCAACAACGAATTCAGAACTATTCTTGGCTGACACACTTGTCATATGGTGATTGTGCGTTTAGTGTCGTAGCCCCCCTATTTGTGGAGTAGGATGCCGGTGTGAGATCAAATTTTCACCCCCATAGAATCTTCACTCCCCCTATAGAATATACACCCTCGTGCTAAACATTAGACGATGGGCTTTTGCGTTGATGTATCATTTGTTAATACATTATAGCACTGTCCAAGTAATTATTTATGTCTTATAAAGAAATAGAATGAAGAGGCTGATTTCTTGGCTAATTATGTGCGTCCAAGATGGTGTTAGAAACTTAACAAACAGAGGCTGTTAATGAACTTTTATTTATTTTAAGCATAACAAATTGCACTACAAATCACTCATCCGTGATTTGTGTAACTAAATGAATTCATTATACACATCATTTATGTAACTACAGATCAATGTTGGGAAAGAAAACTGCACTAGTTCATGCTACTGCTACTTCATATTGTGTGATGGGCAAACTATGATTGTTTTAATGGTATAGGTAATGAATGTGATGGTCAATAGTAGCAGCTTTAACAATAGTATCATTTATAGCAATAGTAGCATTTATTGACGCTGGTCGGGGGGGTTCGATGGGGTGAGGATTTGATACCACACCGGCAGTTATTAGAAACTAAAAACGCACCTGTTCACGGTCGCTTTCACAGATAAATAACAAATATATTTTAAATCTCTTATAGGTTTTTTACAGACATATTATTTGTACAGCGCCTTTGAATGGCTCCTGATAGTAAGGGCGCTTTATTAAATATACATTATTTTATTATTATTATTATTATTATTATTATTATTATTTGTGTTCCTGTCGGTAGCTATACAGACTAGCCCGGAGTAGTATAACAAAAATCAGTTGATGGTTAAACTAGAAGTGATTTTAGCTATTAGTTAGAGTTGTGACAAACTTGTGTTAAATGTCATGGATTTAAGATGTTGTTGACTACAGCAGATATAATTCATATCTTTCTTTGGCGCACGCACACACGCACGCACACGCACGCACACGCACGCACACACACACATACACACACACACTCACGCACACATACAGGGTACGGTTTCTTCCCGGAAAAGGTATTTCTTCCAATGGGAAGAAATGGGTTTTTACCAGGAAGAAAACCTTTCTTCCGGGAAGAAATGGAAGACATTGGGAAGAAACTCCTAAGAGTCACATAGTCTGTGACAACAATCAACTGATCTGGTGAGAATTTAGCCCCCTTGTAACTGGGATGTAGAGCAAATGCCACAAGGTGCTCCATTGTGATGGTTTGCTTGAAACGTTTCTTAACAAATCATGTACTAATGTTGTGTAAGAAGTGAGGAATACCAATATTGAGGCTGCTTTTAAAGAGTCTTTATGCATTAAGTGAATTCCAATGATCCAAGCAAATCAATCAGTTAGTAAATCCCGTGATCATGATCAACAGTTCCAGGACGCACATGTGAATCGTTAGTTGTCGCCCATTGTGTCTTTTAATCATTTTTCGTTTATAAAATCAAGACGAAATTAAGACATTAGTTAAGATTTATTGTATTAGTTTGGTGAAAATTAATCGTTATTTATTGAATAATGATGGATTAGTACACAGCTATGTGGCGATTTTGTTCCGACTCTGGCTCTTATTGGGTTGAATCCTAGAGTGTTGTGTGTTAAGGATGGCCCAAAACATCTTTCCTTCAGCTGGTATGAAATACGACTCGCATATAAGTCGAGATACTTCTGAGAATTCGCTTTTCCCCCCTAAAAAATCAACATAACTGCGAGTATTTATGGTCCAATTATTTTCAATATGTAGCTCAAAACAAATCAATTTTAGTTTCTTCCATTTGTGCCCAAAGATTTGTTGCAAATCAACAGATATGAGGACAATATCCTATTATAATTTTTAAAAGTGCATATGTGTATGAATAGCATGACAAATATATTAATATTTGTCAAATTTGAAAAATGGCAAATCTAAATTGAAATGATTTTGTACCATTTTAGTTTTTTGGCATTTCTTCCCAAAATGGAAGGGAAGAAAGTAGTTCTTCCGTAACGGAAAAACCCGGTTTTATCGTGGTTATTACCGTCCATATATATATATATATATATATATATATATACATTATATATATATATATATATATATATATATATATATAATTATAATTATAATTAATGAATTACACTGATTTTGAACATATCCATATGATGGTATCATATTGTAAACATTTAACGTCGTCATTCAAAACGTAAACGATAATACTGAAGTTCATGGAATTTTTCTATGGCGAACTTATAGATGTCTTCGTCGAATCTTTCTGAAAAATATAGTTCTTTAAATAAAAGGTCATTTCATTAAGTCTATATATGGAAGTAGTTTAAAATAATATTCCGTTGACATTCTTTCTACGTGTAGAATTCTGGAAAATCGGATCTGGAAAACACGGATCAGGTGTTTGGAAGGATAGCTCGCTACAAGGTAGGTTAACGATGATAACATGACTGTGGCTGATTGATGATTCTATGGGCCTTCGGTTACTCATCATCTGTTAACATTCTGTTCTAAACTCATATTGACCTTTGATTCCTTCAGCATGCTTTGGTCTCTTTGAGGAAATCGTCCGCTAAAACCCCAACGGTAAATAAAGACATGATGATAGAAATAAACAAGGTAAGGTTGGTGTACTTAGTGATAATTGTGTTGGATTTGTGATAATTGATGATTATAAACACTGATGTTATGGAACAGTTCTAATGAGTGAGGTGAGTGAGTGAGTGAGTGAGTGAGTGGATGTCTGTGTGAGTGAGTGAGTGAGTGAGTGAGTGAGTGAGTGAGTGAGTGAGTGAGTGAGTGAGTGAGTGGAGTGAGTGAGTGGGAGTGAGTGAGTGAGTGAGTGAGTGGTGGTGAGTGGTGGTGAGTGAGTGAGTGAGTGAGTGAGTGAGTGAGTGAGTGAGTGAGTGAGTGAGTGAGTGAGTGAGTGAGTGAGTGAGTGAGTGAGTGAGTGAGTGAGTGAGTGAGTGGTGGTGAGTGAGTGAGTGAGTGAGTGAGTGAGTGAGTGTGTTTGTATGTCTCAGATTGATGAATGGGATGTGAGTCTCTTGGAATGGATGATCGTTGAAACATCAAGAAAGGTATATCAGGACTAGGAAAATGTGTCTGTACGCCTCAGCGCTCGACAGGATGTATCCCTCTGGAAAAGTGTCCGTGAACCCCACCAGGTAAAATGCGGGAGTACCTTTTTTCCGGTGAATAATATGCATACTTCGACATTTTTAATTATTTTTACGGACTCATAATTGGCTGTTTTATCTCCAAGAGTCTTTAAATTTGGGGTTAAGTGTTTTATTAAATCTGTATTTTTTATTGTTTTGTTATTATTTATTTATTTATTTATTTATTATTATTATTATTATTATTACCAAAAATAGATATGAATGTTTCGAAGCCGTGAACTTTTCTTAATTACTTAGTTCCTTCCAGAGATTGAACCTTCAGCACAACAATGTGGCCAGATTTATCGGAATCGTGCTCCATGATAATCTCTCCGAGCTGCTACACGAATACTATCCCAAGGGAAGTCTACAGGTGAGCGTCAGGATTCTTGACAAATTAAAGTTATTTGATGGATACTGAATGATCCTGGTCTTAATTAGTGATTTATAACTTAAATGACGTCGAATGTAAATGACTGAATAATGGATTATAATTGTATACACTGACAGGATATCCTCCATAATGAGAGTATCACTCTGGATACTGTCTTCAAAAGGTCATTGATTGATGATATTGTTAGGGTAAGGATCAGGTGCTATCAGTTGTACACACACATGTACACACGTACACTGAAACACGCATACTAACACATACGCACGCACACATACACACACAGACGCACGCACGCACACACACACACGCACGCACGCACACACACACT
>JAODUP010000293.1:102500-105000 GCA_025642065.1 Paralvinella palmiformis
TTATATAACGTAAGATTATGAATCCTTATTCAACATGTCTACGAATAGACAGATGGACAATGTGGATCAAGTCCGGGGTTATAGCCAATCAGCTACCTGCATGTAGTCACGTGGTTATCAGCAAGATTTTGTCAACATTGGACACCATCTTACTGGATAAGTAATCGTATCTTGTGTCTAATCTTTATATAGAGCTAGGGTGATACGCAGCTTGTTTTATTGCGTTTTTCGTTGGACAATGAGGCTCAAAAGTTACTCCGGACCGAATTAATAATTACCCGCATTAGTAATTACCCGAGGGCGCCTCCGTGGCCTAGCGGTAGCGTGTTGGATGACAGATCACTACCACCCGTATTCCAATCTCGGCATGGGCATATCTGAAGGTTGTTTCGTCTTTCACTTCGCCTCATTACCTTTGGAGGTCGTTCGGCCCATTTAGCCTACCTTGTGCACAAAAGTGGCCGTAAAATCAATCATCATCATCATCATCATCATCATCATCAATTACCCGTAATCGGTAAGTTAGTATAGCGGTTAAGGGCCACATATCATAAGAATCGTGCAATTTTACTAAAGCATGAAAATTGACACACAGATAGCTTAACATGTGTAGATTCATATTAGCCTAGGAATCCACCGAAATCCCCGTGGTAACTGGCCGCCATCTTGAATTTCAAAATGGTCGCCCTCAAAATACGATAGTCGTTATATCACGGCTCCTAGGCAACGTATAAACATAATGTTGATTTCTAACATAACGTTTCCAGGGTTAAGAAATGCATTTATGCGATAATCAATATGCTCAGATTATTATTATATTGATTTTCAAAATGGCTGACAAATCTAAGCAATTAGTTTTGCTTGTTGGTTTCTACCAACCATAATGAAATACAGTATCAGCAACATTTGATTAATATGAGGAATATTGTATGATCTTTTTATTATCATATGATATATATCCTATTCAGCCTACCATGAGCACAACAGTGGCCGTAAAAGATCAATCATCATCATCATCATCATCTCTTCATACGATATAATAAAACTAATTAAACATACTATTTAGAACACGTTTAACATACAAGAGTAACAACAACCCCTCACGTACAGCTGATAATTCCTTAATTGTAATGAAATACATACATCACTCATCTGCGAATAATACTTTAACCTCAAAATACCCCGTTAAAGTCAGGTGTCTCCACATGCCACCCTGCTGGTACATAGCTCTGTGCTTTGAAGACGTCACTTGTGACATTTGCACTGCCTTCTTGCATCCACGTTGCAACAGATCATAACAAGACCTTGAAGCTTCTGATCAGATAGTCCAAAATGGCTGTCCTATAGTATTTAGCTTTCTGTATTTCATCCATAATCTTGCTTCGAATCTTATCACCAACGAGGCCAATGAATTCATTCTGGGTGTGATAAGATAAGGATGTGGGCATCTTATTCTGCGTAGCCGAGTTTATTGAACACCGCACCACCTCGATCACCTCAATAAAGTTGCCTTTGTTGTCTGAATCAGTGTTCCCTATGTGGCCTCGCAAAGGAAGGTTCTGCCTAGAAAGGAGGTGGATTGCATCTAACACTTGCTTCAAAATATATCTCCATTTGTCTGTTTCAGATCTAATTTGGTAGTGTAATTCTTGGTTCAGAAGCCGTCCAGCTTTTTGCGTTGTTTTAGGTCTTTCCAGGCAAGAAATGCTTCTTCATATGTGGGACTATTCTCAGGATCTGAAATGTGGGGGTTCAACTTTCGCCAGCTCTTGAAACTCGTTGAGGCAAATGATGACACCTGACGCGTATTTAACCCTGGAAAGAATAAACACGGAAAGCAAAATGCTACTTCTTTTTTTCATTGAATTAAACAACCAGCTCCGTTCGACTTTTTGGCCGCTAGGCATAGTTTTTTTTGGAACCAACTGGCACTCAGTGACCGTCCGTCTACTTCATCAAAAGGATCCTGTTTATGTTGCAATGACCCATTTCGCACCTAATCAATTCGCATATTTGTCAGTATTGGGGAAGGCCGTGATGCAACATCATTAAATATACTGTCATTGAAGTCGTTCATTTCTTCATCATCAGTTTCATCACTAGATCTATGGCCTTGTGGGGATCTTTCACCGACATCGGCCTCCACACCACTTACGCCGGGGATTGGATCATGACCGTCTGATGGCAAGAGGTCGCCCTCGTCTCCGGAAAGATTTGCAATGCCTTCATCAGAATTGTCACAATTTCGCCTTCACTAACCAGTCTTGCAACGATGATGATGTCCTATCCTGTCCCATCTTTTTATTTTAGGCCCGTACGAGTCTCTGGTTTTTTTAATCCATATCCGTTTAATCTCTGTCTTTGCATCACTAACCTCGCGTAGATCTGTTACTCGTTGTTTTCACTTATAGGCAACATGTGTACGTACTTGACTATCAATCTAGTCTGATTCTGACCGTACACAAACACTATGGATCTATGACAGGCCTTTTTCCGTGAA
>JAODUP010000293.1:107500-200000 GCA_025642065.1 Paralvinella palmiformis
GATTTAATAAATATCTAGCTGTTGTAATGTATGATGTCTTTTGTGTTTCCTTCACG
The DNA here is from genome assembly GCA_025642065.1 of Paralvinella palmiformis. Lineage (NCBI taxonomy): Eukaryota > Metazoa > Annelida > Polychaeta > Terebellida > Alvinellidae > Paralvinella > Paralvinella palmiformis. Next base: position 107,557 of record JAODUP010000293.1, read on the forward strand.
CCAGAACTGACCTACTTTTAAACAATAATAAATTATCCCTTGTGCAAAGGTTGTTCTATTTATTACACAACGACAAAACCACTAATCTCAATATCAAATCAGACGATAATTAGATGAGAAATACTTTCCTGAGATATATCCGGATTGGGGTTGGAGTTAGAGTTACGGTTATACAAGTATAAAGGATAACATCAGATGACTTTCATGATAGCAAACCAATCTGACACAAGGACAATTATTGTATATTATACTGTCATTGAATGTAGCGATTGACACCTTTGATGATGATGATGATGATTATGATAATAATAATAATAATAATTATTATTATTATTATTATTATATTTATTTAATTAAGTGCCCTTACTAGCGAGAACCATTCAAAGGCGCTGTACAAATAATATGAAATATAATAATATCCCAAATAATATGTCTGTAAAAACCCTGTAAGATATTTAAAAGATAATTATTATTCATCTGTGAGAGCAACCTTAAACAAGTGTGTGTTTTAGAACGGATTTGAATTTTTTTCAAGGGAAGACGCATTTTTAATAACTGTCGGCAACCTATTCTACGAAGTGGGGGCTGCAACACCTTTTCGTCCTTTCCTGATTCATCGGTTAACCAAGTACTAATTGAGTCAAATGCCCTGAAGATTGCTCGGCACATACGAAAAATTACCGGAAGGGCTATTTTGGGCGATAATCGAAGAATTATTTTCAGACATCATAACTTTTCACTTACGTCATACAATATGACATTTATCATTTCGTCTGCTTAAGACAGCTTTCATATTGTGAGTCAGTCTTTATTCGCAGCTTAAAGCGGTATACTGTCTGGGCGGTCAGCGATGACGTCATATTGTATAGGTTAAATACTATAACATATTATATCAATGAACTCGAATGTAATCCGTTTTTAGATGAATGTATTAATTGTAAAGTGTGTGTTTGCGTGTGTGCGTGTGTGTGTGTGTGTGGGGGGGCGTGTATTAAAATTCTCACATCTTTGGTTACCTAACAATTTATCAATCTCCTCAACTCTCCCCAGCTTTATTAGAAACCGCAATCGTCGGTTTTTCTTTGATTACATTTAGTCAACATTGAGTATTACAACAACGATAACAACAACAACAACAACGACGACGACGACGACCACAACAACAACAGCAACAGTGACAACGACAACAGCATATTTAATAAAACGCCTTTATTATCAGAAACTGTAAATATGATTCTAAACGCCTTCACAATTCGATATCATTTACTGGATGAAGACAATATAGACAGGTAAGTTTCTATTCTCTGCCGGGAACTTACTCCACAAATTGGGAGGGGGAGGGGGGAGGTGCTATACTATAAAAACACAATGAACATTTAATTTCAACCGAAACACAGGATCCTGCTACAACGTCTGATTGGATGCCTGAGTTTCCGGGATGTCTTTTTTAATAGATAAGAGTTCACGCCAATATTCAGATTGATCTCTGTATAGGTTATTAGTAAAATCGTGATTTGGATCCGCCATTTGATTTGCCGAAGTGCTGTGATATGATAATGTTTTCGAGCATTTGTTACTTTGTGAGTTACGCCATTCTGACTTTAAAGATGTTGTAATCAGATTGTGTCATACAACGATAAGTTAGGAGAATTTTAAAGGTATCGATCACTGTAGCTAGTGCATCTTTCGTCAAAAATACACTTATACAGTGATATGTTTGTCAGGTGGTAGTAGGCAGCTCGCCATAGAGATCTGACATGTTCGTTGTTATTAATACATTTGTTAAAAATAATCTCAGAATTTGTTACAGACTAATTACGGGTAATTACAGATACACCAATGTTTGATGTTGTATTTGTAATGGTTTATATAACGTGATGAAGCCAAATAAAATGATCTATTTTGCCACCATTACATTTTAATAGAAATGTATTTTTCCAACGCCTATTATCAGCTAAACAATTCTCTATTTCAGTTCTCTGATGATGAAGGAAATGTTAATCACTGACAGATTTATTGATATGGACAGCTGCGTATGTTATCGGTATATAAATGATAGCCTCGTATTGGTGGGTAATGATCCCAATAGAACGGCGCTGTATAATTAGGAAACCAAAACACCAATAATTGTACTAACTGTGGTACACCTAATATCAACGACAGTACGTCAGACAAAATAACACAAACCTACACTCTCTGGGAGAGTCGTTACCAAAAAAAAGAATCGAAATCATTCAAGAACTTCACCTGAAAAACGCATTAAGGCGAAAGGTATCATTTTGGCAGATAGATCCAGAAGAAGTAACACTTGATGTCGTAATATTATTTTCTACCCAACCCGAGGCTATTTCGGTACTTTCGTGTATCATTGAGAGTACCACTGTATTTGTTTAGACGTTCAGCGAGTATCCGTTCTATAATATTAGCCAGAATTTTAAATTTGAAACAGGACTATAATTCTTGAAACTTTAGTCTCCAAGTTGGTGGAGGGTATGCTCTTAATGTTTTGACGGGGGGAAGTTTCGACTGATCTTGGAAAAAGAAATGGCACGAATAATGACTGATAAAGTTGCTTTGTACTTGACCTGATTTGAACATTCTAACACTCTTTGATGAACCACGTAAGCACAGGTTCAACTGGAATGAAAACATTTCAGGGCCTCTTCAGCAACTATCTGATCTCGGTTTCCGTACAAAGGTCAACCCTTCCCATCTTAGACTGGCATAACTCATCTACTGATGGGGGGTGCCTTCTGATAGACTGTTGGAGAGAATTCCATTACGTATAACTTTTTACAGAAGAACCTATCAAAAACGATGGGCTATATTTCTTGTCAGAGTTCATTCAGGGGTCGTACTTCACTTACTGGAAACTGACAGAAGGGCATTCAGCAGAACTGTATTTCGTGGCGTGATACGAAAGGTATGGTTCAAAGGTATCGGGTTTTACATAAATCTTATTGAGATAGCGCTGTACAGTTATTTTACATGACTGCTGCTAGTAATGAACTTTACTAAATCTATATTATTATTAATATTATTATTAGAAGTGAGAAGACGGCTGATGAGTGCTCAAATGACGTTATAATTATGTGTGAGGGTTATAGAGTAAATTATCCCAAAATATTTACATGGCTACTGGCTTGTGTAGAGCTGTCAATTTAATTAAAAGTCGGAGAGCAAAGTTGAAAGTATGTGGCGTTTTTCTTCTGTTACGTGGCTATCGGTGTAAAATGTTATTATAAATTTCCCTGCTTTAGGCCCACTTTTGTGTAAAGTGTAGGCTAAATGGGCCGAATGACCTTCATGGGTAATGGAGCGACGTAAAGATGAGACACCCTTCAGATATAACCCAAGCGGGATTTGAAACCACACAATAAAGGTATGTTTTAAATGTGATGACCTAATTAGTAAAAGGTAGTTTAAGAATTTATTTTTCAGGGTCAACTTTTAATTTGGCTATTTTTAACCGGTCCAACGAGTTGAATACAAATTTGGATTATTTCCGAACTGCCAGTAAAAACACATTTTTGCAGCCATTTGTACTTTCATGATATTATTATTATTATTATTATTATTATTATTATGTAGTAGTAGTAGTAGTAGTAGTAGTAGTTTTATTATTATTGTTGTTCTTGTTGTTATCATATAAATGTATAATTATTATCAGTTGTAAAAAATAACGTACTTGAATTAATACAGACAACTTGTATAAATTAATGATGTGATTAGAGATAAAGTTTAAAATACTAATAAAAATTTACCTGAACAAATCAGTTATTTTCTTAGGTTTTCTTAAAAAAGGTTAATAAACTAATGGATTTAATACTTTTCCATAGGATATTCTATGGGGTTTGGCGATGTTTTCCTGACTAACCAATCAGCAATATTTTTTGAGGACTTTAATTAGGTATTTAGTTTTATAGGAAATCCGTTATGCATTTTATCGAGACACGGGCATATGAGGAACAAGAAAACTTCAAATATAATGTCAATACAAATCTAGGAACATCCTATATTTACAATATTAGTAATATGGGAGAGTTCTACCTTTACGATAACACAAAATAATATCACAACTTTATATCTGTTAATTTGTACATACTATCTTTATTTAATCAAGAGACCGTCATCGTGTTGGGATTTGGGGAATTATGAGGCAATTTCCAAGACTGTGGGTTCTAATCTGACTCATACCTCTGTTTGTATGATATTTCCCTATCAAGACACTCCTCGGTCACAAGTCCCAGGTGTAAACAATTCTACTTAGTTTATGTAACCAGGAAAGTCGTATCGTATTGGATGATTGCGAACGTTATGATATACGAGGCCTGTAGCAATAATAACAGTAATATAATAATAATAAAGGCACGGACATTATGACGTAACCCATCTAACTCTCCAGACAGACAGCACGCCATAATCTCGTCAGTAGTAAACAACATTGTGAGGGACGATGTTTTATAACTTGAGTAATCTAAGTGTTATTTATGGATGATTTAAATGGTTAGTCAATAGAGAGACGTGGCTGAACACGCTAACATCGTGTTATTGTCTTGGATAATTCTACCAAATGACCGAGTTTAGGATGTTTCACCGAGACTAGAACTATTCTAGTTTAATATCGAAACATCAACAAATTGTGTCCAAAACTTGTCTCTTTTTTCCGGGTTAGTTTTTTTCGACGAGGTGATGGATTTATGAGAGCTTTTATTTAGATTACATATAATGTCTCCCGTAATATTATTATTATTATTATTTTTACTGATGATGATGATGTAACAAAATCCCGGTATTATTATGGTAGCTGTATTGTACAACCTACAGCAAACATACTTTGATATATATGAAACAACTCTCTCTCTCTCTCTCTCTCTCTCTCTGTGTGTGTGTGTATGTGTGAGTGTGTGTGTGTGTGTATGTGAGTGTGTGTGTGTCGCCCAAATATCAGATATATTTCCCAGGCTACAATGATTGACATGTTCGTACTTGTCACGTCATGTTGTCGTCAGCTGTCGAAATTCAGCACAACGAATACACAAACTAGATCAGATCTTCACCGAATCATGGTTCACTAATATAAAGCTATCTCCATATCACTCTTCATTAGTACGTTGTTTAAAGGCGGTCATTGTTGTTCAGGGTTGTATTTAACTGGCAACAACACATCGATATCCATATTCTGCCCAATAACGTTATCCCGCCATTCCATCTTGCTAAAACTAGTTGGGGTTTTATTCGACTGACAATTTTTACATTTTCAACTGGCACCAAATGGCTAATCCGAGAGTTTCCTACTTTTGGAACAACATATATAGGAACGGGTTTGATGGTGCGTGTGTTTATGGGTTACGTCATTGCGTCACGTGACCCGACCGTAATATTTATAAGAAGGCTAACATTATGATACACTTCATTTATTATTCTCTAATATCGAACGACAATGTTAATTCTATTCAAGGTCATCCTATTAATAATAATAATAATAACAACAATAACAACAACATCCTCTATTTGAACAAGGAAATTATAGAAACAAATTCGAGGGATGATTGCGCCACAAGCAGATGAACATACTTGGGGGAGGGGCGCCTTTGGGTCTCACACACCATCGTAACATAAGAACATACGCATGTTTAATATCCCCCCCCTTCACACCGCCATTGACCCACCCCCATTTCATCATACGTATAAATCTAGCTGTGTCACTTTGAGCACATCCTGTTTCAATTTCGATATAAATAGAAATGATCATCATAATCTAACAGCTTATTGATGAGGGAAGTATCATTTCCTCAAACATCTGTTCCTGTATCAATAGTCTCGTCTATGGCTACTTCTAATTAGGATCGTGTGTCCCGTAGATTAGACAATTCGGCGATGTTTTACAAATAAGTTTAGACTCGAATGAAGCCAGGTTCCGGATCGAAATGCGGCACGATTCTATCGGTCGTAGCTGCATCATTATGTTGATATATGACTGATAACTGTGTCAATACTGATGTTGTATGAAGAAAATAGGACACAAATGACACCAGATCAACAAACTTTCTATGTCCAGCACGATGACCATCTCTGTATCATATAGTGTTGTTGTTGTTATGTAAATTTGATTTCTAAATGGGTGTCAATGAAAATTTTAATGTAAAATTATCACAATACGAACCGCCTAAATGCGGTTGTATTATATTTGTATGGAATTTTATTATTTATTCAAATTTTGTATTTGTTTATTGATCAAGCAATGCCTTTAATATATAAACAATGCTCTTCCTTCAGCGCTGTAGTATAGTTTGTTGTTATGTGTGTACTTACGATTTTTGGTATATTCTGCTCTCCTACATACTATACTATGTATAGGAAAAGGGATTTAAACACACGTAATTTTTAAGATTGTTTGTTTGATAGATTGTTCACCGAATTACAACTTTTCGTTCAACTCTTCAAAACGTCCACGGAGAAGACGACGATTTTAAAATCAGCCTACATATGATACTCAGCCATAAATTGAGTTACAAAGGTTTAGAACATGGATCTCACTGAAATTATCAGATCGTTAAAAACTGAAGCAGCAACCAGGCGCCGTATTAATAGTTTAATGCGCGCTACTTGTAGAAGCGATATTAACACGTCAGATATCCTCCTGAAATCTGCAATAAAACCTTATTTGGGGGATAGTCAAATTTAATATTTATATGGCTTTAAAATTAATCGCTACTGTATTACCCATTTAGCCGAATTCACTCGTCACGTAATGTGATTTGTATTTAGCCCTCATTTATTAATTATATGCAGTTATTCGGAACCTGAACAATGCTAACTTATTATTATAACATTATATCACGTTCTGGACATAACAGCTCGGACAATGATAAAAATTGACGCCTTAACAATCTTGATCAATCGTAGCATTCTTTTAACTGGTGGAGTGATATCTGTTTCCTTCAGATTAATCAGCTATTAATGGACGATTGTTGATTAAATAACGCTCAAATTCCTCGTAATTATCTCTAAAATGTGTTCTTATGTTTTTGAATTGGTTTCAGATAACATCTTCGTAGCTGTGGCAGGTGGTTCTGGGCATAAATGCTCCTTATACTATTAATTAGGCGCGCTATACACGTGAATTGTATTTTCAATATGTCCTCGTCACTGTATGCCATCGGTTGTTCGTGCAGTCAGTTAATAGTGAAATAAAGAACGATAATTATATTGATCTTTCCTCCGACATGCAGCCAAACAGACGACCAGGCAGCCAGCCTCAATCAAGCCGAAGCTCACTGCATTACATTATCAGCCGTATCAATGCGCGCATCAATTACGCGCCAGAATGCAATAATCGCCGTCCAACACGAAGCAATTATTCACCGCTCCTACTGGTCATCGTCGAACAACCGACGTCGACCGATTCGTCGGACTCGACGAGGGTTTCGACGGAAGCCGGGAGCTGGCGTCGGGAACTATGTTTTCCCGCGCTGGCGGAACGCTTGCCTAGAGGTTGCGTGAAGTGGCTGCCGAGCTTGGTTTGAACGACGAGCAGCAGCGATCGGGTCCTCCAAAACAGTAGTAAGTCTACGAATCCTCGGCTTGTTTGGACGTCCAAAGTGGATACATACTCCAGGATTTAGCGCCTACCGAGGGCCACATCGCGCCAAGATGGTCGTCCGACGAACTATACCGATCGTATTGGCGATGCTGATATCATTAGCAGGTAAACTGTTCGTGTCAATTCGTGTCGTCCCCTCGTTGTCTGTGTACCCCCGCGATGGCCGGCGTTCGTTCAGGTTTTTCCGGCAAAAATGGTGATCGTCTGCCATCGAGCCAAATAGGGCCTTATTCGCCTTATATGGGACGAGTTAGGTAGCCGTCCGAGCCGCTTTGTTTCGTTCGGGATTTTAATTTTTCTCCGGGTGACACGATGCCAGTCGTGTTGTATCCATGTTGTGTTGATTAACATAATGTCGGGCACCATCAAATGCCCTACACAGAAGTCGTCACTTTTCCTCCCAGTCTCGTCTTCATCATGGGCGATGGCGCGTTTCCCGAGTCTTGGATTGGATTATTTCTCGAACGAGCGTTGATGGTTTCGGCTTTGTCCGTACCCCGAATTTTGGATGTTATTATTTCGGATTTAATATTCTCTCTGTGTGTTTGCTTTTCGTCCCTATTGCAATTGTTTCCATTGAAATCATTCCTGGGAGACGACAGCTTGTACCAGGAATGATGATCGATTGATAATAATTATTTTGTCCGTTTCGTAACGTATGATGCGGTTCTGCGATCTAAGTATATAAAATACTATATATAATATATAGATCTAGTACAATATGAATATGGGATATAAATTATGTTTGTGTGGATTGGGTCTAGTCTAGAGCTAATAAAATTAAAGGGGGTAGGATAATGCCTATTAATGGTAGATCTAGTCAAACATGGGTGATGGTTAGACTCTACAGACACAGTTCATCTTTGTAGATCTACGAGGAATAGTGTTGGTTTTCTTTAATTATCATATCATCACTTGGTGGTCATTTATGCCCCCTATTTTTGTATTTAATAAGGAAAAACCGTGCACTGTATTATTTTAAGGCGAGTGGACTTAAGGTCAGACTTCGGTGTCTGAGTAGATTTTCGAATTATGTCTTTTGTCATATTCTACCTCTAGAGCCTGTAATAATTATTATTATGCCAATTCTGTTTGATACTGTTACAGCTGTGCTCGTTTATAGGATGTACACTTAAAATGGCCTTTGTCGATGACACGAGTGGTGACCTCAGACTAGAAGTATTTTAGGAAAACTGCCAGCCTTCATAAACATTAAATTGCATATTGTCTGAGGCTAGTCACGGACGTTTTATTGGAGAAAATAAGCCTGGTGAATATTTATTAGGTCATTTGCTGAGTAATAATAATCCACTGTTAAGATTCTGCTGATGGCTAAAAATATCATTTGATTAGGTTGTGCCTCATATTTGATTATGTTGTACCTCATATTTGATTATGTTGTACCTCATATGCTGGTTTATTGGTATTCTATGACAGATCAATACCAGCCTTGACTTTATTAAAACTGTGATTGAAGGAGATGGTATTAATTTGTTATCTTTTGTTTTGCACTAAGACAGTGAATTATAGTACTTATTGTCAGGTGAACTATACATTTCCTTGGCTACTGTTCCTATATTTGGGTATAACGAGATGTGTCCTTATTAGGATGTTTTGTGTTTGCACTGCTAGATATACGCTGCATGTGTTAACGCAATCAGCTCTTCAAAACGTACACCATTCTGTTGTCAGATGTGGCTAAACATAATTGTCCACGCTCACATTTGTTTATAGAACTTGCGAACAAATTGTTTTCAGGATATTGACTAGAACGATTGGCTGTGATGGCATGGTTGGTGGAGTCGTTCTCCTCTCGCAGTTAGTCCTCCTCTCGAAGTTAATCGCCTGTAATGATGTTCAATTGGTAAATGGTGATGTGCGCCGTCGGAGTGAATGCTATGGATACATATGGTTGGAATTATTACACAGTCCAGTGTAGCTTACTCTATTCTTCTGTTGGTTATTATCTAGTTAATACTGTTTTACCCACCACACTCTCTCTCTCTGTGTGTGTATAAAAATGACCAGAGTTGTGTCGGTCAAAATCCTGCTGAATTATCATAATAAATGCATGTCGGTCCACTCCAGCGAACATTGTCCGTACAATGGTGTAAGTAGGCATTTCTATTGAACATCATCAGAAGAACAACTGACTTAAATCATTTCCAGAATGTCACATGTATTATTAATTGTGATGGCCTATCATTCCATTCTCCTCTACCTTAGTTAAACCTACTTGAATATTTCTATAAATATGCAAATTGAATCTGATGTCGCGTGTGTTTGAGGTAATTTTTTCTTGGTTAGTGTTAAGGCTTCTTCCAGCTATGTCTACTCATTCATTTTACAGACCTGTAGAATAAGGACTTTTTGTTTAGATATTACAGCTAGCAATAGTCTTACTTCATATCCATCATCAAAATAAAAATGGATATGATTTTAATACGCTGTCTTCATATTCTGAACAGTTTGGATGTTGCTGATTTGCCTTGACCTTAGGATAAATTTTGACAATTCAGTGTTCTAATCATCTGTTTCTGTGAATAATTTAAACTTTTTATCAGACTAGTTAAATAATCTTGTTGATTACTCATTAATATGACCAGTATGTCAATAAGTATAATATTTAAGACATGTATTATTAAATTCACTGTTTAACCACAATTATTGACATCAGTCATCTATTTGGTGGTGTTTTGTCTCACCTGTGTTGTTATGCCACATTCATTTGTATATATCTACACTATCACTGAGGCCTGGTGGTTGTGCTGTATTAATGCAGACCATATTATACCTGACAAGTCACATAGAGCTGTAGGTGTAATGACTGTGTATATAGATAGACCTGGTCTACCTGTTGTTATCTTGTGTTTGTCCGGTGACACCCTCTGTGTGCTTTATTGTTATCACTTAGATGATTCTTATCTTTGGTGTTTGATCTACATTTGACAGGCTCCCATCTACAGCTGGTGAGTAACCTGCCGTTTCCAGGATACTACTAACTGGTTGACCCTGTGTGTGTGTGATCGATTTTAAAGATTATTATTCCAGTTATCCCTGTGCAAGGTCCTTTTGGTGATTAGTGCTAACGTTTCACTTTAAGAGGATAGGGGTATAATTATGTTTTTGGATCCATACACCAGCACATTGTATTACTGTAATATATTCACTACACACACCATAATCCCATAAGCGGTACTAGCTAGTATTATAGAAGGGTCTACTGGCCTCAACCAAAACAGTGCCATCAGAAGTCTCCAGAGATAAAGAACACTATTGGCTTTATATAGTAGGCCTGGTGTTAGGGAAAGAGCTGGTTCTAATCACCACCAGTTGAGCTAAATCCTAATTACCACCTGGTTACCTAATGCTTGTAGCGTTCCATCACTACCAGATGGAGCTACCCCAAAAATTGTGAGGTTTTAATTAGGTAAAATATCCCAGCCACACCATTGCGGTTTGTCTGGACACTGATCTTAGGTGTTCATGGCAGACGTTATAACTTGACCATAGGTCTGTGGTGTTGATTCTCTAAACAGTTATGTGAATGTGATATCTTAGAATAACACCACTTATGCCTAGGAGTGTGTGTGGGTATGTACGTTAATCTGAGAGGACATAAGCACTTGACCCCTGGAGAGAGATTTTCACACTTTTCTGATGTAGACCAACAGATCTGTTATGCCTGGTTGATCCTTTTTGCTGTTCATTCATGCTGGTGCCAGTTTTACCATCAGTGTTCTGTTGATAGGTCATGTGACAAGTGGTACCCAGTGTGCACGTGTGTGAATAAAATGTGTAGAGTGAAACTTGTTGTGTATCCTGCATGTGTAGTTTCATAAATGCAGATGTATTTGTGTTCAGAAATGAGTGTATATGTTGGCCCCCTATGTCATTTGTCATCTTCATTAACATTGATAAATATTTGTACTCTTCCATGATCGATTTAAAAAAATCCAACTCATATCAGTTTTTTGGGTGTGTTAAGTGGTGTAAATGGAGTGGCTATTAGCTATATCTGTGGAACTGATTCTGTGTACCACCAGACAGTGGATTGCTTTAAAGATGCTTCCAGTCTTATCTGTAGTCAGGAGAGATTGCTGTATCTTTGATGCTCCATTGTTTAAAATGATGGGTGTTGTAGGTGCGCTAGTTTTGCTACTGCTTGGATAAGATAACATTTTGCTCGCTCTTGGGTAACTAAAAGCAAGCCACGCCGCCAATGTTTCAGTGGCTCCCTCTGTGAACTGTAAGAGATTGATGGATGGTGTTTAATAAACAAGCTAATAGCCTTGTTTTTCTCTGCTAAATAAATTACAGAAAGACGCTGAAGATTTATTTATTGTAGACAATTTGTCCTCTCTGGCTAGTGTTCAGTGTGTAGTTTGGTGTGTAGCTCTGGCTGACTGGCGGTATGTGTACAAGTTGCGCGTTTTTTGGCGTGGTTAATTCTTATAAAACCGGAGGGAATTAAAATTCTTGGTGTTTTATTCCGTGTGATAAATGTAGCTTCCTGTGTTTGTTGGATCTTGTTTTCGTCTCACTTTACGCTCGTGGATTGTAAGTAGTATTCTGGTATTAAACGGTATCTCCCCCTCTACTGATTGGCCGTTACTGTATGTTCCCAATTTGGGATGTTGTGTTGTCAGCAATATTCTTGGCCATCTGACATAGTTCTTTCATCAAGTTGTGTTATGAGTAGACAGTGTCATGATATTAAAGGACAGTTCTGTATGCCGAAGAATATATTTGTCACTGATGTAAAATGGCAGAGAGCTGCTGGTAGTGATGGGTAACAAGGTTTAGTGGAGGCAACCATTGTAGTTAATTAATTATTTTGCCTGTGTAATAAAGGGGTCATTCTTAACCATACTAGCTGAGGATATATATATATATATATATATGGCTGTTATGAAATAAATAACGGTATATGCAGGCCTCAGATATAAATAAACAGGGTGGTGATGCCGACTAGAAAATCTTAACAATGCTCCCTGGTGTGTTATGATATGATTATGTGATTGAATGTGAAAGTAAGCCACACAAAATGGCCCAAGCTAGGAATCCTAGATGACAATGCTAGTTTAGTTTTTCTATATGCCATAGAATTACAAACTAGTTAAAGCATCTGACAGTTTGTATATATTGGAGCCTAAACAATATGTTAACACAGTGATTGGTGGAGGGACAGACAGTATGTAATTAGAATGGTGACTGTTTACATCAACTGGAACTCTTCCCTGTCAGTTGATAATGTGTTATCTACAATGTTTGATGGGATAAACAAAGCACTTCATGGCTATTTTATTACTAGTTTTCTGGCCAATTCTGTGTGCATTGCTTCAGTTTTGTGGTTTGTGTGTGGAGAGGATATTTATCAGTGTGACCATTTTCACTTATCTCTTGCAACAAGTCTAATCTGGTTTGGAAAAGAGGCACTTGGGTGGGTGGGGCTGATGGAAAATCTCCTTAACAGACTGGCGTTTATCTGAAAAGACAGCCAGACAGACATGGTTTTGTGGGCTATCTTCCAGAATCCCCGATGGAATATAGTGGTCCCTGGTATTAGACAAACCAATCACAGATTGTTTTCCTGCTCTACACATACCACATTGTGCTGTTGTGATGGCATTTATTGTAAATAAAACATGTTGAGATTAGATCTCTATGACTGGCCTACCTGGTTAGGCTGGTGTTTACACAGTTATTCAGTCTGTGTATGGTGTTGAGTGATAAGATCACTTTATAACCACTAATTTAGTTGATGAAAATACAGTTAGGTCACGTGTTCAACAGCAGCTTCACTTTTTTTTGTGTCATTTTGCTACCAGTTTCCTGTTTCAGATATTTGTCTATCCACCTACATAACCATCTTGGGTATCATACACTTAATTAAAAAAGGTACACCAAGCACAAGACCATCAAGCCGGTTTCTGAGAGAATTACTCAATTCCCTCCAATCTTTTGACCTGTGACATTTAACAACTGGGGCACTCTGTTGCCATGGCAGCTACAGTCTGTGCATAATCTCCATTCAGTTGGAGGTTCAGAATGATCTAACACTAATAGGAGATGTTTGATATAATATTGAGTTTATTTAACAGGTTCTAGTTGAACTACAGTATAGATGCACGTACATATACACGTGGAATCCACGTCGTGGATAAAACCCAAATGTTTCTAGCTAAAGAGCTGTTTGTCTCGATAGTTTGATGTATGCTTACATGCAATCTTTACCTGTTAGAAATTAGCGTTGGCGAAATCATCTGTAGACTGATATATGTGTATGAAATTATATTAAATCATAAGAATTTCAACTGTGTTACATGGGTTAACGTGATCCTGTTGTCTTGTGTGTCATTACCATATTATGCTATAGTAAACACAGCTCAGGATATTGACCCCCCACTAAGTGTCTCTATAGCAATCCCTGGTCCTGTCCTTTGAATTTATAATTGATTGTCCCTATTAACCTTGATGCTATAGGCAGATTAATGAAGTGAGTTTATCTACCAATCATCTGCTGATGTTTTATTATAATAATTAGAGTTGATCTGTTAGCTCTGGTTGATTCATCGCCACAAGCCATCTCGGATATTGGACTCCAGCCATCATCAAGTGAACTTTAGAAGTAATTAAATTCTCAGTCACTGTTCGTCATCCTGCGCTTTGTCGCTAAGGTATTGCACCCTGTATTCTTGTGCATGCTGACAGAGACAACTAAAAGGAGATGAGACCCATGACGATTTCCCATGGATATGACCTTATAGTTGTACTCTGTCCACATTCTGTAGAATAAATAACCAGTTAATTTGCACAATAATAATTCACCTACTGTAGTTAGTCTGTGCAGTTATGTGACCACACACTGTAGTTAATATACGTAGTTATCTTAGTAACAATTCATCACTCCGATGACCCATCACTGGAGTTAATAATAATATGTACAATAATGAGCTACTCACTCAGTCACTAGTTTCAATTCATGCTTAACAGAAATGGAGGATTCAGGATTTCTATTTCATATCAGATTGCCTCATCCCGCCCACTGAGAAAAGTCCCTTTCCGACATTAATTGCTATACTTTCAATAATATTTTAATAGATAATCAACAATGGTTTATAACTATTCTTTATTCTCACCCAGACCACTAAATATATTCTAATCAGGGGCTTTTTTTGTTGATGAAAATTGAACCATTTTAATGGACGATTGGTCGTGAACTGTTTAAAAATGTTTTGGGTGGAGCTGTGATTGCCTGCTAGAACAACACCAGGTGTCTCTTATCATTATTGGCAATGGTGATATTGGAATGAACAGGTTGATATTGGATCTGGGTGCCACTGATCTGCCTTGGGCTAATCAGAGAATTACATGTGCTTACTGAATTGATCCAGAGTTTGGGATTTAGTGTGTGTGTGTGTTCGCGCGTGTGCTGGCGTGTGCCGGATATTGGCTTTGTTTGATAATAGATTGATTAATACAGTTCTAGGTATATGGATGCTGCTTTTTTATATCCTGAACTGTATGTTGTGAGCTAAATACATCTCTAATTAAACAGCACGCCCTTGTCAGGTGCACTTTAGCTATAAAGTCAATAGGGCATCAAGAACATGTTGTGTAGGATAGAGAACATAGCTTGTTGGATTGAGGGGTGACTGTATAGTATCGATTAGAAGAACTGGTTTTAAAATTGGTTGAGCCGTGGAATTTATAAATATTTCAATTACAATATCCAGCAGCTCAAATCATGCTGCAAATGTTTGAAAATATGCTTTTTGATGATCCAACATAAAGATTGGGATTTGGCGCCAGTGTGAGATTTTTTATGGTAACAGTACAAAGAATGATGTATTTATGGTGGCCCAAGCTTTACATTGTGGCCAATGATTTATACAAACACTCAGTCTACCGCAGTATCTTGGGACAATGCCTTGATGAAGCCTGCATTCAGACCCACAATGCTCGCCATTCACGTGTCCTTGATCATCGGTAAAACACGGCCCACTAACAGAGGATGATGCTAGGATCGTTGTAGAGATGCTGAGAGAGCGGCGGTAGTTGAGCTTGGAGTAGCGCGTTTTTGGTAGTAGTGGAGCCAGTTTAGTGATTTGATAACTGGTCCCCGAGGACAATAGAATCAATACCAGATCAATATGTACACTGAATGGTAGTTATCAGATAACTGGAATCGAGAATTAGGCTGACTGTTCTGTCTTATGGTGTTGTTGTTGAGTAAGACTTGTAGCGCTCTGTGATAATTCACGCACATACACACACATACAGTTTGGTAATTACTAACTATAAGAGTTGTAGTATAATAATAGGCAGTGGTTGTTCGTTTAGCCCAGTCGTCCATGATGCATACTGGCTGATGTGCCGCTGCCTTTAAGGAAAACAACACAACCATCACCGGGATTCGAAACCTGAACTTGGTGGTTTGGAGCGCAGTGCTCCATCCAGTGTAGGATTAGAACGTCTTTGTAGTAACGGAATGAAGACTAAAAACTGAACTAACTGTTTACGATCAACAGGTACTAAAGAATGAGCTAAATAATAAAACTGATAATAACAAAACATCTGAAACAACTCTCCCTCTCCCTCTGTGTGTGTTTTAGTGTATCAGAGTGGCTAGTGGGAATTGTCTATAGCCCAGGACTGCCTTGATCTCCCAGACCAGTTCTATCTCCATTGTGCTAAGTTTGTTTTTTGTTGAAGTTTTTCGAAGCTGATAGAAAACCTGTACTTAGACTGACTGAGAGAGATAAGGTCACCGGAGGCTTCGCTTTGGACTCCCCTTCCCCCCCCCCACACACTTTTGGTCTCCCACTTTCCCTGTATGGCTTGGCTCTGCCTCTATGACTTATCACTGTACTAAGTTAAGAGTGTGTAGCTGAAATTTTGTTACTTGTTGTGAGCTCATCATCGAGAGCACTCATATATTTTTCATCAGTGCTATTTGTATTGATTTAAATTACGATGTACGTATTTAAATGATACTTTATCTTCGTTTCTTACAGGTTGGATAAATTTAAACACGTCATTTTCCTGTATTGGTGGTGTACTGAATGCCTTCATTTATTTCATCCGTGTCAGTGTGGAATCCTTTCGCATGGTGGGATGTATTTTCTGACCTGTGACCTTCCTGTTGGAAATTGATACATGTGCTCTGTGTGAGAAGTCCGTCGAAATACCCCCCCGCTCCCCAACCTTCCATTGCATTCATTCTCAGGCTTCTTTTGGCGAGTGTAACCAATTCCTCATCTGTCTGTTTGTCAGACAATCATCTATTGGTTAGTCTAACTCAGTGAAGGTTCTACCAGCACTAAAGGTTATCCTATTCCCCAAGATGGTGATCAGAACGCCATCTGCCGGCTTAGAGTTGGAACTAACTGATAAATACCTGATATGCAAGAAGTGGACAGGTGCTGACACCTACTGCAGCTAATCCTTAATCATACACTGGTGGTCAAGTGCTGACACCTACTGTCTGTGATCCTGAACAGTGAAGCCTACACTCTGTCGTTGGTATGTGGGAGAGAGCTATAGCTAGTCAGTGGCTAGTACTAGTAGTGTATATGATGGATACCGATAGTATGTCTGTAGCCCTGAAATACTCTCAGCTCTGAGCATTGGTAGTAAATGATTGCCAGAGACCATCACACTTAGTCTTTATCTCTAAACTACCCTTTCTTGGCAGATTGAGTAATGTCTCTCTTGGTTGTCTTCGTCCACAAACAACGTCAACACTGTCTTATATATATATCTATCCACTGTCTAGTAATTACCTCACACTCTCTAATGTTTAGGGGTTATCTAATGATTATAGATAATATGACAACAGCTGTCTAGTGTCTACAACTACAAGTAACGTATCTTCAGTAAATTGGCTGTCTGTATATGTGTTCTGTCTCAGTATGTACATTTTTGCTATAAGTGGTCTCTCTTACATAACTGGTTGAGCAGATTGACTCTGTCATGTCAGTGGAAGTGACAGTGTTAATTGTTGGTGACCTTTTTACCTTGTTTTACCTGCTTAGAGCTATAGAGTAGATAAACCGGAGGTTGTTTGGTCTGTTTGCATCAAGTCTGGGCACTAATTTACAATCAAAGCCACTGTTTGTTCTACTAATTAACCGAGTGCCTGGTGGTATTTAATATCTCAGGCTGTGGTAGTGGTCTGGTCTGAGTGTAACAACCGTGGCATTGGTTGAGCATCCTGTGACTTGTCTTTCCTCATTAGTATCAGTTTTCTCCCCAGAAATCATCTTTGATTGAGGAAACAGTTTATTACCAGTAACTAGACACTTACAGCTGTATGTGTAACTCACTGTTTGGAGAGAAAATAATCATCGCATCAGTAATTATCCTGATATTTTGATAATTCAGTTTGTGTGTGTGTAGGTAGCCAGTCAGGAACTATGCTGGTTTCTGTTGTATAATATGTCTATCAGCTAATTGTTAATTTAGTGTAGATTTGTGTATCAGTTTTCATATAGTAGGACCATTGTACTGTTGGAATGCTGCAGGCACTATTGGCTTACTATAATCTTGTTATGTTAGTTCCCATAGTTCAGGCAATCTTAACCTATTTTTGGTTTTATCCCTCTCTTCAGTTAGACAATGTGGTTGTCTATTTGGTGAAGCAATGTTCCTTATTAATAGGAGCTATGAACTGCATCTAACCATTAGAATATGATATAGAATATAAACATATCAGCTAGCTGCCATTAGTACTGTGGATAAACAGCTTCACACGCGCGCGCACACACACACACACATCATTGTTGGCAAAATGGAGGATTAAAGATGTTATATATTTATAAATATTTGGTAGTATGGTAAAGACAATACCAGCATCTCCTCAACAGTCATGGAAAGTAATGATCGTACACTATGCAGTAAAAAAGTGCCACGGTTAAGATCAACCACCTGTTACCATATAAGTAGGAGAGGTTTCTGATAATATAGAGAGAGACCTGATTATGACTGTCTATTGGTAGGTAATTAGCCTACTGGTTGTTGGTAATCTGACTATACAAGGAGGGTCTGTGAGTCCAAAATGGGTTTGATAAATCCAGTACATAGTAGAACTAGAAGAGGGCATTTAAAATGTTAAACACTCCCATCAGTATCATTATCACTTGCTGATATTTGCATTCATGTGTGAAATGTTCTAATCATTAATGAAGTTCTTATGTTGACGTTTTTAAATAGTCTGATATATATATATATATATATATATATATATCATACATTTATCAGGCTTGAAGTATGAAAAGTAATATCTTTTATTATTGATGATAGTAATATACCTATTACAGTGTATTGTACCATATTATGTTGTCGTTGTTCAGTATATTCAACGGCCGCTTTCTTTATCTGGCAATTCATTAACAGATTTGTATAGAGCACAGGAGCCATTTGGTTCGATCCTGGGCACCTGATGCTACTGACTACGTGGAAAAGTGTAGGGAATTTGTCATTGGAATGGAATGATACTAAAATGATATTACATGTCTCAGAATATAGGTTTATGGTAGATTAGAGCAGAGCATGCACTCTACATGCTAGTAGTATTTGGAAAAATTGGGGCTCCTGAAAACCGAGTAGCTGATTTGTCACCAAATTACTGTAATTAAGTATTGATGTCTGCACATTGTCCTCTTGATATAGGTGTACAATAGCTACATCTGATCACTTGGTTATGTCTGTGTACCGTGTGTGTGTGTTGAGGGATAGCTAGATAGGAAGGACAGACTACATTAGTTATCAGCAAGAAAAATTCGTTCAGCTGTGTTAGTCTTATCAGAGTACAGACACACCATACTATCAGAGTCAGTACTGTACTACCCATAATGATGAAGTTTTGCGGTAATAGAGTCTTGCCCGGAGCCTGATAGCGAGGTACTGGGCTTTCTTGTATAATCTTACTGAGTTATGCCAAGTCTGTGCTAATACCACGACGACGTGTCCGTTATATTGCTGAACCACTAGTCGTCCTGACTCATTTGATAGCTCTCTACCGGGCTATAGTAGGGAGTATTGCTTTAGTAGAAATAATCTCATAACATGAGTCCCAGACAACGTCACTGATGTTGGATGTGTGTAGTGGCAGGGATGTTGATGTTGTTATGGTATATTAATGTTATTGATCATATCATTGAGTGTGTAGTATAATATGCAGGCACCTATTTAGAATTGACTAGTGTGTTTGTAGAGAAATTGGTTTATTTATCAGTTTCCATACAATTTAAAGTGATATCAGTGAACAAGTATTTACAGTTATTGGATGATGATTGATTTATGTTTTACGGCCACTTTTGTACACATGGTAGGCTAAATGGGCCGAGCGACCTCCAACGGTAATGAAGCGAAGTCAAAGATGAAACACCCTTCATATATGCCCACATCGAGATGCAAATTCAGGTGGTAGTGATCTGTGGTCCAGCGCACTATCAGTTAGACCACGGTGACGCCCTTACAGTTATTGGAGACCGTCAGAGCCCAAGATAGTTTATTCCTGTTTACGTTAGTTGTGGTTCTGTTTTATGCAATTCATTTAGACTTTGTTATTGCTAATTTTGATATCTGTGGCTTTAAAGGAAATCCTGTTAACAACTAAACATAGCTTTATGCCGACAGTGTAGCATAATTTGATGTAATTATCCTAACAGCGGCAGAGATATTAGTATCTTTAGCAGAAGGGAAGACCGGTAGAGTAGGCGTTGTTATAATGAGAGGGGATTCTTTCTTGTGTAAACATAAACATTAGTAGCAGCTGGTCATTGTTTAGATCCGAGATGGCCATCAGCTGGTATACTGTGTAAATGCTGTAAGAGACAACTTCCATGTTTATCCAAGAAGTGTTCCAAAATGTGCCTAATCTAGATACCCACAACTGGCCTGGTATAACTTACTGTATCAGAAAGATGGTCTATATAGTATTAGTAATGTATTATAATGGCTGTTGAAGAATGTTGTGGTTAATATATATATATATATATATATATATATATAGAGAGAGAGAGAGAGACAGAGAGATATCTGGGCTGACTTGCATTGTTTTATTTCATTTTGCTCATTAATTACCTCTGTGGTATGTATATATTATTTGTTACCACTGGTTAGTCTGTACTGACCAATATGTACCGAATGACTTGGATGAGTGGTTCTCTGAGTCACTTAATATATCAGTACAGAGTCAAAGTGAACAATTTGTTTTTTTGACATTGCTTGGTGACGTCTATAGCAGAAATGATAAGTTGATTAAAATTTTTGGTAGGTTGAGAGATTGATCCGTTACAGACATTCTTGATCGGTACACAGCCAGAAGAGATATACTTATGGGACAATGCCCGCAACTGTTAGATGGTAGACAGCTCTTTCTGGTAGCTAGGTACATAATTGTTAAGAGTGTAGACAGCTACTTATGGTAGAAAGGTACACAGTTGTTTAAGATGATGGATAGTTGCTTAGTTATGGCAGAAAGATACCTGGCTTTTAGACAGATGCTTATGATAAAGAGAATACAAAGATGTGATATTTGGTCTTTTTATGTGATGATATCCCTATAGTCCTGATGTTATATATCCTTGTTATAATAATAATAATAGTGTATATTATTAGAAGCACACTTTCTAATGCACTGTACAGTGGTACCCTAAATATTATGTCTTTAAACACCCAATAACATATTTGAGGAAAGGAATATTAATGACTCATCTTTCTAGAGGTAGCAGTGTTTTTATACTGGCCATATTAACTTCTGCTTAATAATGGTAAATAATAATAATTGCTTGCAACTTGGTTTACACTCTTCATTTGTAATGTTAGGGATATAAAGTTATGGGCATGTTGCATCTGTGATATGTGCTTTTGGTGAATTTATTTTTAAAATTAGACACTGAGAAGCCACATTTAGGAAGTCCTTTCAGGCCTCAATACTATATTTGTAATCTCTTCAGCAAGGAAACCATTATTATATTTTTATACATATCACTGCACTAGAGTCAATAAAAGCAGCATAGCGTGCACCATATGATAAATGCTTGTCATATGTTTTCATCTCTGTGTTATACCCAAAACAATCATTTCAACTAATTTTGCTTTAATATATTTACTGTGAGGATCAATTACAGAGATGGTTTTCAGCAGTAAGACACCTGGTATGGTTTGGTCATCTGGAGCATGTATCCATGTTTGTGTATATAGAGATCCAGTCTGGCTATGTTGATGTGTATATATGTTTGCTGTTCACCATACTGACTGTTTGGTACCACATGTCAGTTGATTGAGAATGTGATAATTATATAAATAATAGCTGGAAGGACAAGGATGGGGAGGGATCCTTGTATGAATAATATCACTTTCAGTTGTTCACCTTGTCCCTGTCAGATGTGCATTGATAACTGTGATCAATGATTCGATTCCATCCCACCTCTTTCTGTGTGTGTGATACTCATTCTAAATGGTGTATTCTGGATCATTGCCATTTGTTAGTAGCAAATCACAAGCCTGAGTAAGATCTGTTATAAACAAAATAGAGCAATGGTTGATGGCCTGTCAGGTTATTGGGGATTGAACATCATGGTCACAAGTGTTCAACAGAGAATGGTCTTTCCAACGAAGCCATTT
Source organism: Paralvinella palmiformis (assembly GCA_025642065.1). Taxonomy (NCBI): domain Eukaryota; kingdom Metazoa; phylum Annelida; class Polychaeta; order Terebellida; family Alvinellidae; genus Paralvinella; species Paralvinella palmiformis. The sequence continues at coordinate 129,800 of JAODUP010000293.1, forward strand.
ATCAGCTACAGAATCCGAATATAAATAAGTCTGACATGGCCCTATATTTTATTTATTGATGATAGGATTGGCACTCTCCAAAGAAGAGGGGCCAGATCCAGTTTGTGTTGGCGCCATTTGTTTCCAGAATGATGTACAAATTGGTTCATTCTCCAGCAAACTAATTTGAGCTTTGCAAGTGCTTTAGTTTTGTAGAAGATTCATGCAGTGTAAATTTCATTTTTTTTCTAAATACCAAATCAGCATTTAAAATAGTTTGTAGTGTTTCCTGCTAATCCCTCCCTCTGCATACTATGCTACGTAAATTAATGAAAATTTTAAATCACCCCCTTCCTGTGTGTTGCGTTTGAAGTCATATTTGATATACCATCTTGTAATGGTTTTAAAGATGTTGAAATATTCTTTAGAGCATCCAATCAATTATATAACTTACTAGCCTTAAACGGTCAATGATAATGCCTTTTGGGGTTTAAAAAACTGTTATGACATTATATTTATGAATGCTAACTTTGTATTTTTCAGGTAAGCGTGTGGGCTGACTAGACTGTGTGAATATGGCATGAGATAAGTTGCATTGCTTGTAATGTTTTGAGTAACATGTTAATAAAACTTACAAATCGGATGCTTGAGGAACACGTGCGCTAGTGTGTGCAGGGACTGATTAAACACGCGCGCGCCCACCATATTTCTATATATATTTCCATGTACAGACATGATTTATTTGCTGTACACTGGTCATTTATTATTGATAACTGCCATATATTAAAATAATGGTCTGATATTTTTAGCACGTTAATTACATTAGCCTTTACCGTGTCTACATATATCATGGAAATTGATTTGTAGGAAAGCTTATGAAATAAAAGTCTTCTATTTGATGTAAGTCATGGTGAAGAGAATAGATTTATTAATATCGGGATGAGAGGGGTAGGTGCTTCATGTTCTTTTTGGTTTGGTATATGTTAAAACACATGCTAGCTATAGGGAGAGCTGTTCGCTAGTAGATCAATGCTGTCTCATTCTGTTATAAAAGGTGACTGAGGTTAGTTGGTGTAAACAGAGATACTATTGAACAAGCAGTGCAAGTGAGTCTGCGTAAGTGATTGAGACACAGCATTTTGAAGTAAACTAACTCTATATGGATAGTGTTACAAATCCTGTGAGAGCTCTTGCTTTATCCAATTACTATGGTCCCTGCCTGTCTACTAGAATAATTTACAGTGGCCAGCCTGTACTCTGTGCTGACTTTAATCCTGGCCTGCAGCTCGGTGATCTACCATGGCCATGGTTAGTCTGCGGTCTCTGTTTGATATACCATAACCATGGTCAGCCTGTAGCATATGTCTGATCGACTATAACCGTGGCCAGCCTGTAACTTGCAGCCATGACCAGCCTGTATCCTGCCAGTCTACCATATCCTTGGCTAGCTTGTGTCTGGTATACCATTACCACGACGACGACGAGTCTGTAGTCTGCCGGCCAACCTTTGCCATCACCAATCTGTTGCTGGTCACTCTACCCACAAACATTGCCAACCTATAGCTCTCTACAGTCTACCATGGCTAGCCTTTAGCTAGCCAGTGAGCCATTGGCATGACCAGTCTTGTAGCCTGTGTACTGGGCTGTGTCAGATGTGATTCGTCCTACTAAAACATCAGTACACACCGGAGTGGTCTCTTCCTTGTAATGTTGACCCTCTGTGACGCTCCACAGTCTGTTAGGGGTTCGGCCCACCGTGATCCCCTCTCACCCCAGTCCATACAGTCCTTCCTACCACCATGCCGGAGCTGTCCGGCTTGATTTGCTTCTTTGATGACCTTCCGGACGGAGGTTTCTCCTCGTTGTCATGGAAACGTTCCATAAAGGGCATTTTTAATGGATGGCGTATAGGGCGCTTGGCGTGGTGATGGTTAGGCAATGATATAGGAATCAGGTCTATGGTGGTATGTTTCCGCTTCTCTCTGGGTGTGTTGGGTCTAGATAGAATTGTGCGACAGATGCTAGTTTAAGGCAGATTATTCTGCGTTTTATTTTAATTTGGTGTTCTGAATAATATGATGTTGTTTTATGTAATTAATTAAAAAATGTGCGTGCATTCATGGATGAATTAAGAAAAATATATATTTACAACTCTTATAGCTGTACAGCTATAGGATTAGGAGGATGTGTGTTTTAGTAACCGGTGAACTGCAATAGTCCAGATAACTACAAGTAACGATTACCATAATATGTGAATAATTTATCAGGGGACTCAAACAAAAAGGTCGTTCCTTTTAGTTTGCTTTGGGATAGTTATGTTTGTATTTTGTAAGACGACCTTGAATTATATCACACCGCTTATTATATGCCACCGTACAGCTTCCTAAATGCCTGAGTACTTGCTGTATGTAGTAAAAAGTTGATGTATTTACTGAGATCAATAACAAGTTACTAACCTGCTCTGATATCACCTAGAGTGACAATAGTCAGTCACTACTATATACTGTCAGGACTAGACCCTGTGATAAAATATCTCCATCTTGATACTCCACACTGATAATAAGCTTATAACTGGCTATGTTGGCCAGTCAGTGGCTATATGTCAGATTGCTAATATGATTTATGTTAGTGGCTGCTAATACCAGCTTACCATAAAGGGTAGATAATATTATAGTCAGCATAGGGGTCTCTACATGTTGTTTGTAAATGATGCATAACTTCTGGGTTATGTGTTTGTTATGGCTTGTGTGTTGGTGCTGTTAATGTTACTGGGACACACAAAGATGCAGTAATGATGCACACACATACATACACACACACACACACACAGAATTAAATCCAATAACATGACCCTTTAAGGCCATTAGCTCTCAAGATTACAAGGGATTTTCTGGATAGATGAGTTATATATCTGTAGATCCCCGGTCTGAAGGTAATTGATACACAGTGGCATCTAGTCTAACATGAAATTGATGGAAGTATTGGAACCGAACAACACCCATTTAATGTAAATATGGTGAAACCAAAAAATTAATAACGCCTAACAAAAATATCTTAGTTTCTTCAATGCTGGAAATCATAAGATGGAATGGTAGAGTAACCCGATCCAGAACAACACAGGACGGTTGTAATTAGTGTCTTTTATTGGTAGTCAAGCATTAGCTACCAATAAAATTATTAGTTTGAAAATATTTGGGTGAAATTCAGTTTTCGGGCAGAAAAGCAGAATGTGTTTTAGACAAAAGAATGGCATACAGATAATGTATATGTTGTTAAGGAGGAACCAGGTGTGTAAGATGGCTCTGTTCCCTGTACATTACCGCTTTACTGTTGGCATGATTACCCTTGAGATATACATTACTGGGATCTTTGTTAACTGCAGTCATAGATTGCTCCCTGCCTGGCAGCTGTGTTATGTCCTACACACCAACAAGGCGAGGCTCTGTATGACCAGCTTGTGAAGCTATCTGCTGGGATTACACTACGGCTGTGGTGGGTTTTGGGGAAAAAATAGACCTTAGTTCAGGTGTTTTAATTTTAGACATGGTCTAAGGATGTCATTATATATATATATATATATATATATATAGTTGTTACAATAGAGAATGCATAATGTTTAATATCTATTTCATAGGCCAAATGAATTGTGAACTATCAGAGTATATTTCACTGGTACTCAGGACATGGTTTTGTAAAGTCAGAATTTAATCAGCATGCCATGCCCTTTATGATTGCACATAACTAAACTACTATCTGATTTCTGACTGAATACAGGACGATGTTGATGAATTGTATTGCCTTAATGACAAGTGGTTGAAGTAATGCAGTGCAAACGTCTTGACCATGGTTTGGAGTCCACCGTTAACTGTGTTGGGTGTTTCTCATATGTCCTAGTTGTGACCATTGCTGAGGCTGAAGATTATCAGTCACTCAGCCATTAACTCACTCACCCATTCAATCACTCATCCCCAAGTTGCATGCTGTAATTAAAATGAATTACTGAACTATCTTCTTTAAGACGTTAGACTGCCTCTGTGCCATAGACTACCTATGTGGCCTCATGGGTAGAGTGTGGGACTATTTATCCATGGTTATGGTCATGCTCTGTTGGAGGTGGGAGGTTCGAATCCCGACCGTGGCTGGACAACTGGCAAGGCTTTATCCACTAAATATGCCATCTATTGTGAATTCTAAATTTATTTACAATTAGTTCCTGTAGTGAAGCTGTAAATTACAGACCATATGCGTCTCCCTCGTTTGATGTTGCCTGTCACGTAAAATAACTGCCCTTTCGACCATTATTATTATTAATATTAATGGTAATTATACACTCCAGCCTACATGTTAACATTAGTATCTTACGGTTATCTAATCTGACATGACATATAATTGACTACCCTCTACAGACTGGTGGATGTCTTGTCAGAATTGATCATCTCTCTCTGAATCTTATTATCTCTATATATAGCCGTTGTCGGCTATATTATATGAGCTGTGTTTGTCAGTGTCGGGGCTGTCGCTGAGAGTCTGCCCTTCTTAATAACTGATGATTATCGGAGGCTGTCGTCATTGTTTATCACATGACGTCATCAGTTTTTGCCATCACTGAGTGAGGATGTCATCTTCACTGATGTTGTCATTTGGTAGGTGTTCATTCAATGATGTACGACTTCATCGGCTTCTTGTTTTAAAAGGCCACTATACCTCCTGTATTGGGTATTTGAGGGTCCTTTTTAATTTGTACGCCTTGAAACCTGATTTTAAATACCACCTTTTTTCTAGAACCATCCATCAGACCTAATTAAGTTTTTCTTCAGTATTTACAAAACCGATATTTTGAAGAAATTGTCCACGGCGTTTTTTATCTAGATATTATGTGTATTGGAAGTCACTCGACCCATTTAGCCTATCATGTGTATATAAGTAGGCGTAAAACAACAGCATTTACATTCGTGTAGATCTACATCAGTGTAGGATGTGTAGATCACCCTACTGTAGGTTGGGTGTAGATCTTTATCATGTCATGTCAGAATGAAGTCATAGTTGTCCAAATGGTTTCAGTGAGAAGTATACATTTGTATGAAGCTAACTAGCCCTGTCATTACGTCATTAATCATTACGCCGTTGATTGATAATATCATCCACGTCATCGTCATTATCATCATGATCTGATGATGATGATGATCTGTAAGCCTCTCGATGATCATAAACCTCTCACTTCCCCAAAATCAATATCCTTCAGTTAGCCGACATTGTTATTGGCTTGGTACCATCATGTGAAGGGAGTAGGACAAGGAGAGAGAGAGAGAGAGAGAGAGAGAGAGAGAGACGAGGAGGTACCATGTCAGCTGGTGTCATAATCCTTATAGACATGCCAACTATTGTCCCAATGACAAGCTCTCTATAGTAGTAACTGACTGACTTACTGGCTGAAGTGATACTGACAAAGAGATCTAGTGATAGGGCGAGTGATTGATATGTTGTTATTTTTGTCCTTTGAATTATGATGTTTTCCTACAGATACGATCAGCCATCCTAGTCGGATTACCTCATCCGTTTTGGTAGGCCTTCCTCCATCTTTTCCATCTGGTGGTTGGTTACTAAATCACTTGTTGGATGTTATGTGTAGGTCGTCCGAAGGTAAAGCGAAATAGAAATGTTGCCGTAAATTGGAATGTGTTCGTTAAATAATTAGCTATTGAGATGCCATTGGCGTCTTCAATTGATGCCCACCAGGCTTTATGGTCATATGGGACAACTGCCAGTGAAGATGACTGTCTGCCCCACTGATGGTTGTTCTCAGTCACGTTCAGCAGTTTATTATCTTTAGCCCAGCTCAGCCCAGCCATGGATCCCTGATATCATTAAGCCACTAGGTCTGCTATTCCCTTTTAACTGTCTCTTTCTGTTTGTTTCTTGGATGACCTGTGCTAGTCAGGGTCACCTGAGATCAGTTTAAATATTCAAGCCAGCATAACCCCAGCCTGTGTATTTATTTGGACCCGATGCTGCTGTATATTATATTCACGCACAGCGTTGTGAGCTACGTAAATTTGTGCTTATTTGCACTGTCGTGTTGTATTCCGTTTTATACGAATATCAGCAACAGCGTCATGTGTTTATCTACACGCGTAGTTGGAATAGAATAAATTAATTTCTGGTTTAGAGATTGTTTGTATTCTCTGAGACAGAGAGGTAATATTACGATCGATATTTATTTAATATTGTGACTAGATTGGAAATATTAGCCTGATGGCTGCTAACAAACAGCCAAACAAAATATGGCTATCGTCCTACGGCTGAGATTACTAGAAAATTGATAGGAAATAGCCAATGAGATAATTATAATATATGGCATTATAGGCTTAGTGCTAATATATCAGCTGATGTCAGTGTGTGATGTTTTACTACTGTACGGTATTATGTAAAATATCAGTTATATCAGCACTTAGTGTATAGTTGGTGAATCATGCTGGGATCTCCATAATAGATAATCGAGTAGGTTTCAGGTGTGTGTGTGTGTGTGTTTGTGTGACCATGTTATACCATGAATATGTATTATGTATGTTAGTTTAGTACACAGATGTACTGCAGTCTTGCTCCGTTAAAACACTGTGTCCAAGGACACGAACCGCGTTGTAACTGAGAACACCAGAACGACAACATTACATAAATCAGGAAGCCAAATCAACAGAATGATGCCGTTGTGTTGTCTAACTAGATGCTTCTTCACATTTATTCACACACTGGAAATTACATAAGAAGCATCAACTGTTTTGGGCATTAAATGCACGTTTATTCCTGTTAGATTCTGTGACTCTGTTATGATAGGAAATTTGGTATAAATGAAAGAGAATTTTTCAGTCTTATTTTTTTAGGGGAGGGAAATTTGGAACATTAGAAGAAAATAGAATAGATTTTTGTTTACCTGCATTCAGCATAACACCAAATAGAATTATTGGTCCATTTTTGGTTGATTCTTTTTTTGCATAAGGTTGTCAATTTGTTTTTCCTCAAACTGTCTTCTGGCGATTTTGCGCTTTAAACTCCGTCATCCACGAATAGTAAGTAGACTTTGGCACACTGAAGGACACCCTAGGTTATGATTCATTATTGTGATGTGTGTTCAGTATGGCTAGTCAATGTTTGATACAATAATGACGTTATTGAGTTTTGGGGGTAGAGACATATGATATGATAATGTTGGAAACAACGATTTTTGTACGGAAATATTACGTAATTAATAAAACACGATATAGCTGTCAGCTGAGGCACTATTATAATTGGTATTTTTTGACGATTGGAGTTATGTGCGATGAATAGTGGTGATGGTTTATTACAGCCAGATGAACTGATGAAACCATCTGCATGAACGTGTATTCGCAATTAAACTCCAATTAAATGTTGTGGGGGGGTAATGATTTTGAAATTGGTTAAATGTAGTTAAGCGGATATTAAATGCACTTTTTATTAATTCTTGAGGATACATACTCATGAGATCCTGTTATCAAGTGAATGTAGGTGAATAGAGCAAGTAATAAATCCGAGCCAGGAGGGGTCAAATGCATATATCAAAATAGTGGTTATAATATCCCAACTTTTTAGTGCAGATAAAGCATGTTGTTACACTTATTTTATTTATATGTGCCAAGGCCGTGTTAACAGAAGCCAAGCAGTTATACTATAAATCTAATCTAGTCATAAATGACTATGATCCACCATGATTTCTTCTCAATCTTCAGAAATCCTCTATCAGTATCTGAGTATCACACCGACCAATCAGGAGCTGACTTTCAGTTAAATTCCCAAATCATTATTATTGTGCAGCCATTAGATTCAAGATTTAGTGCACAAGCTTGATAGTTATAATAATGAGATTCCAGAGAACAAAAGAACGATCTTGCTCATTATTTCGTTTGGGGAGTTTTATGATTATTGAATGAGTTGGTTTTGAAGAAAGTTGCGACTCGGCTTCCAAAAGTGTGTCTGTGTGCGCGCGTGTCAACTGTTTGACAAGTACATACATGATTATAATTTAAATCTATAATGGTTATCCAGCTTACAAAATAATGCACTAAGCTAAGAGAAACCTTACCCAAGTAATGAAATTTAGCTCTTCAGGATCGCATAAACATAAAGTATATAGAGTTGATTACTACCTGACACTCCAGTGACGTTATAGAAGCCTCCCCAACACATTTTTAAATTTAATCTGAAACATGTAACATTGTATACTTTTAATTTGGAAAATATTTGTAAAATAGATTGATTTTAACATATTTGGACTGAGCTGTCGCCAAAAAAATAGATGTTTCCCATTTCCTATAAATATTAATTTTAGCTTAGATCAGCTACTGTACACACTCGCTAATTAGTGACTATTGATAATATTTTATGTTATTATGTTCGAATTTTTGTCTGGATTTCCGTGAACCGTAGAGCCTATGATCAGCTGAATCTATTGTCAACTTAATTATCGTAGAAAATTACCGTTTATCACACAAATTTAATATTTTCGGTCAAAATATTATCATTGAGTCAGACTGTACTATAGGTGTGTTCATGATTGATAGACACGTGAGCTTACCTATTTTTGTATGTTGTTGGTGAATTGGTATGATGAATGTCATAAAGATTTATGCCAGTGATATTGACTTTTATTAGATGTTGGCTAGTCATGTAATATTTATGTCTTAATGTACCGTATACTGGTCTGTGTCATTATATTGTGCTATCTTTGGCATCTATAATACACCACGCTGACGAATTAAATGGATTGTACACCGGAATGATGTTACAAGTCTAACAGACACAAACCTGCATCATTCTGTGGGGGCGCCTCCGTGGTCTAGCGGTAGCGTGTTGGACTACAGATCACACTACCACTCGTGTTCGAATCTCGGCCTGGGTCTTTGACTTCGCTTCATTACCTTTGGGGGTCGCTCGGCCCATTTAGCCTACCAGGTGCACAAAAGCGGCCGTAAAACATCAATCATCATCTGCATCATTCTACGGGATTAGCTTAGTGTCAGTGTGTAGCCAGCCAGCTGACGTTATGCGCACACGCGCGTGCGCGCGGGCTCATTGTAACTTAATCGCATTCTGTTGGGAAATATTTCAAATCGGAGCCTTTCCACTGAGAGCCGGTGATTATTTGATCTTCTGTTAGGTTTGCGCACGGCTTGTTCTATTTCTTTGTGATGTTTCAGCGCGTACTGGGTCAACCCTGGCTCCTTCTGTTATGAGGTGGCAGCTGCTTCAGCGCTGCCACATTGTTAAATATCAATGCCGTCAGATTATTGTGGCCTATTCAAAAAGGGTTTTTCAGTGTCGGTTCGAATCGGCCCTCAATGTGGTATTATGTCATTGCGGCAGATGATATTTTAGACGATCAGCTGTCAGTCAGTGTCACTAGTACAGAACTGATCCGAGTATAATAGGTGTCAAAACCACTGGTCCACTCTCCTGTAGGACATTCTACTGAATAGAACGGTCGGCCATTCTATGCCTACCTAGGGAGTTGGGGAAATGGTTCAGTACAACGAAGATCCTTCTTGACAGTTGAATTAGTTCTGTTACGGGTTTAGAACTAAAAGTTGAATAACATAATCGTTATTGATGGTGATGATATGTGTGTGTGTGTGCGTGCGTGTGTGTGTGGTTTTTGCCGGGGATGTAGTCTTTAAGTGCTTAGTTAAAGCCAGATTTGTTGTTGGTAATGATAGCTGTGTTGTTAAAAGATTAATCAGACAACAGAAAATCATCTACATATAATAATGATGGTGATGCTGATATTTGAAGCGGATTTGGTTTCATCATTTTTCTCATTGTTATTATTAATTTTTTATCGGGGACATTGTCACTGACATTGTTCTGTGCTGTGTGTTATGTGTATAATATGTGATTACTAAGAGAGGTTTATGTTTTAGTACTAAAGTGAACATTGTTATGTTAGCTAGTTCGTTTATATTATACTATTTTTCTACATAATTTATCTGTCTGTGATCGGTAGAAATCTCAGTCCTTTGGTGGAGCCGTTACCAATTTATTGTACCTTATATTGGCTGTGAGAATCGTAGTGTATTGTGTTTAATTCCCCCCTCTCTCTCTCTCTCTGTGTGTGTGTGTGTGTGTGTGTGTGTGTGTGTAAGCCTTGTACCACCAGGTGAGTGGTGTCAAGAGAATGTAATGCAGCTGATCGCATTTCTGTTTGTTCCACATCAGAGACTTGATTTCTGTGATGAAGGAAATTCCTGGATCAAATCTGACTTTCCTATTCCGATTTATTGCCAAAAACGTTGCCGCTGAAGGGCCCTCTATAAAGAAGGTAAATGATGTTATAGACCTATAAAGAGTGTTGTGGCTCGTCCTTGATGCTTTGTGTTGCATCTGTAGAAGCGAAACAGACTTACGAACCACTTGACTTCGTGAACTTGAAATCCACTTTATCTAGGAAAGTATATTACATAAAAGACATCCATTCCATATTGTATCCAGGCATGTTCTAGAGAAGTTTTATATGGGTGTGTATATGTGTGGGTTTTTTTTGGGGGGGGAGGCGTTTTGGCTGGCGTACATACATACAACCCGGTGGAGATTTGTGAACACAAGAAGGGAGCTGTTTTTGTTTAAGTGTTCAAAATCGAGTTTATTCGGACGACCTAAGGCGTTGTGTTGGACTCTGGTTGGCGATCTGTTCTTTGTGTAACATGTTTCATGTAGCGTGGTAACATGATATGAGCAAATGTGACTCATTTGATGTATATTTCATGTGATGGAATCCTTTCTCGGATTAGAGCCATTTGTCTGATTCGTGTATTATATCTGTTGCCCCATGCGATGGCTCTCACAGCTGGGCATGGGGAGGAGGTAACAAAAATTCAACTTCTCCGGAGTGGAACTGGAAGTATTTCTTTGTTTCTGGAGAGCAGTAATGTTTGGTTAGAGGTGTGCCATATCAACTATACTCTGTTGGTGGGTTAATCTGACATTACGATTTTGTACGTTAATGGGGCTTCACGGCTTGTGATGGGCTATTCTCCTCCTATAGGTGTCACTTTATCCAGTCTCGCCATTGCCATTATCTGGACTGATTTAATAAACAATGATTTGATGACTACGGTGTAGCAAACTAACCGAGGTTGTGTACCACTCATGGTGGAGTGGGTTGGTTGTAATGACTGAATAGGTTAGTATAATTCAAAACTCAGTTTGACATAACTGGAATGTCTATATAGCATTCTGCATGCTGGACCCAAAAGGAACAAACTGATTGCACTAAAATATGTGTATCCTTGCGAAATAACGTCTTCCTCAATTTGTATGCGAATGACCTGACCTAACTGGTAATAAGTTCCCCAATGAATCTTAACCCAACTCTCATCTTTGACCTTTACTGAATCTGTAAAATGGCAAAAAAGAAACAGTTTTTTTTCAACTATAAATGCATTCTTGGCTTGACTGATCCAAGCAAAATGAAAATGGTGCCTTGTGCAGAATATCTGGGAATATGTTAAATTAAAAAGATGAGAAATGGTACAAATCACTAATGGGATATATGACATTGTGTTGACCGGTGTTTGTTGAAAACAGATTGATTTTACATCTTGCAAACCTTATATATTTGTCCAGTAATTGTGATCAGTTTGAACTATTGAGATATAACAAATGCTTGGAATTGAACCTAGTTCTGTAGATAAACATCTGGTTTAAAGTTTTATGGATGATGGTAATTGATGGCTTCTGATAGCAATTGTTGTTGTTGTTGTATTGGTAGGCTCTGTCCCACCTTAATCGGTTTATACAGCTGGTAGCAGGACATTGGAGGCAGTAATAATATTTTATGATACACCAGAGTAATCCAGACTGCGGGAATCCGAATTATAGGTATCTGGTGCTGACACCTGGTGGCAGGATTTGTAGCTCTATATGGCACGCGCATTTCCCTCTCTGTTTGTCTCCCAGTTTAGTTACTACTATAGTCTCCAGATAGTTAAAAGTATCCTGATTGTGTTTGACAGCTGGCTGGTTACTCACTAACAGTACATGGTTTGCTAATCTTGTAATGTGTCTATAATGAATCATAACTTATACCCACTAACCAACTAGTTTTAGTCACCCAGTGCAATCAGTGTTGATGAGATGAACAGTAGAACCATTCTTCCGTGACCACTTGGATTCACCTGTGACACAGTATATTGCAGATACCCAGGATCTCACTCGCTCGCTCGCTCACTGACACTTGCCGACTAGGTTATTATTGGGGTTGGTTTCAGTGACCATTAAATATGGATTCTTAAAACTGGTTCTGAATTTTTATCTGATATTTATCACTTTTAGGTTTTTTTTAAGACGGGTGGTTGTAAGAAATCTGTCGAGTAGCTGTAAGGTTACATGGGTAAATATATATTCTGGGATAAATTAGCAGCCATTCTAAGCTAGGTTTTGTCCAATTTATAGTCAAGTTGGGCCATAATTTGATTGTTAAGGCTGTAAAGAGATGTCTGACTTGTATGTAATGTATGTTAGTAGCTATCAGCTTTCCATAGGCCATAATTCTCTGTGGCCCGTATTTTATGATACTGTCATCTATGAGCTGATGTAAACCCTAGCACCAATCTCAGTTATTGATTCAGAACTCACTTTCTGTCTGTCTGTAGGATAGTGGGTGTCACTGCTTCACCATACGTATTACCTCATCTGTTTACACTGAGGACAATTTCTCATTGTTTTTAAGTAGTTTTTTTGTCTTATTTTAGGTCAGTCTGATTTTGTGGAAAAATAAAGCCGATTGTAAACTTGTGATGTCAGTAAATGAATGGAAAATATGGCTAGTTTATATTATAATGAATGTATTTTATTGTTCTCTTACTGAAAAACTAGATGATGTTACTGATGTGTTGAAAACATATTTATACGTTCAGGAGCCTGACAGATTTTGATGTACACCTGCAACTGGCAGTTAATCTGGAATAGATTATAAATGGCGCGCCGGCGTGTGTGTGCGCGCGCGCAACAACTCTTGTTTCAGTGGTGTGGTGTGATGTAACCCTGATCTTCTTTGCAAACAATATGTTTCATGATGATTAGTCACTGAATAAGTTATGGGTAACAGTAGTTGAATGGATGAGTTCGGTTTATTGATTAAATTCAAGAGCAGTAAATCCAGAGATGGACTAGTGACGAGTGAACTTTCTTCTTCACCAATCCTTCCATATAGACTAGCAATTTATATAAATGTTGGAATTGAACTGAGAACTTCTGTTTTCATTTCAACCACATTACTGATGTGTGCTGTTTTCCTGAGTAGTTGTATCACTAGTTATAATTGTTGTGGCCACTGCCAGATGGTATGTCACGTTGGTTTCGGAGTTGTGATTGTTCTGGAATCCTGTAATAATCATCTGGATCACGATCAGTAATTAGAGTTTCGAAGATAGATTGGTATTGTACGACAAATCAGGATACAGTGGGCTGTTGTGGATCAAATAGTTCTGCTGTTGGTGTCGTGACAGCTGTCTGCTAGTTGTTCGGCAGATGAAGTGTAATAATATGTTTTCTGTCTTAAGGTTTAAAAGGCTGCCAGCTTTGATTGATTGAGCCTTGTTTCTCGATGTTTGTGCATTAGTCTTTCACCGTATTCTACCCTTTTTTGGTGGTCGTTTGTGGTGTGTTACATCGTGCTGCCTGCCATAATTGAAGTCTGTCACTGTGGCTGTATGTGCGCGGGGCTGGCATATATTATTATTCTACCCAGAATGCAGCACCAAGTACAGCTGTACCGAGTTACTTCACCGCCGTGCCACCTATGATATAGCTACTGTTAATCAACATATATTGATCTATGGCATGGCTGCTGGTGGGAGACGCTAAATCTCCTCTATGGTCTCGGCCTCCCTGTACAATAGAGTCAGGCTCTAACATTGTTATTCTTGGTAGCTTTTTGTCTATTGGAAGCAGTTTTAGCTTTCAGCCGAGCCCCACCTAGCCAGACCCCACATTATTTCGTGGACCACCTCGCTCACTGGATGATTCTGTCCTGGGACAAACTGTGGCTCCCTCTAGTGGCCTGTCACATGAGTCATTATTTATCAGGGACTGGCCCGAGGAGAGGGTGTTGGGAGGTCTCGGTGTGTCTTAGCTTTAAGTCGAATTTCTTCTACATCTCTCGTCAGATAAAGCCGATGGTGATTTGGTCCAGTCAGCCTGTAGTTTGCTGTACGGCCCAATGTTTATATACAATCTTCATCGTTGATGCATTCCAGCTGAATGGTACGTTAGTGTACAAGCTAATGCTGATGTGTACTAGTCAGACTATATATAACAAGATGTAAAGCCCAAGATTGATATGTTTCAGTCAGTTTGTAAGGTGTAGAGGTGTATAATGCCCCTACAGTATGTTCCATTTAGATTATATGGTATAGAGCTCGATATTGATGTATTCTGTCACCAATGTTCTGATAGCCCCAGTCTGATGGGCTGACCACCAGCCAGCCACTCACCCACTTGTTGCCTACATTCCATCACTCCAGCCCTGGCCATTGTGAATACTGTTAACATAGAGACTGTCTCTCACTAGCTCCCAGCCATATTGCTCTAATGTCTCTTTACCAGCTAACCTCTCCAGTTGATATGCCAACTGTGTCTATGACAGTCCCACTAAGCTCGGTTCCCGATGATAGTTTATTAATAATCAATGACCAGTTTGATGATAGAATGAATGTTGTTGTGGTGGTACTGTCATTAGTCACAGATGACGTGTATTGCAAAAAGAGCTTCTAGTCATATCAGGCTGTCTGTTGACGAAAATAGCTTTGCTTTAAGGTAGCTTCCCGGTGTTGCCATAGTTACCAGCTTCATAACAATGTATCATCCTGTATCTCTAGCTCTAATTTCATGGTGTACGTGATATCTGTATTATCCTGTCTTGAAACATCTTAATTGTAAATGTTTCATTTTCTAGGTAGAATATTTGTGCTTTTTACAGCCCCCTCTGTCTATTTGTGTGTGTGTCCTGGGGTTGACCTCTTTAGTTGGCTGTCTGGCTTTGTAGCTGTATTGAGAGGATCAGACTGATACAAAAAATATATATATATATATATATATATATTATATATTATATATATATATATATATATATATATACAAAAAAGTTAAATTGACATTGGAGATTGTGGCAATGTTTATAGATGATGTGTTTCTCATAATGATGATGTCTCTAGGGATAAATCGATGACCTGTCTCCCAGTTAAATGTTAGGCTAGACATCATAACGTCTGTCTGTCTGTCTGTCTGTCCACATGTTAGGAGTTAATGGTTGACATTTGACATTATTTGAACCATCTCCATCCCTGGGTATTCATGTGTGAAATATGTATAAACAATGGCAGTATGTTTGTGGTATGTCAGGGTCTTACCCACATATATACACTAGAGACAGGCTAAAATAACATTATTTAGATATGAGTTGATTTGAGTTGTTTAGTCTCACTGGTCACAATTGGGACATAACGCCAGGTGAGGGGGGAGGGGGAATCTGGCATCTCCATAAGGAAATAAATGCTACAAAGATAGGAAACATCCTTTTAGGTATGAAGAACTTAGAAGACGATCCCTGGTCCCACGTCTTTTTGGGGGGACCTATTTATAAATATGAAGGAGCATTAATATATATGATGTACACTCTAGTGGTGGTTATTTTAACATTGTAGCCATTAGTCTTTCAACTGGTGGCTGATTAGACTATCTTAATACTCATACCAGTTACGTGTATATATATATATATATATATATATATATATATGTATTTGTGTGTGTGTGTGTGTGTGTGATGTATATCTAAATATTACTCATTTTATTTTTATCAATCTCATTTTGGTGTGCCTTAGTAATAATAATAAATGAGTAAATATCAGCGTTATCCTATAGTAACTTGAGTAAGGGAAATAGTCATTACGGCTCTATGAGTAATTAAGTTATCTCTCTATCTATCTCTCTGTGTGTGTGTGTGTCACTATGTATCCCATACAGGATATTGTGTTGCAAATGTGCTCAACAGGTGGCAGCACAATGTAGAGCAGCACCATTACCAGATGTTCTCAGTGTTAAGACATATTGTCAGTAGCTAGAACACTGTGAATTATGGTGAGATGATCTCTATGCCGAATCATGATGTATGACTGAGTAGTGTTTAGACTGTTGGGTACTTCTCCTCCACCTGAGTGTTACATGCCTGAGGATTTAAGGCATCAATAAAATATGGAATGCCAAGTGAGTCATGGCAGTTGTGTGTGTGTGTGTGTGTGTGTGTGTGTGTGTGTGTGTGTATCTAATCACTCATAATTGCTATACCTAGTGACCATGAGTTGGAAGACATGGTAGGAGGAGTTTTACCATACTAATCTGATTCTCCGTTAATGACACCTAGTTGGTTTGTTGGTTTAGTAACTGGCCATATGTGTGTTGCTATTCACTACAGTGCACTTTTATATATATATATATATATATATATATATATATATATATATATATATACACACACACACACTAACACACTGTGCCCTGATCCTTCAGTACTGTCTGAGCCGATCCACGATTTGGTCTACTGTAGTCTGATGCTGCCGAGCTCAGATCAATATTACTGTCTTCTTCCTGTCCTCTCTACCACATCTCTCTGGTGATGCTATATTTGGAATGGGGATGGGAGAGGTCTGTTTGAATGCTGACATCTCTCTCTCTCTCTCTGTGTGTGTGTGTGTGTGTGTGTGTAGGGGGGGGGGAATCTCTTAGTGTCTATTTATTAAAAAACACCCGCCCACACATATGCCCACACACATGCATGCACACACCTCACCAATACCAGACTGCTATCTCACCATTCCCAGACAGACCTTTATCTATTGTTAGTATTCTAAAATGTGTTGCTGTAATGTGGTCAAATGTATCTGCATGAATAGTGTATTTTAACTATATATGTAGTTGAATAAAATACACTTTTATAGTATATACTGTACTCAAATGTGTACTGATTTTGGTGGTCAAATTAAATTTATACAATATGACCACATTTGAGTATTGTAGAATTTTATAGATAAAGTTGGCATCATAAAATAAGTGGCACTCTTTATTTAGTTATTGTCCTGCCCTGTCGGCCATGAAACAGTCAGCAAGATATTAGATACAGCTGTGACATAATTAGGTGTCCTTCCCATTGCTGACAAGCTCAGGTTATTATTTCTGCAGCTGTGACAGCTGGAGGTATTACTGCTTCGATAGAACTTCATATCCTGTAGAAAATTTCCTTTTCAGGTTTAAAAATGATTCTGTTTGTTTATTTATTTAAACAAAGAAGTTTTGCAGGGCATGAAATAAAATAATTTTTTAATTACTTTTCTGCATACTAAATGCTGTAGTACTTGTCCTTTGCAAACACTTTCTGTAAGAAAACACTTGTATTGATATGATAGATCAGATAGAGAGGTTCTTCATGATGATCCCTGAAGACGTAATTAACAAGTACAGAACAGTACACCTATTTTTGCTGATTTATTTCTTTCTTTGGCACACAGTGTTGCCTTTATGGAAATAAAAAATTAATAGATATCATTTAGATTGGTAGATATCTGTAAAATTATATTAATTTGACATTAATTGTTTATTACTTTAGGGTACAAATTGTCACTGTTGTCATTGGTAACCAGAGTTGTTTACATTTGTTATTTACTGCGAATGATCAGTGAACTGCTTGTGTGTGATTACTAATGTGCTAATGATTGTCATGCTTTCTTACCATTGCAGCCAGTCAGGATCTTGTCATTGCACCAAGTGGTGATGTCCAGACGAAGCCACTAGGAGCCAACATAGTGTTCACCTGTTCAGCGACAGGTCTGCCTTCCGATGTTGAAGCCAACCTGAAATGGTTTGACAAAAATGACAGGGAGATACAGCTTACCTCGGGCAGGTTAGTACCAAGAGATGGTTAATACATGACAGTTGGCAGATGTCTCGGTGTAGTTTAGGCAGTATATGGATGTGGGTGGGTTAGTGGGGTTTTGGTCAGTGTGGGTTGGGTAAATGTGTGCATGTTTTCAGCATGGGTGGGCTAATATTTGTCCGTGTGCTGATGGGATGAGTTGGCTTAGTGTTTTGGGATGTTGTCTCGATACGACTCTTTCTTGGTCAGAGAAAATTTGCCAAAAGTAAACCTTGTGTGTCATGAACTGTGAGGGTGTAATCCGAATGATAATTTATTTATTCACGTTATTCCTATATATATATATATATATATATATATATATATATATATATATATATATATATATGATAAAATACAGAGTTGATACTGATGTTTTTAATGTTAATATTTCACTTACTGTGGTGGTTACTGTGTTTGCTGATGTTTTTTGGGAGGAAATCGTTGCTCTTGTTTGAGATAATTTCCTTCTAAAAATGTATTACTTTTTGCTTGTTATTATCTCTTTGTTTGCTGGCTACATACAGTTGGTGTGCATGTGCGTGTGTGCACGTGTGTGTGTGTGTGCACTCTTAAATACACCTTTCTGGTAACAAATGCACCTGCATTTTAGGTATATTTGCATCGTTGTCCAAGCAATTACAATACACACATGCTATTATCTTAATACTTTCTGTCATTAGCAGGAATGCTTTATGATTAATAATAAAAACATAATTCTGACTTGCCTATAAAGTATTTATTTATTATAATAAACATTATATACTTTAATTTTACACCTGCTTGCTGTACTGTATTAAACTGTCAGCATTTTGGTTGTTTTGACATTCACTGTGTTTATAATGTCAATAATTATTCTTTTTGTGTTTAACCCAAGATTATTGTGCATTTTTGATTATCAGTTTGTCTCTGTTATGTGTCAATCTGTTTGTTTTATTTATGGGAAAAAACTGTCATATTTAATTTCATCAGTTCTCTGAAAAAGGTCCCACTTTGTCATGGCTAATAGATTAAAATATGTTATTTGTAATGTTAATATAAAGGCCATATGGAACATTTTCTACAGGAGCCCGCAATCTCTAAACATGCCAGTGCCTAGCATTAATGTTATTGTGTGTGTTTCTCAATTCACAGAGGACAGAGAAGGTAGGTTTCAGTTTGCCTCACAAGGTGGCAGCAC
Source organism: Paralvinella palmiformis (assembly GCA_025642065.1). Classification (NCBI taxonomy): domain Eukaryota; kingdom Metazoa; phylum Annelida; class Polychaeta; order Terebellida; family Alvinellidae; genus Paralvinella; species Paralvinella palmiformis. The sequence goes on from JAODUP010000293.1 coordinate 148,930, forward strand.
CTGCTGCCATTTCGATGCTCTGCTCTACAGCTCATTGATAACATAATCCTGTCCTGTACTTTCTCACAGTGGTGGGCCTTTGTCTGGCAGGGCTCAGCTAATTAATACTAGCTCTTTCACCCACATATAACAATGATCAGCATGTTGGAATCCAAAATGATGTGTAACATTTGGTCAGTGCTTTTTGTTCAGAAATCTCTCCTTACACATTCTGAACACATGCCTCAGCATGCGATCATACTAGCATTGATTTTTTGCTAAGTCCTGTACAGCAGGAGTTAGCAAGGCTCAATGGTGGCATGCTATATATATTATCATATAGTTTGCGAGTTTGTAACCATTTTAAATAGGGACAGTTTGCCATAGCTGTTAAGATATTTAGCTAACTAATACTGAATTACTAACATGGTAATTAAGGATCTTGTCAGATGTTAACAATGTTTATTTTGTTATAGAACAGGCTACTGATTTAACTCATTACAGTGTATCAGACAGACAGACAGACAGACAGACAGACAGACAGACAGACAGACAGACAGACAGCTCATGGCCACCCCCACAGGTTGCAGCTATTGCATTTATTACTAAGGATTCTCTAGACCCAAATTATTGTTGAAATTATTTTTGTTAGTACAGTATTTACTGGTCTCTATATATGGTTTTTGAACGACCTATAACCTCAGTTGTGTGTGGGTGTTGTGTGTGTGTGTGTGTGTGTGTGTGCACATTTGCGTGTGCGCGTGTGTGTGTTCACTTAATAGTACATTAATTTAATTAGATTAATTAGAATTTTTGTCTTAGTAGTAATACTTGTTGATATATATATATATATATATATATATATATATATCAGCAAGTTATTCTCCACATTTAAGTTATCAGTTACTACCATACTGACAGTGATATACACATACCCCCCCCTGTGTTCAGTTCATGATGTTATGCCACATAGTTGTCATATCTATGGAAACTATCTTTTTATTTGTCACCTTGTTTTTGTTTGTTTATATAATTTTGTAATTCTATGCATGTTGAGGTGATCATAAAGGCAACCCTTAAATAGTCACACTATTCACTATGTTTGCCACTTTTGCCGCAATTAAAGACAATAACTGCATCTCAGCTGGCTGTGGCTGTTTTAATGGCTTAGTCAAAGGAAACGAGTTTCAGCTTGACTGTTTACTTCCCCATAGAATCAGAACTATTGTTTCAGTTCATTATCCATTTCCATTAGTATCTTTTGAGTTCTTCGATCATTACTGTTTGTCAATTCATCTTCAGGCCTGTCCGGATTCTTTGCACATTATCTTTCACTAATACTCGCATTTAGAACCCTCCCAAATGCGTTGAGGTGGTGATGTTGAAGTGTTCACATCAATACTTTGAAACACTCACCATCGTTATATTAGTTCAGGTGCGAACGCTATCAATTTGAAGAAATTATTTTATCCAAAGGCTTTCGTGTGTGCCTGCATGCGTGCTTGCTTGTGTGTGTGCGTGCTTACATGCACACACACTTTTGTTCAGATACATGTGTGTACAGCCCTTTCTAAAACCATGAGTGCTGGTCTTGGTGCGTGCTACATAATATTGAAAGAACAGGTCACTAAATCAAACGCATACACATCCTGATTAGTCAGTGTGTGTTACATGTTGGCAGAGAGAGAGAGAGAGAGAGAGAGAGAGAGCAGTAACCACACATCATTTAGCTCTGTAGTTAGTATATATCTTTATTTAGTCACATGTATATGAACTAATATAGTCTACACCAATGTTTTTTTTTCTTTCTTTCATATTTACAATAATCTAGTTGGCGGTAAGTGAAGACACCAGACGGCATCAATAGTGACACTCTGTTATTCAGTTCTCTTAATGTCTCTTTGTATACATATATATATATATAAATATCTATATATATTTCCATCTACTGTCTGAGTGTCTCCCGCTATTGTACATGTCTTGGTTTGGCCTAATCTTTAATTTGCATATATTATCATATTGTCAGTTGTTATTGTTTTGTGCCAGTTGATATTTGCCACGTTTTATCCACGTTCAGTGTTCACTCCCTGGTGTTGTGTAGAATACAGTGTGGAGTGGTGAGGTGAGAAATTCATTTCTATAAACTGGTGTCCATGAGAACCACCAGTGTTTGGTTTAATCACGTTAAGAGCATCATTAAAGGCTTGTGAGTGACGTGTATGTGTGTGTGTGTGTGGTTGTTATTAAATATTAAATAACAATCACTGGTGTTTTGAGGTTTTAGACAACATGAATGGCATTAGTGATGTTTAGCAGTGCTGCATGTGTCATTTGTACACTCATCACACTTTGTTAAGTCCTTAGAGCAGTCTAATTTTAAAGCCTATATAATACAGTACAGTAGTACTGAATTAAGAATGCCAAATCAGTGTTACAGATTTTTAGTCTCTCTCTCACTTTCCTAAACAGACATGAACACACACACACACACACACACACACACACACACACACACACACACACACACACACACACACACACACACACAAGAGAGTGTCAATATTTGTTACTCCAAGTAGAGACTAAATATCGTCAATCTTTGCCCATATTTCCAGCAGTGATTTACTTCAATAAATCAATAGATCTACATTCTATATAGGTCATTTTGTAAAGAGATATGTCATGTCATCATATAATAGATGACATCTCTTCTTCAATACCATGTGATAATATCATGATATTATTAGTAACCCATTGACTTAAGACTGTTTGTGGTATTTTGTTTGTGAGTACATTATATCTTGGTTATAACACTTGTTGGTAATGTGCTTGCATACACATGTGTGTGTGTGTATGTATGTGTGTGTGTATGTGTGTGAAAGAGAGTATATGTTTCCTTATGTTCCCATACATATTTCGTGATATCCATTCAGCCTGGATTAGCTGTTTTCTGATGGCCTTGTGTCTCAGTTAGGGCCAACATTGTGAGTTCCACTTTAGGGTAGAAGGTTGTTTTCTATATTGTTTTGTGTGGCTCTATTTAAACCTCAGTTTTATCTCTCATTGACTGATGTAGCATCAAGAAGACATTTTTATTAAGTTTTTATCATTCATATTGTTATTTCTTGCAGAAATGCAATCATCAATTACCGGTTTTAGTCTCTGATTTAACAACACATTTCTGTGTGATTGAATCTTTTCTTAACACAGCTATTGCATGCATGTTAAACTTAAACACGTATATATATATATATATATATATATATATATATATATATATATATATATATGTTTAACTATCAAGACATGATATGTCAGTTTGTTCCTTTCCATTTTAGAATCTCATATAATTGAGTGTATAAGTAGAAAGTGTAAATAGAAATATTACTTTAAAGTCCTTGACATTTTTTTAGAGGTAATTTTTAAGAAATCGTGTACTAGTTTCACCTGATATGGTTAATCATACCATCATTGATAAACTGACATGTCATCTATGTTACTGGTACTCTCTTGTGTCTAGCAGCATGTCTGATTACTGTCTGAGACTTTATTGTCTATCTGTATGCATATATATGTATATGCTTATATATATATATATATATATATATATATATATATATGGGACAAGGTGTATTTTGTTATTGAATATGTGATGTCCTTTAGTTATGGCATAATATCATGAAGAAGCTAGCCTACCTAAGACAGTTCGAGTGATACCAAAAGCAAATGAGTTTAAGCATCTCTTTTAATGAACATTTTTAGCCTTGTTTGATATGTATATAAATATTTGAGGGGGGGAGCATTTCAGAAGATTTACACCAAATGAAACCCGTTGCCATGTTTTATTTCTGCCCTACTGATATTAAGTAGTTCTGATTAATGATGTTTCCTGTGTAAATATATTGTAGACGTTAATTCAAATACTAACTCTCCCATCATAATCAGGCTCTGGTTTGTTGGCAACAATTGTTTTGGCAACTTTCTGAGGCATGTTTTTTTTATAATTGTCTTGTAATACTGTTTGTCTGCTTGTAATTTAATGTTGAATTGTACTGTGTTAGTGATGTTAATCACGCATGTGTTGTCCATGCCCTGGCATCCGTTGTCGTAAATGTGACGAATGATTCATGCATTTCTCTCTCCAGGGTCTACATTGAGCCCAATGGCAAGCACATCCTTAAGCTGTACATTACCACTATCGATAACTCCGATGCGGGCACGTACACCTGTTCTGGTGAGATTGAGGGCAATCCAGAGAAGCGAGTCTCCCTGGAAATCTTCAGTAAGTGTTGATGTTATGATTTGGTTGGTATATTGTTGGATATCATCATTGGTGTAATACTCCAGAACCAAGTCCGGAGGGATGGTTTTTGTACTGACTTCTATTAGGTATGTCCAGGGAAATCTGTCTTTGTGACAACATACCTTGAAAGGGGGTGCTTTCTTTGAGTATGAAAACTAGCATTATATGTACAATGGCATAAACGTCCATGCACATGCACACATGCTGTTGAGAGTGAGACATTAAATGTTTTGGCATGAAGTCAGTGCTCTGGATTCAGTCCTGCGACGAATTGTTCAAGGTTGTTTCTAAATTTTTATTAGCTATCTAAAGTGTCCTTTCTTAATAAATGTTTATTTTTCAGTATTGTAATCCATGGATGTTTTGTTTTATGTCTATGTTGATCAGTGTAAGTGATGCTCCCTTTATTTATAATTTCCAGAGGATATCACATTTGACCATGCTCCTAGCCCTCAACACCCTAAGAATGGTACTGATTCGCTGATAGAATGTCGTGTTAGTGGTCAGCCAGTGCCGACAGTATCATGGAGATATAGGGGACAGATTATAGAGACAGGTTAGTGGTAGTGTGTGTGTGTGTTTCATCTAATAAAGTTAGATTGGTTGTCATTATCTAGTGACTTGTTTTTAACAAATGTCTTGTTGATGTGATTGACTCTCATTAAGCATATTATGGGATCAGTTCATCGTATCAACCAATTATTAATAGTTTGCCTTTTTCAAACATCAGGATATGGATATATGATTTATTGCCTATCTACTAAATGTTATAAATTGTGTCATTTTCTAATGGTGTTATGTCGATATCCCACCAGGTGGCAGGTATGAGGTAAAACCGGATGAAGGATTGCTGATCCTGAATGTTAACAAAGAGATGGATGATGGACAGTACACATGTAGAGCTGAGGTGGCGGAGGATGGTCGTGTAAATCAGCGAGTTATAGATGTTGATGTTCACAGTATGTATGATAGGGAGGTGGTTTAATATATGATAATGTTTATAATAATATTTAATTTGAATTATTTCTTGTTAGTTGGTATTTTTATACACAAAATAGATAGAGGCCATATTTTACTTCAGTTTTTACCATTTGTTTTGAAATTAAATTCACATATGCATAAATAAGTACTAAATATCAACATGTGTATTTATAGGCTTTATCTAAAAAGAGTGAAATTAGTGAAATAAATCACTTGTTTGTGGCACTACTAGCTTTAATAACTACCAGTTGAATTGTTATTTGATTTCATTAATCTCTTTCTGAAGTTAAACATTGTTGAAGTATAAACATTGTCAGAGAATATAACTCACAGCGGACCTTTAAAACTCTGTTTATTTGTTATATGTAATCCATGATTTCACCATCAAAAAACTGAAATAGATATTTTTCTCATTGTCAATCAGTATTAATTTATGATAATGGTCCGTTATCTACTTTTTGCTTCTGGTATTTTGTTTATATTTATGTCCAGATTATAATTGTGGGAGAAATCTCTCAGATAATGTATACTTGGGATTTGGTAGACAGGAAAAAAATCTTTGGAACTCTCACAAAAAAGCTTAAATATTTTACAATAGAGTACAGTAAAATGATTACTACGGGTAGTCATCGACTTATGACCTTGATTGGTTACAACCTTGAACGGTTGTAAGTTGATCCGGTCGTTAAGTCGACCTATGTTATAATTACTGTATGTATATTATATTGTGTAATGATATTATAATCATCTTTAAGTCATACCAGTGGTTGTAAAGTCAGTCATCATTATCATCATCGCCCATATACCCAAGAGACATTGGAAACATAAATTAAAAAGCAATCTTGAGATATCAATTTCAGCAAAAAACATACAAACCATATATATGGCTTCTAGATGCTCACCAAAACATATATGTTAATTGACAGTTCTGGGGTGAAATGTTTTTTTAAACCAAGAATTCATGTCAACGTAGTTGTATGTTGCATATTTAGATGATATAAAATGAATTTTGTCATAACTAAATCACCAGATTCAGTTTGATTTAAAAAAACTTAAGGTTAAAGTTTTTGGCACATGTTTGATTACACACTATGTAAATTTGCGTTATCTAACTAGTTGATAACTAGATATAAAGTGATTGGTGAAATCATCACAGATAGTGGCAAGTTAATGAGGTAGCTTACTAAGTATCTCTGTTTTCCAGTTTTTACATGATAATTTTGAAATACTGCATATTAATTTTCTATTAAACCTATCTATGTACATCATTTCACATCCAATTAGCTTAATTTGTTTACACAGAATGTTCCCTGGGTATGATGTACGGGTTTGTCCTGAAATAAAGATGCTATGTCATCTATTGTGTTACAGTTGCACCAAAGATGGAGGAGATGGTAGAACATCAGACAGGTACTGAAGGCCAGGAGACATCCCTCACATGTCATGCTACTGGTCTTCCTTCTCCAAAATATGAGTTCTACAAGGTATGTGTACAGTTTATTGGAAAATCTTTCTCTCTTTGTATATCTGTTATTCTGTATGCCTCTCTGTGTGTTCCAGCATTACAGATAGTAACATACTTCACTACCAATCTGCAGATTGTCAAGTTTGGGAAATTTCATATTATTATCTCATTTCAATAGGGAGTAGCCCCTCTGTCTTGTGTCTCGTGTGACTTCATCATTGAAGTTTAACATTAATTTGATCAATGTTATTTGGTTTTGATATTATTCATTCAGATGTTATTTGTTCAGGTAATTGTTCAGATTAATGTTATTGTACTCCCAATGTCTCAGTGAGTCAGAAAGTGCCAACATATTACTGAGTGATATATTTCACTCTCTGTATGTATATATATATCAGAATGATGAGCAGAATGCTGTCCAGCCATCAGAACGTGTCGTCATTGATGCTGATGGTGGTGCCATCCACTTCAAGCCACTCCAGAAGGGAGATGAAGGCAACTACAGATGTATGGCCAGTAACGATGTTGGCTCAGACTCAGCTTCTGGTTTCCTCTATGTCCAAGGTGATTAACTAATTACCAGTATCTAAATGCCTCTATCAACATTGCTTTGAATATTGTGTTATTCCAGAACACTGAATAGATATTTGGTTTGGGAGGAAGCTCTCAAAGTAATGAAGAAATGGGTTTTTATTTTTGTAGTGAAATATATTCTTGTATCTGTTTTTAATACATAGCCATCAAACGTGCAAACATTGTAATTGTCATATAAGTATCAAAATAAATAGGCACTGTCTTTAAATAAAATGCTTAGAGCATCCTATTATCACTGCTAAGTAAACATGTTAAGATCATGTAATAATAATGATGATAATTTTGTCATAGTACCACCTCATATCCACACACTGATCAACCAGACAGCTCAGGAAGGACAGTCCCAGACACTGACTTGTAGAGCAGATGGAGACCCGGCTCCTAAGATGACCTTCCAAAAAGTTGGTAATGAGCTACCTTATGAGATCGGAGATGGAAACGTAAGTTTATTGTTAGCCTTGATATTGTTTGTGTTTGTTTACTGTTTATCATGCACCAAGTAAATAAAACTGGTTATAATGTTATGCGTCTATGCTGGTACTGGTCATTAGTTTTGTTCACAGGGTTAGTTAGTTGAGTTTGTTTACATAGCAGTTTGTGAACATCTGCATTAGACGTGGAATGCATTGTGCCACCATTGTGAATGTGTGTGTGATTGGTAATAGCTCTGATGTGTTATTATAACAGGAAGGCGGTGATGTTATTTTGAGGAATGATGAGGCTGGAGTTTTGGAAATGACAGTGAAGAACCTGAGTCCCGAGGATACAGCTAACTACACGTGTCTTGCTGAGAACGAGGCTGGTGACCACAAGATGAATGGTACACTGATAGTTCACTGTAAGTACTACTTTTGTAGTTGTGATAGTGTTCATAGTATGCTATCAGTAAATGTTGTAGCACCACCTGTACTGTATTTGTATTAATAATGATAGTATTGTTGATAGTAGGTAACAGTCATCACACACACACACTCACGCTTGCATGTGCACACACACACACACACACACACACACACACACACACACACACACACAGAATGTCTTAAAAAGATCTAGAAATGGAGTTATGACTTATACCAATTTGTTCCTTCTTTATAACATATTATGGTAGTATATTCCAGCTGATTTTATATATATATATATATATATATATATATATATATATATCAAACAAAAGTGTAAAACAACTCATCTATTTCAGACTCACCAAGATTCGACAGCAACCATCCTACAGAGTTTTATTTGTGGGCTGGTAAGACACGTAACATCACATGCTTTTCTCAGTGTGAGCCTGAACCTGTTATTAGATGGTACAAAGATGGCAAGGAACTACAAAACAATGAGACATACAGAATCTACAACATGAAGAAAAACAGCAATCTTCAGGTAACATTAATCTCATCTTAGTTGAAATACTGTGACACTGGTCGAAGCTTCATTACCATTTTGAGACATTTGTACAATTAGTTGTTGGTTTGCTATTTTGGTTATTGTAGTATAGATCCTAGATTTAATGTCATGGTTTTCATTTGAATGATTTTGTTTTGTACTTTTCATATTTAATAAATGAAGAATAGGGAAGTGCTTTTCATAAATGTAGCTATTGAAGATATTGTTGAATCAAAGGGGAACTATTGTGGTAAATGTGTTACGGTGAACTGTGTCTTTGGAATAGGAATATGATTACTTCACTGATAGCAGAAGGTTGGTAATGTTAACTGTGAATTATGAGCAGATGGCCATTGTCCACATATACCTTTGGGTAGACGTCTTAATGGATGTGTATTTTTGGTGGTGCAAGGCCACTTCTCAAAACTTGCATTGTAACCGAAAGTTGAAGCCCTGATACATTTACTGGATAGTATGTGTTTGTGGTTTAAACATGTTCTCCAGTCTGTTTTGTTGTATGTAATTTATTCATTTATAGTATATGTGATTGATACAAGTTGTGAGGAGGATGTATGTGCAAGTGGTTGTTGATGGATCTAGTTTTTATCTGTCTGATTAACAGATAACTTGCCGTGAAGAAGATCAGGGCTGGATTTATGGTGTGTACAGCTGTGAAGCTGAGAATGGCGTTGGTAAAGGCCAGATCGAGCTGAACGTACTAAGAGCTAGTAAGTAACTTCTATAGATGATCATCCGAAGATACTGTGGGATTTACTAAAACCTTAAATCAAGAACTATCATCCATCAGTTTTTCTTGCTAGTGTGTATTATAATCGCTAAATATTTAGGTAAATATTTTTGGCTGTGTTATATATATTTGTACGCATGTCGGATGTCATACCAAGTGTGGTATGGTAGACATAACAGATGTTGTGTAGTAACGAATTAAAATGGTATATACTTTTATATAAAATGGTGTTACTTTATATATTGTAACTTCTTACGTTGATTTGTGAACTAGTAGAATTTTTTTATTAAGTCATCTTGGATTTGTAATGGATATAATGTACTAACTAGTTTGGTTAAACCACAAGGAGCTCTGTCATGACTAAAATGTGGATTAAATCTTTATTAATTAGACAGTAGATGCTTAAAATAAATTATTTAAAAAAGTTTTGGTGAGATGATAATATGTGATGATGATAATGGTGGTGGTGATGATGATGATGATGATGGTGACTGCTAGATAAGTCGCTGTTTATATTATCTAGGATTACCTGGAGCACCACAAGGTGTCACTGTAAGAGAAGAAAGTCCCACTCTACTCGTCCTTGATGTCATCCCACCAAATGATGATGGTGGCATTCCCATCTACGGCTATCGGGTCCAGTATGAGCAGAGCATCCAAGACTTTGGAATAGGTAGGTCACTCAGCCAATGAGGGCAGCTCCTTAAGTCATGTGACTGATCATGTAAATTAATCACATGATCAACCACTTTATTTTTTATAGTTTTTTTTATTCCACCTGCTAATAGCTATTGTTATTTAATAAAATATCAGCCTTCTGTAAAGGGATCAGTCTTAGCTGTCATAAATATAAGATACAAATTAATCATACCTCATTAATCTATCTAGAAAAGTAACAGTTAATAATGTTTAGTTGAGCATAAAAACAGTTACCATAAATATATGCTATACTATTCAAAACAAAATAATGCTTGTGTAGGTCAAACAGGGATTTGGTGTGGATTTTCTTTACATTTTTGCACCCGATTCCAGCATTTCCTTGAACTGATTTTATTTGTCGTATAGGTGTTTAAAGTTTTTGAAAAATATTGTGCATATGTACACTGTAATGACAAATTGAATGACGTTTGGTATTAAATATTGTTTTCCAACAAAAATTATTTTCCAACACAAGCATAGTTAAGCTTTATGCTTTTAGTTGTGCTTTGCTGCTTGTGTAGACCATTCTAGTTAAGGCAGCACATGTTCTGCGTGTTGTGTGATCAGTGTGTAAGTATTTAGTTTGGTGGATTAATTCTGCAGTTGTTCAGACAGAAAGCCGAGTATTTCTGTTCGCTTTATGTCATCCTTCACTGTTTTGATTTTCTATTACATTAATTGGTGTAAATGGTGTGCTGACCTTTGGAGTAATTTTGAAGAGAATATATGTTGTACTTTATCCTTAGGTACACTGTTACAGACAGACAGACAGTTAAACATACATACAAGTACACACACACACAAACAAACAAATATCAGCCTATTCTAGATGAATTAACAAAGTTTCAATTTCAAGTAAAAGTCTGTTGGTCTTCTGGACTTATAGACGTGTGCGTGTGTGTGCATGCACGCTCGCACACACACGCACACAATCTAGAAGTAAATGCTCAACTTTCAAAGAAGACTTACATAAGCTACCCATATTAGCCTATTACAAGAAACTGTCATTATGTCTTTGTTTCTCACTCATTCTGACCATAATTATATCCCACAAGTAAAGATCCTATAATATGTGTTGTCAGTCTTTGTTGATAAGACATTCTATTACTTACTTCATCTTATACAATATTATATACTATCAGATATACATCGATATACACAAAATAATACACACTTATCAGTTTGTTATCCTTTTGTTTGAACATAACCCTTTGTGCTGATAAAATTGTTTCCGTTTATTGGTGAATTATTTTTGACAAATGTTTTACTAGAATACATTTTATGTAAACCCAGACAGACAGACAGACAGACAGACAGACAGTTAGACAGACAGACAGACAGACAGACACACACACACACACACACACACACACACACACACACACACACTGGTTGCTTCTAGAGTGCAGCTTTGTGGGATTTCTATGGTTTTATCAAGTTTGGTACCAAAATGAAATGTCCAATGGGTCACAGAAAAGTGTCCATCCAGTAATTGTTTGACACTTTCCTCAGATGCTCCTTTGTGTTGAATGATTTATAATCAGAAACAGAACACAGAATCCACAGTTTTTAACTACTGAGATCATAGATAATGTCCACCTTAAAATCTGGCTAATAACATATTTTAAGCTGGTGTTGTATGGGTCTTGTCATAGTTAATGATACTGTGATGGAGTTATGGTAGCTAAGATAGTGATAGAATTTGCCTGGGTTGGTTGTACAATGTGTGGAAGCCCTCTTCTACACAGGCTTACAAATTATGTGGAGAGAAGTTCATTTCATTTTCTAAATGTTTGTAGTTATTAGAAAACCAACTGTCAAGCTGTGACCACAGCATGTACACATTAAACAATAGACTATGCCAATTGGATAAAACTCATTCATCATTCACAGAAATGTGATATATTTGGGAATGTAAAAATGAAATGAAGTGATCATTGATATATTTTTGACACCGGGACATAGTCAAGGTGTGATCTTAAAGCAGAACTGTGTGTTTATTTATGTTTAGATTGTGATGGAAGGTGTATGAGCACAGAAGTGACCCAAACATGAATGATGAATGTGGACATGTTCTATTTTAATGTGGTTTTGTAATAATCCCACTGAAGCCAATAACTATAGACCCCTATACTCCACCATTTATCCAACATTTATTGGCAGCCCCATATTCTTTTCAAAGAGTTCAGAAGGGCATCCACTACAATAGCTTAATTATAGAAGCAACTGTGTGATTGTGTCTGTATAATATATATATATATATATATATATATATAAACCCATTGATTTCCATATATGTTTCATGGTACACAGTCAAGTTGTTGTGTAATGTATTTTTAGATGTTCATATTTTGGCAGATGTCTGCTTTGAATTATTTATTTACAATCACATGACATAGTCCATATCAGACAGCTCCCATTGTCTTCAGTTGATATAGATTTTGTTATGTTTAAGATAACAACATATTAATGTCACATCTGTTACGTCAGTAAGTTTATTTCTTTTTGGAGTATGTTCTTCTTAATTTATTAAAATCACTTTATGGTCATGTGGGTGACTGTTTTTAAATCCTTACAGCTACAGCATATGGTTGTGTGCTTGGTAGTTTGTATATATGTGTGTGTGTATGTGTGTGTGTGTGTGTGTGTGATACATTGGGCCATTTTAGTGTTGGAATAAAATTAATCCCCATAAATATATCCCCAATTAAAATTTCAGCTGTGTGTCCTATCTATACTGACCATTTCTTGAGTCCCATATTGTAGGATTTGTAAGAAACTATTTTAGATGGAGTTGTTCATCCAACCAGGCAACTGTAGCAGCTTTCTCTGCCGAATATTCCATTTATTGTAAATTCTAAATGTATTTAGAATTAGCAGTCAATTATGGACCATATGTGTCTCCCTCATTTGAGGTAGCTAAGCCATGTAAAATAATTGCCATTTCAGTCATTATTATTATTATATTGTGCCTATACAGCATAGCTCCATTATAACATGGATGTTAGGGTTCACAAGCTCTTGACCATGGTATTAGGTGGACCGATCCTCTGTGATCTTCACCATAATCACTGTCATGGGTGGGCAAAAATAGGGAGTCGATATATTCACCTCATTTTGCACCATCATTGAAGATTGCATACAACTATTTATTTCATAAATGTTCCCATCACTTGTTGACTTAAACATAAATCTTATCCCAGTATTTGTGTGGAAAATAAAATCTTTCTGAAAAATTGTGCAAAAAATAACAGCTATGTTTGATTGGCGATATTCATCCACCAGGACATTTTGTGTTATACTAGTTCACGTTATAACGGGGGCCACACTCTGATATAGCTACATGGCCAGAAAAATCTTAGTAAGGTGTGGTCAGGTAGAGAATTTTCCTTCTTATCAAAGAATAGCTAAAATGGCATTATGATCTTCACCTGTTTGCGTATTGTTTGTGTATGGGTAATATTACTATAAATATTATTATTATTAATACAGTCCAGCTTCATTATAGTGCCCTGTCTGGAGTCCATGGACCTGAACCATGCTACAAGTAGTGGACTGTGGATAGCCGTAGTTGGGGGGTGGAGGTGAATTTTCAAGTTTTTGCGTGGTCATTTTCTTACTTTCTCCATTTAAAACCATTGGAATGACCACAAAATGACATAATTTAGGAAAGGCGGTCAATAATTTGTTGTATTTTGGTACATTTGGAATATTATTGTGGGGGCACTCTGGCTTGTCATTCACTTTATTGTATATATGGAAACTTTTTGCTACATGCATTTAATAAAACACAAATATTAGGCTTAAATTGAGATACAATTAATTGGAATTATTTTATGGATGGTGGATGGTGGTCGTTGGGTTAGCAGTTGTTGCGTGAACAGATGAAACTCTGTTCATGAACTTGTGGTTGTTCTAATATACAGTTGAGCCCCAGCTAAATATTTACCTACCTAGCTTTGGTCAACTACCTGACAGCCAACGGAATTATTGACCATTGGTAACGTTTTGGGTTGTGACAGATACGAAGTGTTAAAACTTTGTTTGCATTTTCATGGAGTGCAGGAGTCTGTGAATTGGATGTATTTAACAGTCACTTCAAATAATTGGGACTGAAGCACCACCGCTTTATATCTGATTCCACAGTATACTGAACCACATTATAACTGAACCAGACTGTAGTAGTATTGCTTCTTGTTTACTATTATGATGGACTATGGTAGTTGGTGAATTTATTTGGATGGATTCAGAATATAGATGTGGTAATTTGGTTTTCAACTGGAATCTATGAATTTTATGTGAAATTATTAAATTATTTGGTTAAGAATGACCGTGTGTGTGTGTGTGTGTGTGATGAGTGGTGTATATTGTATATTTGCCTAGTTTGTTGGGTATCATCCATACATGCACAAACCGGCATATGACACACACACACACACACACACACACACACACACACACACACACACACACACACCTACCTGTCAAATGATTTTGTATATACCTGTCCATTATCTTGACATTTTTCCTGACAGCCATCAATGATACCCGTACAACAGTTGGGAATAACTCAGCTGGTCCCAGTTACAGCTCGGGTCCTGCAGTGGAATCAGGCCGTGGTATATAACTATGTCAACATGTTTGCCACATGTTTGCCTCTGTTGTTACATAGTTAACTGCCGCCTCTCGTATTACCTCTCTATGCTAATGTTTGACCACTATATATATATATATATATATATATATATATATATATATATACACACACATACATATATACACACACATGGCTGTATGCTACCAGCAGCATGATTCATACTGTGGCATATCATTATCATATTGTTATCTTTTAACTGTCATATAATTAGTCTGTTTTCATTGAAGCTTCTGCCTGTTTGCCTCTCACTCCCGGACTCCTCACTTCCAGCTCTTCCATTCATGGCTGCAGGCATAAGAACCGAAACAAAAACACTTGAATCCAACATTGTCCCCATTTGGAAGTCTTTCTGGCATAGAGACCACCCCCTCTGTCGAGTGACCGTCAATCATTTTGGCGTAAAAGTTGAAAGGCTGCTTAGCCACGGCTCTATACCCCTGCAGGCCTGTGGACATTGAAATGCGAATTAAATTTTTCTGATTGTGAACTAACGCTGTGCTCTAGAATCTTTTCAATGTTAACTGATTTGCTTGTTTTATCTCCTGTCTTGGCCTGTTGCGGCTTTACAGACGCCCTTGTCGGAAACGGAAGTGAGTTCACCCAAGCATGACCAACAGCTTGATTTGGTTTACTTGTTGCATGTGGCTTTGTCTATAGCATTTTGTGTGTATAGATCATGTGTGGCTAGCTAGCTCTCTCTCTCTCTCTCTCTCTCTCTCTCTCTCTCTGGTCTTTCTCACGTAGCTACCACATAACTGTTCAGATTAGCTACAAACAAAATCAATGGAAACTGCCATATCTCCCAGAGATGTGCTCACAATATTCTCAATATACAGCAATTATGAGCCACGCTAATATTAAACAGGAGTCCGTGGTTAGATTAGAACTAAAGCCATTTAGTTGGTCTTTTCTTGATCCAGAAGAAGGCACCTACTGTCAATTTTATATGAAAGCCATTTGTTTCTGTCGCACAAACTGCATCAAACATAGTTTGGTATCTTCAGTGATAATCCTGACTGACTAAGTCGGTGCAATGAGGATGACACTGCCTTGGTCATCATTCTTAGATGTGGTGACAGTAATTTGGCAGAGTTCCACATCAGTGATACCATGTCAGTGTAGAAAATACAAGTTTTCTCATCTTCTTCATCTACTACCATACAGTCTGTTCCTTAGACATACCATACCTATAGATATATTTATATAGACGATGATCATCATAAATATATTGTGATGTTGCTCACTGTATTTAGATTAGGTTATTTACTATTTTAGGATGTTATTGTCGTTCCTTTTTTATCACACTATTTCCTGTTTAATGTCCACTCGTTATATTCCTTAATTGTTTATTTTTATCTTTCAACAGAAGATTTCTATTTTTGTTTTGATGGGATCGCGTAGCTAGGTTAATATTAGATTGGTCTAAATGAAAGAAGAATTTATTATGTAAAAGTTATTAATCGAGGAAATTGCAGAGAGAAATGAGAGTATTTGTCATTTTATCTCCATCATTATATGTTGATGTATGGTGCTGTGTCTAGTCTCTTATTCCCTTTGTTAAATTTTCATTTGTTGTTGATGTTGTTTAATATTTGTTTGTTTTATGTGAATGTCTTAATGTAGTGTATTTTATAGCTGTTTGACTTTGATATGTTAAACAAATCTTGCTCCTGGTAGTTCTCACAGTTGCAGTTGTACATATGGCAAAGAATTATTCTCGGTCTGCTGATGACTCGGTGACTTTATCTTTGATGAAAAAATACTGTTGCTTCATGATATAAACATGACAAAAGCATCGTTAAGGCCTCAATTGTTGAGGTCCATTCATTGGAAACTGCTTTCGGCAACCAGTAGTTCGTTTGTTGACAGTTTGTTGGCCTCTCGCTTTCCGCCACATCAGTATAGGTCATTGATAAATTGGTTTGGATTTGTTCATCTTATTATTAACCTGAACCCGATTTTCTGGTTCTTCTCAGTATAGCGTTGGCTACTACTACACATTATGGTAGCCAAGTATTGTACATCTCGTGTGAACTGATCACCACTGGATTGTCTCAGCAGTCGCCATCTTGTGAACGTTTTCTTTTAGTTATCATTGTGTGAGAGAAATTGTTCATTTGATTTTTGTTCTCCATCGTAGCCATTTATAGTTTGATGTTTTTTTAAAATGATGAATGTATTACTGCATTACTATTGTTAATGTGTTCATCCGTTGTTGTTGTTATTATTATTGCTATGGCAACTTCCTGGTCTACACAGTCTACACGTGTCAACTAGTTAAGGGCCACTGGTTTATTTTCATCTACTCAAGAGTGTTTGCATTAATACCGCTCTTTGGTGATGTTTGTATAAAGTGTCCCATCGTTCCTCGCAAGCAAACAGTATTTAGTTGTGTAAATATAGTATAGTAATTAACTGTTAATAGTCATCTTGTTTTTATGGAATTCTTTGCAGGACCTCAACATTTGTTGTAATGTTTTGCTAATTTGTATTGGAGATGCATATGTTTAGCATTGATTTAGATACTTCTGTTGTGTACCTTGATGTATGTCGAAGGCATGTGTTTGTCATATATGTGTTTTTGGCAGCCACTAGCTGTAGTGTAGCCATTAATTCTATATTCACTTAGTGCTAAGACTGCTAAACATATAGATATCTCTAGTTTGATTTTAAGACCTGATACGTATATAGTTAGCCATAATAGTGAATTCAGACTTGACATCATTTCAATGGAACAGCTCCGAAACCTCTACCAAAATGTAGTAGCTTTTAGCTATATGACGATTAGGCTATCACTACATTAAACCAGGCTAGCTTTCCGTGTATGTGAATCTTTATGTGATTCTGGTATCCCTTTATTAACCCTGTAATTATTGTCATTTCCAGGTGAACCCGTTCGTATCGAGAACCTGAAGCCCGCCACTGGATACCTCTTCCAGATCATGGCTAAGAATGAAGTCGGCGTTGGAAATGCGCTCACCTATTCTCATACGACTGAGGCGATCCGTAAGTTGTGTGTATGTCATATATGCACACTGACTGTAGTACCCCACATGAGCATTTAACCAATTAAAATGGTCTTGATACCGTGGGCCCACACCACTGTGACACCACCACATAGCATACCTGTAATCTATATAGAGATATTGCTATTTAGGAATTTACCCCCGTTCAGGGTTTAGGATGGGCAACAAAATTTAATCCAAAAATGTATTTACGATTTAATTTTTTAATTCAGAAATATTTCTACCATGACAATCTTACCTGGAATATAAACTACTCACAGTAGGTATTCCAAGTAGGTACTTGGAGTACCTACTCATGGTAAAAAGTATTAGGCAAAAAAAGAATTGGAAAAAACCCGAATTGGAATTGATAAATTTGGAATTGAATTGGAATTGATAAATTTTATTTGGAATTGGAATTGACGAAATGGAATTGAGTGGAATTGGAATTGAAAAAATGGAATTGACCCCATATCTGGTGTGTATACATGTATGCAAGCATGCACATGTACTCATAATATTATTTGTCATCAGGTGAGCCATACCCCATAGAGCCTGTATCTGACCCTAACAGTCTCTACCCTTATGAGTATGACCTTCAGTGGGAAGTACCCAAAACGGGTGGCACAGCAATAGAGGAATACGAGTTTAAGATCAGAAAGGTGAGCCTGGCTGCTTATTATTATATAGATAAGTGTTTTGTACTCATAGCTAATAGTGATATGATCCATTTGATTGTTTTATTTGGATATTTGTACATTTTGAAGTTGTTCTTTACTAAATAAGGCTCTCTATTCACGATACCTTTAACCAGGTGGAGATCGGTGACAATGGAGAGGTTCTAAAGCCTCTTGAAGACTGGATCCGGTCACTTCGCAATGACAACTCTAACCAGCCTATGACTTCATACCGCTTCAAAAACCTTAGTCCCAATGCCTACCACGAAGTGGTAGTACGTGCGAGGAACTCGATTGGGTGGTCGGAACCAAATCCGGAGTTCGTGTTCAGGACAGCCGAAGGTAGGTGTTTTGGCTTCTCATATATGTGGGGGGACAGGGTGTGGGACACATCTTGGCTCTTGTGTAAGGATTGACCATGATGGCTGTATAGGAATGAATGTCTTTGTAATTTATATAACTTGGATTAGTCTAGGGGGTCATTTTGATGTAAAGTAGACTGATTCTATGGAATATGCATTGGTGTGTGTATGTGTGTGTGTGTGTGTGTGTGTGGTTTGATAACCCTCATAATGTATTGATGGATGTAAATTTTAACCATTGTTGATCAGCTTTAGTCCACAAAACACATCATTACTTAATAGTAATGAGAACAGAGTTAGTCTAGACATGTTAGTGTGAGGCTCTAAGCATTGTTGGTCATCGTGGTAACTAATAAATCAAGCTGTCTTCATCACAGTCTTATCATGTCACTGATTAAACACCTTCTCTCTCAGTCTGTCACTGTGTCTGCTCATCACGTTAACGTCTAATCAGTAAATGATTACATTTGAAATATTTGTGATAACTTTGTTGACTTCGCTTAATTCACAAATCGTATGACTTCGATTAACCGATGATGCGTACTCGTTATTGCTGCTAATGTAGATTATATCAAGGCCAAGATGTCCGAGGAACAGAGTCAAGGTGCTTATTGTTGTCCAGTAACCATGACAACCAATAGCATGCGTTGTCATGGAGAACTGTAGCATTGTCGGATTAAGATAGCAATGTTCTGTGCCTGCTACAGCACCCCATAGGCTTGTCATATGTGCAGTATCGCTTACGAGTGGCTTTTTTGCGGATGGTATATTTGCTTTAGTCGAAGGTTACTTTCGGGATTGCATACCCTCTGCTTTTTCCAGTGATTATCGTGTGTGGGTGCCAGCCTCCAAGGAATCTGTCCCTTCGTGCAACCTTAGCCGTTCTGGTCATCTAAAACTGTTCTCTTGCATGTCAGTTAAGGCAGATTAAAGCTGTCTGGTCAGTGTGATGTAGTTTTGACATCAGTCTAGAAAAA
The DNA here is from genome assembly GCA_025642065.1 of Paralvinella palmiformis. Classification (NCBI taxonomy): domain Eukaryota; kingdom Metazoa; phylum Annelida; class Polychaeta; order Terebellida; family Alvinellidae; genus Paralvinella; species Paralvinella palmiformis. Next base: position 168,766 of record JAODUP010000293.1, read on the forward strand.
TGAAAATTAAACCGATATGTAATATTTTTGTTAGTCACTGCCTCACATCACTCATCAGACAGAGTAGACTCCACGTATTGAATGATCCGGCCCATCATCCTGTATTCTTGTCACGCGCAACAGTCTTGACCTGCCATTCTGTGTACATGTAACATGTAATGGTCCAATCTGTGTGCATGTCGGTTATCAATTGGGCGAGTTGTTGCTAAAGTAACTGCATCATTTTTCCCTGTGCTGCATCTTCTGACAATATCAGTGCCAGTACACCGAGTTTCTGCTATCAGCAGTCATTGTATTTGTAACTCTCATACATTTTTCTCGTCATTATGGGGTTTTGTTTTGAGTCAAACTGAACTATATTAGGATTATCTGATAGTGAAGTTTGGGCTGTTTTTGTCACTTGGTTAGAGCACCTGTGTTTTTGTTATTCTTGTTGCAGCAAGTTTTATAGTTTGCATGATGTTGTGTGTGTGTGCGTGTGTCTGTGCGTGCACACCTATGCTTTTTGTCTGTTCACTGTCTGTCTGATGAGCATGTCTTTTGTCCTGTTGTGTTCACCTCTGTACTTGTCAGAGCGTATTTTCCCTCCACTTTTGTTTGTTACAGGAAGTGGGGCCAAATAATGGACAGTCTCCTAAACTCTCCTAAACCAATTTCTTTTCGTTAGTCAACTCCTGTGTTTATAGATGACAAACATTCCCTGTAGCATGGTTGTAAAGCGACCAGAAACAAGAGATTGTTTTCCAGGATTGTTTTCACACATTTTTTGTAGTTACTATTAGTGTTTCTGATTCAGGATGCCAAGTATGTTGCCATTATTATTGATCCGTTTGCTATTAAACTAAAACAAAGAAATTACGAAGTAGTGGTTATATTTCATTGGCATCCCATATCCAGAAAATGTAGTGTTAGATTAGTATTTTGTCAAATAGAAATCAACATAATTTATTTATATAAATGATTGATTTCTGTTTGACTCGTAGTTCTGTGTGTTTATGTTATTATTATTCCTTTGTTATATAGTTTCACATGGCAGATACAGAGAACCTATTTTGACCTTGACCATTATTATGAACTTGAACTTAGCCAATATTCCTTAGTATTTTTTAATTTTTATTTATTTGTTCTAAGATCTTTGTTTTTTTCTTTCCTTTGACACATTTGTTGTAATTTTTAAAGTCTAGCATGTGTAGGATAATATCAGGTGATTATTAGGTTACCTTATATTGTAATATTCTGGTGATATGTCCAAACCATTAATTATCTCCAGGACCCATATCAATAACACCCAGTCATTTAAATAATTTTAATTGGCCATTGGTGATGCTTGCTTCAAAGCCGGTCTACTGCATACGCACGCTTTAAGCTGTCCCTTCAGTGTCTGTTGGCTTCTGTTTTTAGCTGATTATTGGCTGATAGTTGTTTGGTTGAGTCACTTCACTTAAATGCTGTATTCGCTTGTTTGCCTTTTGTGTCGTTATCGTCTCCGTGGTAACGATAAAGTGATGTCAATGTTTTATATTATAAAGCTGAGATGTAAGTATAACGTTAGCTAATAGTATGGTCTTCTCTGATGGTGTACACCAATTGATGTACATCGTCTGCTTGACAGCCATAATTACCATATGATAACTGAACCACTCACTGCAGAGTTTGTTAGTAAGAAATTAAGATATTCAACAAACAGGATGATAATATTATTTTCGGCCATGTAACAGCTCCACCAAGCGAGTAATTATTGTCCTTCGGGTTAAGGTCAAATTAGGTACTCTGTAACCATGAACTAGTGATGCAGTATAATTTATCCCTAAATATCATTTATATTTTGTCAATGTATTTTGTCTGTATTTGTCTGCTGATGGGTATCTTTTTCTTTTTTTCTGTTGCTTTCAGACCCAGGGTACGGTGCAGTGGGTGGTTCATCAGGTGTCCACCAGGGGGCCTCGGTTGTCATCTTTCTTGTACTGTGGTCATTCATGAGATTCACTGCATGAGCTGATATGAGAGCGAGTTGAGAAATCAGAAGAGACAGGACCTTGTATACTCTCGTAGCATATGATAACTGTGCCTATGTGCTTGCGTGTACTTGCTTGAATGTCGTGTTATTCCGTGGTTCTTTGCCAATCCTTAAATGCATGACCAGTCTTAGTCAATCTTAAGTAAGGTTTTCTCCTAATATTTTTTCTAACTGCTTCACCTGTGTGTGTGTGTGTGTGTTTGGTATTTATTCTACTATAGATGATCAGAGCTGTTGGATGTAAATGACATGGGGCCTTCAATAGGTATCCCTATGGCACACACACTCGCCCAGACCAAGCTGGCCAGATCTCACCAGGTTAATGTGTTATGTAGCACATCGGTGACCTGTCAACAAACTGGTTCTGTATGTTTATCATCTTGTTAGGCCCGTTCCTCTCCTCCCCACCCACCTACTCTGACGTCATCACATCAAACAGTGTTGGAACCCAGTGAATGTCACAGTAGATATGCAAGCTGATGGTTCTTTTACTATGGAGATCATACAATTGAAGCTTTCTTCATTTGCATTTGCTGTGATATATGTACGTAATCAGGTCAATGGTTTGGGTTCTGTGGCTTCCAGTGAGATGTTTATATTGTAGATCGTTGTGAATCGATTATTTGTAGATCCCAGTTTTGCATCTCTTCTCCGAATCCAACTCGCCTAGTATTAGCTAGACAGCTAGAAGCTGCCATTGTCTTTGTGAACATCTTCTAACTTGATGAAGGTCCGTTTATTAAATAGAGGTCGGTGACGTTTTTAAGGGAGATAATTTCGTGTGGAACTTAGTATTGTATATATCGAGACGTTGGTCACTTGCCTAAAGCTGGTTTTATAACTGATCATGAACCTCGTATAACTGTTCGGTGTTCCCATGTCTTCTCTACACATAATTGTGGCTTCCATTATGAGCTGTAACTTTATGATGAATTTTTTTGGTAATTTCTTCTAGTTCAAAATTCCATTTTGTTAAGGCATCTTTAGTAGGGCCAGGCATCACCTGTGTAATGCTACGTGTGTCCTTTGTTTTCTTAACACTGTCACGTCATGAAGAGACCAATACATATGGTGTATCAGTCTAGTAGTAGTGGTAGGTATTATGTTGCCACTTTAAGAATCACGATCCCAGGGGTTTTATGTAGTCTAGTTAGTATCCTGTTGATGGTAACCCTCAACGCTGTACATATAATGCTGGTGATGAGTGACTACTGTGGTATTTAGTCAAACCGTTTTACTTCTCTGCTGTGTGTATGTATGTGTGTATATATATATATATATATATATATATATATATATATCACATATATATCCATACACATACATGTATATGTTTAATGACCGTACCAAGCTAAGGTTACATTCCTAAATCAAAGTAGTCATATGTCTTGTGCTGCAGCATTTACTGACAATGCATTATAGACCGTTTCATGTTATCCCAGCTGCTGTTGTGTCGTATCGTGTGTGAGTGTATTAATTTTGACAGTGCTTCGTCTGTCCTTTCTATACATCATGATGGTTTATTCCAGTTTTAATAACTGTTATAAGCCAGACTAGATCTTCACTCTAGCTATACTACCAGTAGTTATCAATGTGTTTACAATATATCAGATCGTCTCTCCTCATTTGATTGAAGGCTCTTGTTTCATTTGTAAATGTGTCATATTTTATACTCCGTTTGTTTGCATTGTCCAGCTGTTTTGCATTAGTCTGTGTGTGTCTGTGTGTGTGTGTGTGTGTGTTAGTACAGTTGTTCAGTTGTAGTTATTGCTTATAACCTTGGCTCAGCATTATCCCATATATGCCAGGTTTAGGGAAGTGCAATTCATCAAATTCAACCAAGGTTCATTGGCAGCCATGTAACCGGTTTATAATCAAATTAACAACATTCTGAAAATGTTGGTGACTTTATGGGCCATTAACGTCATTTATGCACTCTGAGTGAGTGAGTGAGTGAGTGAGTGAGTGAGTGAGTGAGTGAGTGAGTGAGTTGAGTAACATAATGATGGCAAGTATATACTGATCCACTACCGGACTAGAACTAGTGTGTGTGTTTCACAGATAATCTTTGCCCAGTCCACCGTGTGTTCTCAACAAGGTATCATGCTGCCATATGTTAACGTGTACATGTATACATAAAGATAATGTGGAATATTGAAGTCTCTAACTATTATTACTGGTGGCTTGTCACGTGTACAGTATTGTGTAGATGTGTCAATATGATTACAATAATAATAATAATGACGACGATGATGATGATGATGATCTTAGCCGGGACAAATAATTAGTGGGATCCTGCTAGCTACATTGGCTTAACAATGAAAATATGCTTTCTTTTCCCCTGTAATTATACAGAAAGCCATTTTTTCTGGTTAGCTTCATACCATTATGTAATCTGCTGTAAATAGCTTTGTATATATATATATATATATATATATATATATATATATGGATATTGTAATTGTATATGTGTTAGTGTCAATCTTATAAATCATTGTGTTGTTCATTTAAATCAAGCTTGTACTGTTTCATGAAACATTTCTGGCTTCTCTGAATGTGTACTACTGAGTTTATACTCGCAAAACTAACTTATAAAAGATGTGCTCTTTGAAAGAATCTGCTTTCTTCTTTTAGTACATTACAGTTTTAAGCCTCTTGTCTCTTGTTGTCATGAAATAATTCTTAGCAATCAGCACTCATCATATTTGTGTATTTGGTATAGACTTAAGTTTAAGCAGTTTATTTTTATTCTTGAAATCATTTAAATTTTTGTTTTGTATAATTCGTTTTCAACCAACCTATATATTTATTTTAGGTTTACTTTTAGCATTATTTGATCTATGATTGAACACCTTCTTAGAATGATTTATATTGTGTCTTGTTTAATTACGATGGCATTAAAACCTCCGTAGATTTTAGCATTAATTTGATATACTAATGACAATGATTTGTCCACTGCATATCGAGACTAATCTGAGCCATATGGGCTGTAGCATACATCTTTTCTATGCTACAAACCATGTGTTTGGTTCTGATGTGTGATATGACAGATAGTTTGTGCATAATTTGTATTAACTTGTACATTATTGCATTGTTTTGAGTAATTCATTTCAGTTTTCATCACGGCATTCATTTTATACGTTATATGGTATTGAAGCTGTGCTGGTGGTGTACACCATATATATGCATTTTTGCATATTTGTACATTTTGCACCATACATTTTGTACATTGTATGCCATGCATTTTGTACTTTAAATGGTGTACATTTTATGTATCGGTTGACCGCCTGTTATCCTCATGTGTGTAGCACACTCAGTACACTAGGTTTGATACCAATCATGCATCATATGTTTGCCCCCCATTTGGAATGCCTACTGTACATTATTTGGCTTTACATTTCGTACTCGAGATGCCATAGATTTTGTACATCAAGTGGGCTTCAGCTGGACTGCTTTGCATTGTTTTGTTTGAGTTGGAAACGTTCTGTTTACAGTATTGTCTTGTTTTCATCCACTAAAATTCCTGTACATTACTGTTAATGTACCGAGTAATATTACTGTATTTCATACACACAATATTCTATAGACAATGGTTCTGTCTCTGTCTGTACAAGTTACTGTTTGAGTTACTGTATGAGTCACTGTATGAGTCACTGTATGAATCATTTGGTAAGTGAAGAAAGGCAAAAAGTTACTGGCGTAGTTTATAAAACATATTGATGAAATCAAATACCTTGAACAACAGCAGTAGTGACACTGGATGATAACATTGATAGATGATGATGATGATGATGATAAGACACAAAACATAATATTAGTGAATACAAACCTGGCATTAATTGAGTATCATTCTTGGATTTATTATACAGAAGCAAACATTCCGTTTCCATCTAGGTCCATGTTAACCTATTATTGATGCATTTATCTGCCCTCAACAATGTCGTATCTTCCCTTTATTTATATATATATATATATCCAATTACATTACATGTCCCATTACAACAAAGCGCAGCAAAATTTCCATGTTTTATATCAGTTTTTTATTATCAGTTTTATTAATCAGCTGATTATGTAATACTCATTAATGGTAAATAGTTAGATGAGCCAAGAGTAATTTTTAGCTTTTCATCCTGTTACTATAACTAATGTTAGTGATCATTTACCTCAACTTGACTGCGTGTATGTGTTTATAGGTGTATATGTGTATTTTATTTGATAAGCAACATACTTATGAGGGTTATCAAACTAGCTTGTGTGTGTATGATGATGTGGTACATGTTGATGTTATTGTAGATGCTGCGATTTGTCATGTTCTTTAACTGTCAATAAAAGTCTTTATATTACGGTCTCGTTATGTGATCGTGTATGTAGCATGGTGGGTAATGTTGTATGTGAAAGAAAGAGGGATGATTGATGCATGGGTGAATAGATTGATGGAAACTAAAATATCTGCAAGGTAACATATTGATATGTATTTGTTTATTCACAATTTCCTGAAAATCTATACACAATGAAAGTAAATAATTGCACATAAATGAAAATTAATGGAGCTATAGTAGTAATAGTATTGGATGCATAGTGTGTGTGTGTGAGAAGGTGGGAAATGTGCAGTGCATTCACCTTTCAGGGTTATAGGTTCAACCAGGTAATTTTGAATCTTGAGAAATCATCCAGTTCATTTAAAACCTTCAAAATCTTTGAATTTCAAAATTATGCCCTAAAAGTACCTGAACGTCATTTGCTCTTGAAGCAACCTTTGGTTGTCAAATTGGTCTAAATTTCATTGAATGTATTGGATTTCATATTCTATTGTTGGAATGATTAGGTTTTGCAGAAATTCCTCGTAATCGCACTTATATGCACTTGACTGTCTGTCCTTTGGTATAATCAGGTGGCAAGCATGTGATCCTGAAATGCATGCCTATACCTACATCTGATGTCATCTATTAGATCATGTCATATCGGGATAATTTGTCGTGCTGTTAATACACAGCATATTAGTACATTTAGTACAAAGTTATTTCCTGAAAGGAAAGTGTATAAATATCCAGAATTATTTTTGTTAGCTGTTCACATTTGCAGCCAACTACAGGCCCCAAAATTTTGACATATTTCTTTGAAATTTATTCGGAATATTCCTACCAGAAAGCTGGTCAACTTTGTTACACCAGAATTATCCAGCTTTGTGCATTCCGGCCTTTTCTGCTATACTTTAGATCAGACGTGTATATACTCTAATTGTTATAGCCTTATGGCTTATTGATGTTAGTGGATATGTTTTAAAAAGAGCTTGGGTAAGCTTGATGCACTTGATGGTATTATAGGGACAGTCGACCATCAGAAAAATATTTCTTAAATATGTAATGCTTAGAACAATAACCAAAAATTCCCCAATAATAATCACGAAGTATACCTGATATCATAGATATAGGGAAATAATCCAAATTACTGTAGGGCCGCCATTACGGCTGCACCGGAAGCCAGATTCGAAGGCAGGAAGAAGCAAATTGAAATGCTCTGACGTCACATGAGCCCTCTGTAGACTGATGCAGATTATAGTTGCTCTTGAAATTTAATATCTCAGCCATTTTTAATCATCTTCCTCTTGTAAGGTTCCTTCTGGCTCAAACTGATATGGTTGTATATCATTGATGACATAATTTTAACAAGATAATTGGATTTTGTTCTGGAATAATTCTATGCTTACACTTGTTTACATGTCTTTGTACTGGGTCTACCAACTGCTGGGTTCAAATGACGTCAGCATTCAGGAGCTTCCGGTCTCTGTCTAGCTTCCAAATGGCGGCACCCACAGGCCATTAAAAGTCGATTAACAGCACTGAACTGGATTATTTAATATGTGGGTGATCGTTTACACATTTTGACATTATTTATGATATTTGTGAGTATAACTGTATTAGTCCTTAAAATATGAAAAGAAGTTGGACTATCCCTTTAAGACTAATAATCATTGTTATTGGTTTCTTTAACTGATCTATTGTGGTGTATCCTAGAACTAGAAGGTCTATTGTTATCTTCTGTTTGTTACAGTGTCTGTACTCTCTGTTTTCTCTCTATTGTAATTTAGGCCATTGTTTTTATTACTTACCTAACAAATCCGTGAACTCCAGTTATAATATTTTAATACCGTTTCCTTCTCCAATGTTGTGTCTGGGCAGATGTCTCCATTCGTGAAGTGTTGAAACAACAATATATATATCCGGGTAGCGAGCGTTATCTTTTGGAGGTAGAATGACTAAGAATTGTCTAGTTTTTCAACAACAGTTTTACCAAACAAAACCAACACAAACCTCAACTGTTAGTCAATAGATTGTTCGCTCACCATTCCCTTATAGAAGTCTGGAGATTTGGTTCAATATACATGTTGGTCTTGAACATTTTCTACGACTGACTTCTGTTTTGGTGGAAATTCAGGCACATTTTGGGCATTGGAATTTATTTCTTACAACTTGATAAATACATGTACTGGTAGACCAGTAGTTAATCACCAATGTCAAACAGTCACTTATTTGGAGCAGTCGTTTTAGAAAAAAAAAACATTTCAATGGTAAATTATTTTAAATATTACTACCTAATATTGATTTATACATTAAAAGGTTTGAAACAAGTTTATTCGTTGACTTTGATCATTATCCAGCAAATTGCACTAATTTGCAATGTTGATCAAATTTCTTGTGATTTGATTCCATATTTCAAGTGACATACGATTGAGATATAAAAAAACCCCAACAACAATGAAATCACTTTGTAATCCTTTTTTGTGTTTGTTTTGAGGTAACTTTTGTTCACTTGTTTATTTTTACCTGTAGAGGTAAGCGCGCACACATTTAGGTACTATCCCCATTTCACGAAACATGGTATATTGAATTTGGTTTTTTTCTTCCGATTTCCAAATGTTTTCATTCTTGTGTAGCTGGCCTGATATAGTTTACTCACCCAATTCTCTGATGTGAATTGTTTCCTCTTTGACCAACCAACGTAACATTTAAAACGATTAAAACAAAATCACCCTTTGATCTCTTACCTTTTTATATGAATTTTGAATGCATATTATTGTATGTTTTCATATTTGATGTGATTATGTTTCACTGTATCTGTTTTACTATGTACATGTCAGTGTGTGTGTGTATGTATGTACACATGCACACACACGTGGATAGGTCTGTGATTGTGTGTAATCCATTAGTGTGTGCATTCTATGTTACAGGTGCCGGTGTGGTAGAATCCAGAGGTAATGTGTCCTTAGTTCATTGTTGCCTGTAGATACAGCATGTTCGTATAACAAATCACAGGTGGAGGTATTAAAAACTGACAACTATATCGATATAATCACCGTCTGACATGTTTGTGTGGGATAGGTGTATGTCTGATGGACCAAGATTGTTAGTATCGTGTCGGAAACAATCAGACGATAGCTCGTGCTTTATAGTACTGAGAGAGGTCATCTTGTATGTTTTAGCCTTAATATGTAATACCGCCATACAACATCAGACAACAAATGGACCTTGATGTCATCACAGAGATCTAATTCCACTCTAAAGAGACTGGAGAGTTGTTAAAAGTTTTGGTATAAAGTTTCATATTAAATCTGAATTTAGATAACTGATGAATCATCCAGATGATATTTTCATGATGTTTGATCTGTCCCTGTACCACTGCTTTTTCACTCACCGCTAAGACAGCCATATGATAGCGCGCACGTACACACACACACACACCCAACAGAGGCCTGAATAAGCCATAATGTGTCCACACATTAGAAACCATTGGAAAAAACCCATATTATCATAGAATTAATTAATACTACTGAAATAACAGTAACATAAATGAAATATTAAATTAACTAATGGCGTTAATTCCACCGTCTATCTTCTCACTTTAAATTGGAGAATTGTTATGGGCTAACGTTGATTTGTCCCCGTGTCATGAAATGATTTGTTTCGAGGAGTAAAATTTTCTCATTATCTTTAGTATTATTCATAGATCCTCTCCCACTAACCCCATCGACGTTTTTGGAATAAACCATTGAAAGTTGAAATTGCACGTTCCTCCTAATATTAAACGTATTACCTATCACATCGTGTCATAATAATGGTAGTTTGCAGCGATCCGTGAAAGTGTTCCAAAAATCCATTCTACGTTTATCTTCTCACTGATTGTTCTATAATTCTTCTCTTTTCTACGTTTAACTCTTTATTAATTTCATTTAATATTTATATTTTCTCATACGTCTGCCTTTTTGGTGTACAGTTGTAGTGTTTTTATTAACCACATAATTGTGTTATGTTTGTGTTTATTGTTATAAGTTTGTGTGTTTGGATTTTTGTTTCCTGTGCTGTTGTTGTTGTTGTGTGTTTTATTGCCTTTCTTTTGTCGTGTTATTTCTAGATTATAAACAAGAGATCATTCAGGACGTAACTACAGAAAAACTGACAGGTAGTGTTTAGATTAACAACTAGAAAACGACACAAATTGGATGATTTTCTTTGGCAATTGATCGCTTTATCTTTGTCTTGGTGCTCTTCAGTTGATTTCTTAATCAGTGTCTATGTGTGTATGTGTGTGTGTGTGTGACACACATACACACACATACGCAGAGGTAGAGAGAGTACCTAGTCAGAATAAAATTTCAGATGTAACAAAGTTGATCTGATGCTACTTCATTGCTGCCTAATTACACACAGCAGTTTGTTCAATACCAGCTTTTGATGTGATACTCTGACGAGTATTAAATGGCTGTTAGGCGTCTTCCTCCTCATTTCGCCTACCTTTCCCCCAATTTAAATCATGTTAAATACAGCCTCGGTAGCCTTCTTGTGTTGACTGTTGATTAAATTCCACCAGCCTCTTCAAATATCTGTCTTATGATTGTTTTGAAGTTCAATCAGAGGATGCTCAATCGCTGCTCATCAGTAATCGTGTTATTTATCAGTAATGATCACCGAGTATGATCTGTCGTGTATTCTTGAACATTGATATCTAATCATAAAACATTCTGAACTAAATTCTTTTATGCTTTTATGTTTCCTCTTCATCATGATGACGTTTGTTTTTTTATTGGTCTTAATCTGGTGCACGGATCTCCGGACATTGTTGTGTTTCTGAAGCCTTAAAGCCAAAGAAGGTGGATTTTATTATTGGACAGTATAGTATGGTCGCGGTAGGTGGCAGCCATCTAATATTGCTCCCCTTCTCTCTCCGAACACCAGGTGACGAGACTGGCGCGGCCGTGAAGCATGCTGGTCTAGGTACGGGAGCTGTGATAGGAATCATCATAGTCGTCTTTCTGATCTTCCTCATCATCGTTGACGTGTCGTGCTACTTCATGAATGGATGCGGCGTTCTGATGTGCATCTGTGTCAACCTTTGTGGCAAGCCACAGCCAATCAGCAAGGAGAAAGCCATGGAAGAGGGTGAAAGGTCAGTGCCACCGTGAGCTAAACAATCGGTTGTATAACAAAACGTGTATAGGCTGTTTATTTATTGTAAGACAGTAGGTTTTGGTTGTGTGTGTATAAAACTAAGCCTATCTATTATATATATATATATATATATATATATATATATATATATATATATGCTTTGTATATAACAAGGCTTATTTGGCTTTTGTGTATAACAAATCTATACAAAGGCATGTCAGTTTACCATACCTTTCCATACGTTTTCAGTATGTTAATATTATTATCTGACATTATTATAGGCTACATGTAAAACAAAGCTTATATAGGCTAATTATCTAACAAAGCTTATAAGTTATATAGACTCCCATGTATAACGAAGTCTATAAACTGTTTATCTAACAGAACATGTAGAGGCTAAATGTATAACACAACACAGCCTATATAGGCTATTTATTAAAAAAGCCTATGTAGGCTAAATATATAACAAAGCCCATTTAGACTACATGTATAACTATAACGCAGTTTATATGGACTAGACATATATCAAAGCTTGTATAGGCTACCTATATAACAGAAACTGTTGGCAATGCTGTATTTTAGTAAGGAGGTCCTGAAGCAGCCTGTTGAGGAAGCCATTGTAGCTCAGGAGCAGGATGTTGTTGAGGAGGAGCCAGAGAAAGAGGACAAAAATGAGGAAACCCCTCAATCTCCTCCCATTAAGCCTGAGGAAGAGTAAGTTACCCATTTGGCTTTTGTCTCTGTGGTAAATGTTCACCGTAGATTCGCTTTAGTTTTGTCTTAGTGGTGTTTGTGTGTGTGTGTGTGTGTGTGTGTGTGTGTGATGAGGTACTGATATAGAAAATGATTAAATCTAAATTATTTTGGAGATTTAGTTTTATTGTGGATTCCTGGATTTTTTATCCTTGGTACTACTGTGATCCTGGATTTAATTTCACAGTACCAGTATTTTAATTTGTTTTAGTTTACATCATTGTATGATGGAGACATTTCATCTGGGGAGTGAATTCAGAAAAAATATCTTTCATATTAATAATTTATAAGGCTAATTATCTACATTCATCAGGGGGGAGATAAAAATATTTCTAACGTCAGAAGTTTGTCCAACTTCCATCAGTCTCAATACGACCTGGTTCCTTTCAATTCCCAAAGACCCTATGGGGTGCTCTACACATTGTGCTGCACAGATACCGGTGAGGGTTCGAATCCCAGTACTAACCAATTTTGTGGTATGTTTTCACATAGGTTACCGGTTTGACAACTATTGAGGTTAAATAAACCTCTCACTCAATCAAGCACTTGAGTTGTGTCTTCTATTTTCTGGTGAACTATAAAATGCAACTGTTGATGGAATTTTGTGTCTTCATATTAATGGGTTATTTTTCCCCATTTCCATGATCCAGGATTTCAGTAAAGGTGAATACTTGTTAAGTACCAGCTGAGAATAATCCAGGAAGGATTACTCTAGACTGGAATAAATTAATGATATATATATATATATATATATATATATATATATATATATATATATAAATATAGGGTTATTGTCATCACAACATGCTGTGATACATGATAAACACAATGGCCACCAAAGAAATGGCAAATCAGGTATGAATGGGTTCTGAAAGTTTGGAGATAAACATTTTCTATAATTATTAGCTAACCTAATACTGGATTGGGTGCATGTGTGTGTGAGTTTGTGTGCGGGTGCGTGTGCCAGTAGATATACTGTGCTTGTGTTTCCCCATTCAGTACTCCAACAAACGAGTCATGTTTGTTTTGTTTTATAGATATCTGTATGTTTAATATTTCGCAACACACAGAAAACCACAGACACACAGACAAACAGACAGACACGCCCACACACGCACACACACACACACCCCAACACAGATGATAGTAAATCAAACATGTTACCATATTATAAAATCACTGTATATACCCAGTTTTGTTGAATGTTTTTCCTACTTCAGATTAATGGTGTTAGTACAGTGTAAGCATATTGTGACAATCTGTGATGTTGACACATAACTTATCAATTACAATTTTATCAATTACAATATCACCAACTACAATATTACCAGCCAGTGTAATTCTTATTGCAACACTTGTGTGCCAACTTTATCTCCCAATCCTTGAGAACAATAACCCATTACTAACCTTGACTTTGGCTCCCCTTGCTCTCGCCTCAACCGTCAAGTAAGAGGAGCTTAAGGTCACAAAATAGAAAAAGTACGTTAAGTCAAGGGAACGAAAGGTGGGCGGACGTTGTGCAGGAACTGGAGAGGGAACTGAGGCAAGTGGCATTATGGGTAATGATTTAGCTCAACTAACTGCCTGCCCCAGTTCTGTTGGTAATGGCGGCCTGTTGTATGTGACAAGGGTAGACCTCAAAAATAAGAACCTCGCATTGTGGTTATCATTTGGTCTTCATTGGTGTTTCTATGGATGTATATATATATATATATATATATATATATATATGATATATATATTATATTGTCTTATATACTAACTGATATATTAGTATATATATATATATATATATATATATATATATATATTTGTCTTTTTATCTAACAGGAGAGTCTTTAGTCTAAATATCATAATGATAAAGTACCATACTACATGTTGTTGATTGAAGGACCATCAATAGTATCTGCCAGAATATTATATATATATATATATATATATATATATATATATATATAATACATATATTATAATAACTGTGGGGTATTTTGGAAGGTTCCTGACATAATATATAATGTAATATTTGTCATATAACCCGCCAGGTTCTTGTTTTTGAGGGTTTCCTGTTTTTATCTATATTTGTCAGACTTTGTTATTCAGTATTTGTTGAGTCTGGATATCGCTTTCGTTTGAAATGTGTTTTGGTTTATTTCAGTTTTAATTGTTAGGTTTGGCTTTTTTTGGTATCTGATATCACTACTTCTCTCTGTTATGTGTTATGCACCAATGTGAGCTTCTTATGAACCTGAGGTTTACCTGAATTGTTTTCAAATGGGATGTTTGCCTGCCGAGTAATTTGGGCAGCGCTTCTGGAATGCGATCCCCGCCTTTCAGCTACCAGTCCAATCTGCAATGATAGCTGTCATGGCTGTTGATGTGTTTCTGCCAGTAGCCAGTTTTCTTGTCACTGAGCTTGATCTTGTTTGAGTAACCACTGATAGCATCTTATGTTTACATCAGGCACACACTAACATGCACAAATATAGATATACCGGCATGCACACATTTGCGAACACCGACAAACAAACAGACAGACAGACAGACACACACACCAGTCAAGCACACACACAAACCCATACACAAACACACACATACTCACACACTGAATTAATTCTATATATTTCTGTCCAGTAGACCTTACTTTAGTAAATACCATTTTTGCCATACATTAATTAGTGCTGTCTTGGATGTAGAAAATCTGTCAATACTATCGTGAACACATCATGAACACACCATGAACACATCATGAACACATCATAAGCCTTCCATGAGTCTGTCTTTTATGATGGCTTGAGCTAAGGTTTCCACGCCATCAGTATGGAGAGTCAGTATACGTTGGTGTTTCACACATGCACGCATGCATGCACACACACACACACACACACACATACACACACCTTAATATTCTTGTTTGACACAAAGTACCCATTATATTTGGGCAAAACCTCAACCACATGGTATAATTGATACACAATACATGTGATCAATTTACATACTTGATGTATTTACTTCCGTAGATGTTTTGTAAACATATTTATATAAGTAATTATTTCATTTTAGTCTGGTGGTAACCAGTTGCAGAATAATTAGCCAGTGTATTAAAATCTTGTGATAGTTTATTAAATATTTTAAAAGTTTTAATTAATAAATTATTATTATTAATGCAGACATTCAAATGTGGCATGTCAGGATTGATGTTTGTTTGTGTGAGATTGTATTCATTATTTATCAGTTATTAATTTATTGTTAATATCTTTATAATATTATTGTTATAGATAGAACTTTGTGAATATTGAAAAATCTATTCTAATATTTTGTTCTTTGTTTCTATTTTATTCTTTTTGTGTGTTTACTTGTTTGTGTGTTTGCTTGCTTGTTCGTTCGTGTGTTTGCTTGTTCGTTTGTGTGTTTATTTCTTTGTTTAAGTTACTGTTTTTGAATAAATATTGATTATAAATAATGAAAGTTAAATTAATAGCCCTTTGCATGCACGCACACACAAACACACATGCACACACACACACACACACACACAGAAGCAATATATTAACAAACGAAATCGTTATTTGTCATCTAGAACACATTTCAATATTCATAGCATATATAATTATTACTATTTAGTTGAAGAATTGACATGATTTCTAGATAATTTTGAAGTGTATTTCATTTTAATCTTCTATCTGTTATGTCAATTTTAGTGAGAAGAAACCCTTATCCGATGAAGGAAAACTGGCTGAACTTGAGCCTGAAGATAAAGATCAGCCAGATCAAGTGATTGAGTGAGTAATAAGTGAGACTATAACATAAAACTCTCTAATGGTATGTCAATGTTGTAGAATGGTTCCTGAATGATATATAGCTTTCTTATCTTATGTGAGTGTTGCTGAATGATTCCTGAGTGATAAACCATTTTTAATGGCCTGTGAGTGTTGTAGAATAGTTCCTGAGTGGTGTAATTTAAAAAAAAAAGATTGACTGATCATTGATGTAGACCTGTCCTCAGAATTTGTATATATGTAAAATATTAAACCCATGAATGATTTATCGCTAATAATGTATGATTAAAGTTTGAAATAAATAAGGATACTGATTGATATTGATTGATTGATTGCATGGTGCCGTTTTCTAGTTACCTGTCTGCCTGTGTCTGTCTGTCTGTCTCCGTATTGTTATGTCATGGTCAGATAACATCTGACTTTGTGTTACAGGGAGCAGGTCCCGGTGACTGTTGTCAAGGACAACCAACAAGAACAACAGGAAGAGGACGAGGTTGAAGCCGATGAGAAAACACCGCTAAATGAAGATGCCAAAGTAAGTCGTCTTCACTGGTTTTAGTCTTCATTTAGAAGGCTGACATTGTCATTATGACTTAATGTTGACATGATGATTAATTAATTTTACCCAATTATCATCAATAGCTTTATTTTCGATTTGCTTGCTCATAAATTTGACATTATTTCACAGTGTCATTAATTAAGTGGTACAAATTTTACATCATGTGATCTGTAATCCTTTCCTTTCAATAATTTCCTTTGCATGCAGTGTTAGCGTGTGTCAGTTATGTAAGTATAACAGGAGATATTGTCCTCCTAGAAATGACTCCTTTGTATCAGTTTTGGTTGTTATTGTTATTCTTTAATAGTGTTGTATTATGGAATTTCTTGGTTTATGGGAATTTTAATTTTCCATTCATTCATCACTATCCAACTTTTTCCTATTCATTATGACTAGTTTTGATACAGAGAGCCTTCTACTTTCAAATTTTTCTTTAACTATAATTTTCTATAACTTTAAAGTATTTTTTCTGTCGACATCTCTGGATTTAAAAGTCTTCATGGTGAAATGTCAATCATGATGGCCCAGTAATATTTTATATGACTGGAAATTTACTTTGATGTCCTTGGTTTGAAGACACTTTTAACCAGAAATAACATTAAAGCCATCAAACCTAGATTTGATCAATAGAATCAGCTGATGTAGGCCATCACTCTCTATTGATAATGAGATTAAAGGGGTTTAAGGAAACGTTAGAAGTGCTATGAGAAATATGGCTGCCTTCTGGGCTAATATTTCAGAAATGGGAGTTTTCCGGTTTGGGGCAGATTTCTGGTATTTCCAGAACTGAAAGTAACGTTTTTGGAAATAGGGGGTTGGTCAAACTGGTGGTTTGAAGAAAATTTCCCTTGCAGAAGACATGTTTTATCCACATTCAGATACGCCTATTTAGCCTACTATGTGCACAAAAGTGGCCGTAAAACACCAATCATCATCATCCACACTCAGATATCGAGTAGTCTCAGATTATTCTAAAAATGCACAAAATCCAATTTTTCTCGTGGGGCTTACTTTGGTATGTGATTTGCTTTTCAAGTTTTTTTCCTCAAAGGCCACTCTCGTGCCTGATGTTTATTTGTACATAGGAACTGAATCGCCATCATGTTATAGAAAATAGATCCTTAATCGACAAAGATGACCACCATTTTGTTTCTCCAGTTTTCCAAGGTCTATTTTTTGTCATCAAAAAGCTACTTCTGTTGCTTCTTCTTGTACTCACTGTATCTGAGATTGTCACTGACATGATTGTGGTGAAATGTTGATGGATCTTTTTCTTTTTTTTGGTACTTATAATGGTAGGTTACGTGATATAGTCTCCTCGTTTTACGTTTTAGTAAATCTGTCATCTTGAGATAAAATTGTGATAAGCTTTTAGGATCTGCCTTTAAAAAGCTGTCACCATTTTATGCGATGATCTGAATTTGTGTCTAAGAAATGTCATCCGAAGAAACTTAGCAAATGTTTCGTCATCTGTCAGAATAGCATCATTTGACCCGTCTGATCATTTGCTGATCAATTTTGCATCATACCTGTACTATGAGTTTGCCCAACCCCTGTACTAGATGCACCACTGAGCTCAATTCTTTTCAAGGATATTGACGAAATAGAAATTTTTATAATTTTTTTTAATCAGTATTTATTTTGATCCCTCCTAATTCACTTAAACAAAGATCTTAAGATGTCTGATAGTTTGATTCTGCTCTATTTGTGTGTGATATATTTCAATCTTTGTCCAGATTTATTTGATGTATTCATGTCATAATTTATTGTTTGTAATTATGTTTTCTGCAAATAGTTAATAATATATTTATGACACACTGTAACAAACATAACTGCAGTGCCAGATATTTTCATTTTGTTTTCTCAGCAAATTATTAATTGATCACCCTTTGGGGGCCAGTTAGACATTTTTCAAACACGCCTGGATTTTAAATTAGCAATAGCTCAGATATAACGGATTATTTTATGATTTAATCACCATTGGAGGGGGAGCCTCAATTTAACAATGGATGAGGATATGAACTTTTCTGTATATATTTTTATATGTAACACTCTGTTTTATTGTCTGTGATATGGTCTCAGCACTTTGTTGTCATCTTCTTCATTCTGTTAACTGTAATTACTCAGAACAGTAAAGGGTTACTTCTGTCTTCTGAATGTGCATAATGTTCTCAGCTATTTGTTTTGTGTTGATAATGGTAAGTGAAGATAATGGAAAGTGACTTCTCATAGTGGAAAGTTATAACTTACAATGTAACGTTATTACTTATAATGGGAAGTGATAACTTATATAAATGGGAAGTGGCTTCAGTTGATATAATATTGAGTCAGTGGTGGTTCAACGCTCGTTACTTTGACGCTTCATAACTTAGCTTATTGTTGGTGGTAGTGCTGTGGACATGAATGTGAAGAACTCACTTAAAATATAATGACTATTCAAATGTAATGGCAGCTTAAGTTAAGTAGTTCTAACCAAAGAATTTTTAAGTCAGTATTTTTTAATGTTTAACAAATAACTGATAATTCAGCTTGAGTAATTTATTATAATTTAGAGAAATTTAATTTTTTTTATATATGCTAATAAATATATATTTTAGGTAATCTTAATTTTATAACATCTGGTAATTATTTATAAAATTATTACAAATAATTACACCAGTTGAGATTACTGAGGTCATGCCTTTTGTAATTACTTACCTATTTTTGTTTATATTGTCAGGTTACAGAAACGGGAGACAAGGAAGAACCAGCTGTGAAACAGGAAACTGAACCACCACAAGCTTAGATCATACCGAGAATGAATTAGCCATCTACACACAATAACATTAATCTAAATCTAATACCAGCATCGTATAGTAGAGCTAACAGGTCAAGTGGATGCATTTGATTTTATGCATTTATACAACATCCTTATGGATGTTTATAGTCAACTCGTATATCGGTGTGGATGCATATGCTTTATGATGCTAGCGTTTTATGTGTTTTAAGTCATCGCCTTACGGCCGGCATATATTTTAATCTGAGGATTGTATTATTTATATTTATACAAATGATGTTTTTAGTGGTGGAACACTTTCAGTATTTTAACATGATGTTCATTTGAGCATTCCTTCAGATTTGGACCCCATTTTATGTATATTTCTTTGTATGTGTCTGTGTATGTCTCGGTTGTTTTGATCTGTACCAATTACAGGTGTAGAGTTTATCTTTGTCGCTTGTAAACCTGTACACTTACCAACACCCTGCGTTATCTAGGTTAATCTCCTGGTGCTTTAGTCGTACAGATCATGGAGTTTTCTTTAGATTATTAATGATATTTCAATTAGATTTGTTGTTATTATCCAAGAGACATGTCACTCATAGACTACTCTGTGATGTGTGCACATGAACACACAAATGCACACACAGAACCACACATACATATACGTATATACATGCACTGGTGCACACATACTTGCATACACAGAACAACACAGAAAAAACATTTATCTGTAAATATTGCCTCTACGCCTGTGTCATTTGTGCATCGGTAGAAAACCGTTGAGTCGTACATCATGACCATTTGTAAATATGATTTCCAGTATTTGTCAGTCATTAACTATTTAGCACGTTGTTTCCAGGTGAGTCTATATATAAGACGGGTCAAAGTTTATTTTAGTAATTTGTTGATATGTTAATGTGTTTTATCTCATTTCTTACCTTAGGCATCAACAACTTAGTGTCATTATGTGGTAAACCTGCTAATTTGGTGGCCACGATCCTTATATATAAAATATATATATATATATATATATATATATATACACAATGTTGTATATTATTATTATCAAGGTTGAGTTATCTCTCTACACTTAAATAACTAATATATATATATATATATATATATATAAATATATATATGTGTGTGTGTGTGTGATATATATATATAGTGGATGTGTTTTTTGTGAGCAGTAATCACATTAATATTTCAATCATCTACTAAATCCAGATAATCACTTGTCTGTGTGTGTATTATTACCTTCCTACTTCTACTCGGTCTGTGTGCGTATTGTATGTAGGTGTGTATGTGTGTGTGTGTGTATGTGTGTGTGTGTGTGGAGATATTATTAACTATTGTTAAGCCTTATATGTTGTATCTGTGACGGAGACATTGGTCAGAGCCACGTTAATATTGTTCATCATCTTTATTCAGTATATTGGTGGCTGGATGTACGTCTCGTTTGTTAATGGAACTTTATTACTGATGCATACAAATCTGGGAACAGTTATGATCGGCCAAGCTTAAAGCGCGCCGTCTAGACGTTATGATTAGCTGACCGTCATCTAATGCCCTATACGTTATGATAACCTAGCTGTGCTTTACCGAGATCTATTGCTTGTACATCACGATGATGATTTGAGGTGGCGGTCGTCCGTTGATCACACACACACACACACACACACACACACACACACACACACACACACACACACACACACACATGATGAATTCCTAGCCATGTACTGTCGACATTTCTTTGTACATTATGATCGTTCGACAGAGATGGATTGCGTGCCGACATAGACAGTTCCCCGTTTTTATCTCCGTACTTCGCCCGTCACCCTACGAGGTGATATCCGGTATGATACTAGCTAATCGACTGCCTGTATAGAGCATCTAGGTGTTGTAGATGTTCCGTGTTGTAGCTTATTAATTATGACACTAGATTATGTAATTCGGTCTATTTTAAACGACACAATTAGAGACTGCTTTCACACGAAGAAGAAGAGAGAGAGAGCGAGCTGGACGAGTCGGATATCGTGTTGTCATGTCACCTTAGCCTTTGGCTTTATAGGAATATCTGATAGACACTTTCGGGTCTGGATCTGTGCGTGCGTGCGTGGGTGCGTGGGTGCGTGTGTTATTTAGCTTCTCGATGACGATATAGAGTCAGTGCCATGTGTTAATGTGTTCGGAGAGTATTCTAGACGTCCTGTATGTAGTCCGGTAGGAGAGTGGATCTGGTGTACTCTGGCTTTAGTCGTATTTATTAGTCGCCGTTCGTGTCCGTGACAAACCAACAGTCGATGTAGTCGTGTAAAGGAATTGATGGGCTTTGACGATGTTCCCTTTGAACCAATACAATCCACGGGGATGAGGCCACGACGATGGCACGGACGAGGCCGTCGTGACTTCTCCCCATTGTCTTATCTCTCTGTTTTGGTAGCGTTTAAGGCGCGGTATGTTTGTTTGGTATGACGTGTATCCCGTACATCTTGATAGCGGTAAGTAATCTCTTATTTAAAACAAAAATAACACCAGGTTATCATCCTTGAAACACTTACCTGTAATCTACCTCTTACCAGTAGACGCTTTATATAATATAACCGAAACATGTCAGGTCAGTGGGTTTGTGTGTGCTCGGCTCTGTCAACATGTGCAAGTATATGTGTGTTCATGAATATATATATATATATGTATATTAGACATGCATGCACGGGCACACACAAACCCACACACGCCAGTAACATAACGCTCGTAGATATTTTAAGGAAGATTATATTGTGTGCTCCAGTGTGTATGTAACAAGAGTTCTTCTGTACACGTTTCCATTACGAGAACACCATGATACGATTAACATATTGCTGTACAAATTTGTAACCCGTAACATCTCGATGCCAGCTACCATTAAACACTTCAGTAATTAGGATATCCGTTATCGTCGCCAATTGTAGCTCGTTGCTGCCAGCTGATCATTTTTTTAAATCTTTTAATCGGTTTGCTGATCAAACAACAAAACACTATTTTTGTCTGTGTTGGCATGTCTGTGTGGCATTCAGATGTTTAATAAATATATTATATGGTATGTGGATTGCATGCAGTAATCGAATTGTAATTGAACTAGTAGCAAAAAACACATGCACACTTTCTCCAACGGTCTTTGTGAACGATAATAGAAAATATGCAGTTTTTTCTTTAGCCTCGGTTCTGGTCATATCGGGAATATATAAGGGACAATCGACTCTATGGAAACATTCGTGGGTGTTCCAGTGGCCTAGCAGTAAGCACCCGGCACTTGGTGCCAACGGTCACAGGTTCGAACCGCGTAAGAGGTCGAAACTTTTCCAAAGATTAATTTCTCGGCTTTCAACATCATGGGTGGATGATCACATTAAATGGCGCTGCCCGCACTTGGTGCCAACGGTCACAGGTTCATTTCACAATCAACCCAACATAGCTGATCAATTAACAGTTTGGGGATTCTCTCCGAAAAACAAAGCATGGAAACATCTCGGATTTGACTTTTGAAACTGGCCCACAAAGCCGTAACCACCGAGCACGTCCAACAGAAAATATGGAAATTCTTTTAAATGGTTTACTTATACTATGGCTTAATATCAGCGAAATAATTTCATGACAATTTTTAAAGAGACAAAATACAAGATACAAACATTTGTATTCTAAAAAGCATTTAGTGAAGATGCAAGGTCGACTACAAGTAGCCACAAAACGTCACTTGGAGTAAAAAACTCCTCCGAATGGAGACCATTTCTGTATTCTTTCTATCTCCGTATGTCGATTAACACATCTCTTATATGTGCTATCCTGTTAATTAATGTTGATTGTGCTATCGTTGTAGATGGAAACAAACACAGTAGTTGACAACAATTCTTAAAAGACGGAATTTGTCGATGAAATTTAAAAGAGATTGGAAAACACCAGCTGGGTATGACGAACTCTGAAAAACTCGTGGCTAAATTTACAATTAACTTCTTTCGAACGGAATGTTGTTAAAAATTAAACTTGGCATAATATCGCTTGGGTGAATGATAACAACATCCTGATTATAACATGTCGATATCCCTCATTTTGATGGCACTCAATAAGTATGTTATTTTCTATATTTTCTGTAATATGGAAATGTTTTTTATTCATTCAGTCAGTCGTGAATAGAAATAATCTTAATGGTAACAAATATCCAACACCTCTATAAGGCTTCCACTAGTTGGAGCCTTATCTTGTAAACCCAGTGACCATTAAACAACATCTATAAATAAATCGTATATTAATAGTCAATGAGATTTGTGCATTCGTTTAAAACTCGTTCATTGGCTAATTATAATACCATTCCATAGCTAAACTGATAGAAGTGAGTAAGATTGTTCTATTGTAATTTGATTAATTTTGTGTAAGTCACGTTTATATGCTAACATTTGAGTAATTAATAAACCCGATTTATCTATATTAAGTTGTAGAGTTAATAACATCTTTGGGAATTTCCGAACTGTTACTCCGTTATTAGTTGAGGTTTTCCAAAGACCGAGAATAACTCCTCTATAGTTGAAGCTCATGGCCGGTTTATAAGGACTAGATGTGCAGTTAAACTACGTCTGTTTCTGTTGACACCATATTAGTACAAAGTTTAAATCTGTTCATAAAACACACCTGGGTAAGGTTATTTGCAGCATCGTTGTGCAGCGCGTTCGAGTGGCTCCTGCTAGTAAGGAATCTTTATTAAAAATGTATTATTTATTAGTACATCCCAGTGGGCAAAATTACGTAGAATCCATGTGGAGGTTACGTTCTATTTGAAAGTTGAGAATTTTCAAATTCAATTCTCCTGAGGATTTTGCTAGTTGAATCCACGTGAAGATATCCATGTCGAATCCACCTCACGATTTACACACAATTTTCGATAAAATCACAATTTCGATAAAACAAAAATACTTCCTTCTTTCACTTTATACTTCTATATAGGTATGGGAACTGGTACTTCATGTATTCAAATAATACACCTGTATGTTGTTATAAAACATGTTGATTAATTATTGCAGCTAGACATGAAATATAACAAAAACAGAAAAAATATTATTCAACAAAAACCTGGACTTCTATAACTATTGAAATTTAGAATATGAATACAAATTACTTCCCTAAAATCATATAAAGGTCAAAACTAAATGGCACTAAGTCAATGTGAGAAATATACTAGTGTATATTGCAGACAATAAAATAATATTAATTTGACAATAATGTAAAACAATTAAAGTGAAAAGAAATTTCATATTTCGAAGTAAATATAATGTAGGAAACAATTATTGTATCCCATATCAGATGAACTGCTGAATGTCAAAAAAATTTCTTCCAAGATCGCTCACCAATACCGTTTTCTATCCAATTTCTCCATCAAACTGCTGACTCGTTTGAGCTTAGCATCGCGCTATTTGACGAATATGGTTGGAATGGCATCTTCTGTGAGCATGACGCTGTTCATGTCATATCCAACTGATCGTGCCAAAAGACGGTGAAATAACAAACGTGTTCATCAAAATGTTTCCGACAGAGATTGCTGAGGCAAGTTGGCTTCATGTTTCGCAGCCAATCACGCAAACAATTCTTGTTTTGGGGGAGCGAATGCACATTCTATCCACTGGCAGACCAATTTGCATAATATTAAGCGGAACAATAGCCCATTTTACACGTTTGACAAAGACAGATATCGAATTCGTAATACAGGTTAAACAAGGCCAAGACGAGTGTATTATATATATATATATATATATATATATATATATATATATACTATATATATATATATATACATAGCTGCCAACCATTACGATTTCTGCGGAATCATTACGCTTTTCTGTTCTTCATTACACCGTTACGCCCGTACTCTGAAAACTACGATAAATCAGCCTGTTCCCGTAATCGTTCCATGCAGAGCAATTCTGGCACTGTCTCAGCCGCAGATTCTATCACACGGCAGTTGCCCATGACAGAATGACTTGAAAGTCTGCTGGGCCAGAAAATAAGATTGGTACATTTTCCAGGAGGGCCCACCATTTTGTGAGGGTGATAATTTTACCTATGCTGGAGATTCCTTCTTTCTTACAATGTTTCTTGATATACAGATAGCGAAAACATGTCAGCCATTGATGATTCAAATTGCATTGCTAGTCAGATGCAATAAAAAACATTCAGTGTAGCCACCGATGGATCGAATGACATGGACAACATGAAGTTATATCCAGTGACGATTAGACATGTTTATTTACGTAACTTTTTACATGGGTGATAATATGGGATTTTAGCAACTGAACAAAAATACAAGTGATAGCCATACCTGTCCTTGCTGCTGTTCTTTTCTTTTTAAATTCCTAGTAGAATCTGTAAGCGTCATTGATGATACAGGAGATATATATTTGTTTTGATCAATTCATGATGACCTAGCTTAATTGTAATTATATTTGAATAGAATAAAGTTATTTATATGGCTTATATCGATGAAACAGATAAAGAATGGCACTGGACAGCCATAGTTTGATATAATTGCCTTTGTGATGGTCGACATTTTACAGCAGTGCAGACCATTAAAGAATATTCTCACTTGTCATCAAAACCAAGACAGCTTTCTGGCACAGCACATCCACCAAAACTCTCAGTAGCTTGAATGTGCAAAATGTATCCCTCAATACCAAAGGCACAACATGTTCTCTGCAGGTTTTGTGTTGTATTCGTGTTCCATAGTTAATGTATGGATGAATCAGTGAGTGATATAGGGTTTATAGATGTTTCTGTGGTAACAGTCGTTTTGATGTATTTATTGCATTTAACCCACTAGACATTTTCTTCTTACAATAATCTAAATGTTTATGTCAGCTAAGTGTGTTGTCTATTATAATCCCAAGGAATTTAGTGTGTGCAACACAAATAAGTATTTCATTTCCAATCCTTAGAGTATGTTGTGGCATTGCATTATGCGAGTAGAAGACTGTCGTGTCATCAACAAACAAAACACACCTGGAGTGCAGCAAGGCCCGGGAAAGGTCATTTGTATACATTATAAAGAGCAGAAGTCCCAAGACAGAACCATGGGGCACTCCACATGTGACCCTGCTCATGTATGATGTATTTGTTTTAATACTGTACGAACTGCTTCCTATCCAAGGCTATCATACGAATTCCATAATGATGAAGTTTTTTAATAAAATAGTATGATTAATTGTGTCAAAAGTGTTGGAAAGGTCCAGAAAAACACCTAATGTATGATTTTTTATATCTAGTGATTCAGTGATACGAGCTGTAGGTTCCGTTATTACGTTTATCGTCTAGTATTTGGGTCTAAATCCATATTGGCTATTATCCATAAAGACTGTTTATATAATTATATAATCTCTTGTGTACTACTTTTTCTAGTATTTTTGAAATGCTGGGCAGTAATGATGTAAATCTGTAATTTGTATATATCTCTGGATTTTTATTTTTATGCATAGGAATTATCTTTGCAATTTTGAGATCTGTTACATACCCATTGCTGACAGATATGTTTATTAAAATGCTCAGTGGGACCTTGAGTGCAATAATAGCTCTTTTAACGAATGCCGTACTAGTATTGTAATGACCATAACTTTTCTTAGATTTAAAGGAATTAACTATTTTGCTAATTTCTTCCAGATCAGTTGGGCTTAGAAAAAAATGAGTTCTTTGCTGATTTTTTGATTTCATATATTCGGGATATGGCTTATCGGCAGGGGGAATTTCTGCTGCAAATTGTTTTCCAACCTGACTGAAATATTTGTAAAAACCTCCAGCTATCGTGCTTGGATTTTTTGCTGTTATCCCATTATTCATGAAGGTTTAACTAATGCTACTCTTGCTAATTTTACCCCCAATAAGTGAATTTAGCGTTTTCCATGTGCCACGTACATCATTGTTATATTGATATAATATTTCTCTGAAGTATTCACTTTTACTTTCCGCTTTAATTTGTTGAAACTATTTTTATATTTGAGATATTTTTTGAGGATTTTGTCATTATTGTACAGTTTTCTAAGAGGTTTAGATAATTTCAGAATCCCTTTGGTTATCCATGGATTTCTAATTATTTTCTTGGATCATGACAATCCATACATGTTTTAATTGTTTGCATGAATTCCTCAAAGCCTTATCTAATCCCTATCATTTAAATAATTCCAATTGATGCTTGATAGAGTGTTTACAATCCTTGTTAACTTAATCTCATCTAGACGACGACTGACAAAAGTTAATGGTTCGTAATTGGGGCTTTCCATAAAATAGACAAATTTGTTAATAATCAGAGTTATTACCTTGACGATAGCTTTTTGAGTTCATATATATATTGTCAATCAACATTGATGATGTTCGTGTGACTCTTGTGGGTTGGGTAATGGTGGAAAGTAGACCATATGCCAAAACATTACCAAGAAGATCACTAGTATATTTATGTTGTTCAATTTTAATGTAGTCGAAGTTCTGGTCCATTCCAATTATTATATCACTCTTAGTATTATTTAGCTTATTCAATATAGTTTCATACCTGGCCAAAGATTTGTGTTCACTAGAATTTGATATGCGATATATTTCTTCGACAATCATGTTTGTATTATTTACTTGTGCCTCAATAAATAATGTTTCAAATTCCCCATCAGAAGTATTTTCCAAATCTTGCCTTTGTCGAAATGTTATGCTATTTCTTTACAAAAATAGCTACTCCTCCCCGAATATTGGCTTTCCGGTTGCTGGTAATTAACTGATATCCAGGTATGCCATACATATGCTGATTTTGATCATTTAGGAATCTTTCACATAACAAAATAAAATCTACATTAATATTGTTCTGTTCAAGATGAGTCAATAACATCTCAAGTTGTTCATGCTTTGCAGGTAGGCTATGGATATTCAAATGCATGATAGAGTAGTTATATTCACTTGATTTACAAACAATATCTAATTAATCAATCTCCTAAGATTTACAATTTGTATTAAGCCAATTATCAGTATAAACACTCAGTATCATGTATGCGAGTATTTAAAAATTGGGAGAAAATGCTTTGACCACAAGTATCAGCCATCGCAATCTAAGGGTGCTTCCTGTAAGCCAACAATTTAATATACGTCGCCACACAACTAAACTAGGTACGACCAGCAATAACAAAACAAAATTGTAGTATAGACGGCAGGTCGATACGCTTTACTAATTACGATGTAGTTACTGGGAATTATTCCACAAATGACTGGGTATTCTATTTCGTATTTCAAGCAAATTTCACAACGATAAATTATCCAAAACGTTTTTGATCTATTCAAAATTGATTTATACAGAAATCCGTTTCCACACTTGTCTGGGATATCATTAAATTCCTAATATTATCACACCACACTGATTACCACTTCCACTTATTTTAACAAAATAAATTTGATGGAAGATGGAAGTTATTACTTGTATTAAAGTTCATGTACTAAATTAAAGTTCGTATACTAAATTAAAGTTCGTATGCTAAATTAAAGTTCATATACTAAATTAAAGTTCGTATACTAAATTAAAGTTCATATACTAAATTAAAGTTCATATACTAAATTAAAGTTCATATACTAAATTAAAGTTCATATACTAAATTAAAGTTCGTATACTAAATTAAAGTTCGTATACTAAATTAAACTTCATATACTAAATTAAAGTTCGTACACTAAATTAAAGTTCGTATACTAAATTAAAGTTCGTATACTAAATTAAAGTTCATATACTTAATTAAAGTTCAAATACTAAATTAAAGTTCGTATACTAAATTAAACTTCATATACTAAATTAAAGTTCGCATACTAAATTAAACTTCATATACTAAATTAAAGTTCGTATACTAAATTAAAGTTCATATACTAAATTAAAGTTCGTATACTAAATTAAAGTTCATATACTAAATTAAAGTTCGTATACTAAATTAAAGTTCATATACTAAATTAAAGTTCGTATACTAAATTAAAGTTCATATACTAAATTAAAGTTCATATACTAAATTAAAGTTCATATACTAAATTAAAGTTCGTATACTAAATCAAACTTCATACAGTTAAAACATCGGAATCAATAGCGGATATATAATAGAAAAGGTTTAACATGTCTATCTTTATCGTCTAACCATGTCTAATATCTGATCATCGGTCTATAAGTTTGAACATATTGATTAATTGTGACGAATGATAGCGAGTTGACCGATGAACAAACACACTTAAATGCTGGTAATGTGGGGGAATTCGAATCATGAAGAAGGAATTTTACGAAGATAAAAAGTTAAAGAAATATAAAAGTTTAGGCGAGAATCATCCTCTTTGCTGAGATGGCGGCAAATTAATATCTGAATAAACTAGGAGAAATTATTAACAACAAAATCTGATATTATTTCTCCGGAACTGGTAAATATAGTATCATAGAAATGTAGATTAGACTCGGAAAACTTTAATCTCTGAATCGGAATTCTTTTATTCACGCCACCAAATCATGGTATTTACTGATTTTAAGCTTTCCGACCGACCTGTAGTTTTGCTCATCGACTATAATTGCAGCTTATTTTACCTTTGGTATAATGTTGGTTTTCATTGAAAATACAACACTTGTAATATTTGACACTTTTGAATCGTCTTTATATCATAACGTATTATATATATATATATATATATATATATATATATATATATATATATTTTATTATTATTATTATTATTATTATTATTATCATAATTAGAGGACATCAGTTGCCTTTTATCCAATTTAAATTTTGGCTTTTTAAATATGAAACTTATTAATAACAAATTCAGTCTGATGTATCATATACAATGTATGGCGACAGCCATAAGTTATGCGTCACTACAAAAATCACCTTCACTAAGGGATCTGTATAATAAGAGATATCCCCAGGAAATTTTTTCTGTGTAAAAAACCAGAAAAGAATAGACCTTGCCAATTAAGCTAGTGACATCTGGCGGCAGGATTTAGAACTATTACAATCGGGTCGTAAACACGACCCGTTAATCGTAGATTTCCTTTTCAGTGTGTACACGAGAATTGTTTGAATATTTTAACGATCATTGCCGATGATAACACTCCACGATTCCAACAGTCAATAAAGGAAAATGAAAGACAAACGGGTGTGCTATTTGGATCGAAAATACTCATCAAATCGGAGATATACTGTGTTACACAAAAGTATTGATTGATAGAGCAATAATCCAGCATTGATATATTGCATTTGGATATTATTTCTTGTGAATTAACATGAACCATGAGTTGATTTTAAAATGTAAAAACCCTTCTGTCGCCATTTCAATTAGCAAGCGATAACCGATACTAGCGGACTTCGCTAAAGAAGTATTTACTCTCATTTGTTTACAATAACAACATTTAATAATGGAATATGCTGAACAACAAGAAACTAATCTATCACTAGAAGTATTTTCCTATCTGAATGCCAATTGTATTACGCAGTAGATCGTTGTTCAAACCGAGATGTTCAGAACAAGAATCCGGCCTACATTGAAAACCATAAAACTCGCCTCTGCTGCTCCGAAGTGTAAAAGCCAGCGGAAATTAGTTGGCAAGGTCTATTGCTATTTTTTATTCTGGGTATTATATATATATATATATATATATATATATATATATATATGTGTGTGTGTGTGTGTGTGTGTGTGTTTCTGAATAACCCTATTTCATTCTAGATTCCTTATTTCACTAATATAAGAAGGTTCTATCATTATTATAACATCTTGTCATAACGTTTTTTTAGTATTGATAGCTAAAATGTAATATTTACAGTATTGTTGTTTTATGTAGTTGTACAAAACGACCTTCCTTTAGTCTATATAATATTGTTTTTAGGATTTCAGGAGGATTGTGCAAGAAATACAA
>JAODUP010000293.1:205000-257500 GCA_025642065.1 Paralvinella palmiformis
GGGGATAATCCTCAGGCTGTCGCTTATTCAGCTCCACCTCTATGTTGGAGGGTTGAGATCACCCCCCCACAACTCACAGGGGAGCAGTACGGAAAGATGGAGCCGAAATACCCTGAGAGTGTTTTACGTCCTCGGGGGGGGGGGAGTCTTTAACGTCCCCCTTTATTTTTATTATTTCAGTGGAGACGGTAGCGCCATGTAACGTGGTCAGCCACCCACGATGTTGTGAGCCGAGAAATTAATCTTTGGAAAAGTTTCGACCTCTTACTGGGATCGAACCTGTGACCCTTGGCGCCAAGTGCCGGGTGCTTAACCACTAGGCCACCGGAGCTCACTACCTCTATTAACTACACCAACACAAACATATATATACACGTGGTCTAACGCGTTGGATCGCAAATCACTACCACTTGAGTTCGAATCTCGGCGTGGGCATATCTGAAGGGTGTTTCATCTTTTATTTCATCCCATTACCTTTGGCTTACTATGTCCACAAAAGTGGCCGTAAACCATCAATAATCATCCTGCGGGTGTTTCTGTTGTCGTACATCAAAACGTTATTATTTTCGTATATCAATATATTCCATGTTAGCGTTTCCATTATTTTACCATTACACGTTTTGTGTAATTTTGTTTTTCTATTATCGAGTGTCAGCGCAATGGATCCCATTCTGATGCCTAGATGTTCCAATTAGCATATGCAAATGTAGTAATCTTTTATGCTTCAGTAGTTTTGTTTCTTTGTTGTTCGCTTTCACTCCACGTTTTTTGTAAAGTCATCGATTTCAAAGTAAATGAAACCAGAATATTAAACGCTTTATAAATTTTTATTGACCGCGCATAATTAATGCAAATTAAAACTGGAAAGAAGCCGACAAGGGCTCTGTGTACAAGACTTCGTTCATTGTTCTATAAATAATATCTTAAAATTCAGTGTTGTATCTAGTTCATGGACGTACGGCTATACAGATGCGAACACACACGTACATATATGGATATAATTAAATTACAACGAACTTTTGCTGTAAGTAATTGTTATTGATAAGTAATGGAAATATGTAAATATAATGAGAAAATACGATGTGATACAAACAAACCGTTCAACTTCTTGTAGAACAAAATAATAGATTAAGCCTCGATTAAGTTTTTAATTAATAACTGGATATATATATATATATATATATATATATATATATATATACCTCGTCAAGATAACAACATGGGAGTGACAGAAGTTGTAGAGACATCATCAAAGTTGGTGACAGAAGATATTATCGTTGTTGTGGCCTATTTCTTGTTGGTTATAGCTGTCGGCTTATATGTAAGTATATATATATATATATACATATGTGTGCGTGTGTGCGTGCATGTATGCATGCATGCGTGCGTGCATGCGTGCGTGTTAGGGTAGAGATATAGGAAAACGGACAAAGATATGCAGAAAGAGACGGGCATACCGACTTATTCACAAACTGATATACATGGACCCACATATATATACAAAGACACGCACACACGCACACACACAGACTCAATCACCCAATCACTTATTCACTCTTATCATCAAACAGACACCACTCTCTCAACCCCTTCCTGATTTACTGACCTATTTATAATAACATACACCCCCCTATTATATATATATATATATATATATATATATATATACGTCAGGCATCATGTAAATCTGCCAGAAGTACAGTATCAGGATATTTTCTTGCCGGTAGAAATATGAACTTCTTTGTGGTAAGAAAATATATTGTCTTCTTTATATAATATAGTTATCTGTAGGTCATATAGTAATTTCTATAAAATATGGCAATATTGATATAATAGAGTAATAGTGATATAAGAGTTATTATGATGAAATATAATAATATTTGTATATTATAGGTAGTTATCTTTCTAGAAATTAGTAATCATTATATAATATATTTGAATTTATAAAATAATCTATACACAACTTAATAATATTTATATAATATAAATATGATTATATAATTTAATAATGTTTAATGTAAATGGCGTTTGTGTTTTTTAAACAAACTTTTATTACCATTTTCTGGCTATATGGCAAAAGTGGCATGAGTTTGTTAGATATAACTGTCTGTGTTTATTTGTTTGTTTTTTGTGCGTATGCTGAAGTATGGGTACGTGTATGTGTGAGAGACAGAGATAATGTGATGAACAATTGTTGAGTGTATGACTCCATGTTAAGTAATTATGGCAGTGTGTGTATATGTTTCGTAGTTTGTATATATATATATATATATATATATATATATATATATATGTGTGTGTGTGTGTGTGTGTGTGTGTTTTAGGGTACATAATAAGAGGCAACAGGCACAGAGCATCAACAAATCTAAACATCCTTCGAAACCTACATCCATAAATCTAAATACAACTATACATACATTAATCTAAAAATAAAATCTTCCATACCTCCACATATTGATAGATGTGTGCGTATACTAAGCATGTGTCTGGTCTACTCATCATCCTGTGGGAACCAGCTAATTCGCTTTTCGTACGCGACATAATATGTCACGCCCACAGGAAAGCGGCTACATGCAGGCTACGTACAAAAAGCGGAAGCACGTAAAAAACATACCATTTGATACCACAGCTCGCAACAAACACCACGTGCGTGTGGTTCAATGGTAATTTGCTACATACATATCATAAACTATTTTGACACCACAGTTTACATTAAACAGTAATTTTCTGTGGTCCAAAAGAAACCTGTATATAAAAATTTCGACACCTCAGATGCTGACCTCAGCTTTATTCTGGGTTCGAATAACTGAATAAATCCTACCTATATGAACCATGTATCAATACACGTCCGACTGGTCTGGCGTCGTAGTTCTTCTCTAACCTAAGTGAAAATTCAAGCCCTATATATAGCCTCAGCGTGTTAACAAACATTACAGTTTGTTCATAACAAAGAATGTACACTAACACGGTATGGACTCACTAAAGCGATTAAACTAAACTAAAAACAAAGTAGCAATACCGCACAATGGATTATTACTGGACTAGAACGAAATATCGTCTCAAAACTGAGTAAATACTACGATTTACTCGAACCTAACAGCTAACCCTCATACGTTTCTATTCATCACTAAGTGAACGTTCATTCACGCTTAATTTAGCGTCCCTAGGTATATGCAGTTAGGTGTGGTGGGATCTAAATTAAAGCGCCTATCCACTTGATCTATTTGACCCATGGTCGATAACAGCGGATTTCAGGCAGATCTCCGATACTGCGAATGACACGTCGGGATTATAATAGCTATACATTTAACAAATTTCCTATATCAGTGTAATCTAATTACTCATAATATGGGAAAAAACTCTGTCCGCAGCTTAATACCCATGGAAATGCCTGCCGGAGTAACAAACGACTCCAGGAGTATAAATCCATCAAGCAGCATTGTATGAATTAATAGGTCGTTTCGCCAGACCACATAAGAGGACAACCATATAGATTCTACATTATACATAACAAAGCTAATAAACTCAAACATGTTGTAATAACGACATAACTTTCTTACATTGGTGTAATAAGGAATCTGGATGGAAATAGATAAGATGTCTGGCACGGGCAATGTGCGTTTTAGGGTACATAGTAAGAGGCAACAGGCACAGAGCATCAACATATCTAAACATCCTTTGAAACCTACCTCCATAAATCTAAATACAACTATACATACATTAATCTAAAGTTAAAATGTTCCATACCTCCACATATTGATAGATGTGTGTGTGTGTGTGTGTGTGCCTCTTCCGTGTTAAGTAGTTTGTATAATTCTAGAATTACTCCTCCACCTCCCTCCCCCTCCCCCCGGGTTTCATCTCCTATCATTAGGTCGCCTGTTCCCTATTTGTCAGTAACATCGGGAGCGAACATTTTGTCGGATTAGCCGGATCTGGAGCAGCCGGAGGGATCGGTGTAGGAGCCTGGGAATTTAATGTCAGTATCTCATCCGTTATCTCATTCGTTATCTTAGACTACCAACATCAAATTTAACATCAATCTAGATATCTAGTTATCAATTGTCAATGAACATTTGTTGTCGTAGTCGCTTGTTGACAATGGTATCTATACTCCCGTGTTAGTTGAGTTATATAAAACTAATCTATCTTCCGACAGGCAATCCTTCTACTTCAATTATTAGGATTCCTCTTTGTACCTGTCTATATCTCTTGTCAGGTAAGATAATTAGTTAATAAATAACGCGTAGTTAAAGTGGCTTTGACAACAACAACAACAACAACGACAACGACGACAACAACGACGACAACAACAACGACAACAACAATGACAACAACGACGACGATAACAACGACAACAACAATAACAACAACAACGACGACAACAACGACGACAACAACGACGACGACAACAACAACAACAACAACGACAACAACAACAACGACGACAACAACGACGACAACAACGACGACAACAACAACAACAGCAACGACAACGACGACAACAACGACGACAACAACGACGACAACAACGACGACAACAACGACGACAACAACAACGACAACAACAACGACAACAACAATGACAACAACAACGACGACACCAACGACGACAACAACAATGACAACAACAATGACAACAACGACGACAACAACAACGACGATAACAACAATGACAACAACAACAACAACGACGACGACAAGAACCACGACGACAACAACGACGACAACAACGACGACGACAACGACGACAAAAACAACGACAACAACAATGACAACAACAATGACAACAGCAACGACGATAACAACGACGACAACAACAACAACGACGACAAAAACAATGACAACAACAACAACGACGACAACAACAACACCGACCATAAGTCAAGTTAGGGTAAATGAGTAATATTATCAGAAAATGATTTATTTATTTTAGATATATTATCTTATATATTCATATTACAATTGATTTATTTATATCACAGTGTTACACAATGCCGGAGTACCTCAAAAAAAGATTTGGAGGTCAAAGGATTAGAGTCTATTTTGCCGTTTTGTCACTAATCCTCTACATATTCACCAAATGTTCAGTAAGTGTCATAAACAAGTTTTGTTGTTGTTGATAAACACCGATAATTACCGTCTACTAGACGCTCGTTATTGACGCCTCTCTCTCTACACGATTACATTATGATCTTATGATTAGATAACGACGTTATGATCGTGTCAGTTAGTTCCACAAAGGATAAAAACATCCTTTCGTTAAAGAAAACCATTAATAATTTTTGTACCTTTCCAGGTGAATCTCTACACTGGAGGGATCTTCATACAACAGTCATTAGGCTGGGATCTCTATCTATCTATATTACTACAGATAGCAGTAGTTGGCTTGTTGACAATAACAGGTTGGTCACATCAGATGCTGCTAGTCATGTCATGGTGTAGGTAATAATATGGTAAACTCGTATATGTGTGCGTTTTTACATGCACCGACGCCATTCTGCATCTGTACGCCTGTCTTCCTGTCTGTTATGGTCGCGTATGACACGTGAGCATTGTTTTTTAAAACAAACCGATGGCAGCGCTCCCCCCTCCCTCCAAAAACAACCATTGTTAATATATGTTGATGTAGTACGAGACTTGGAACAAAATCACGCAGAGTCACTAGAGTCTAATATTCAGAGTAGAAAATATTCTGGATCAATATATATATATATATATATATATATATATATATATATATATATATATATATATATAGTGTGTGTGTGTGTGTGTGTGTGTGTGTGTGTATGTGTGTTGTGTGTGTGTAGTATTTGGATCAATATATATATATATATATATATATATATATATATATATATATATGATATATATATATATATATTGTGTGTGTGTGTGTTGTGTGTGTGTGTGTATGTGTGTGTGTGTGTGTAGTTATAGTATTCTGATCAAATATTCTATATATATATATATTAATATTATATATATATGTGTGTGTGTGTGTGTGTGTGTGTGTGTGTGTGTGTGTGTGTATGTTTTACATTTCATGAACTCATTTCTATTGTTATCTCAGTAATGTTCTATAATAATGAAGTATTTTGTATCATGTTTTTGTTTATAGACAAAATGTGTATAATACGAGGAATTTATTTTATTTTGATTTAGTTACAATTATAATTACAGGTGGCCTAACAGCTGTTATATACACTGATACACTACAAGCTATATTAATGATAGGAGGATCAATAACTCTGACTATTATGGGTAAGTAAGATTTGATTAAGTGATTGATTGATTGATTGATTGGTTGGTTGATTGATTGATTGGGTAATAACATTCATCGGGATTTGACCCGTTTTATAAATCTTATAAAGTTCCTTTGATATATCAGATACGTTTAACAACAACAACAAAAAAGGCACAAGAATACCAATAACAGCAGAAATAACATCATCAAGCAACAACAATGATAATAATAATAATAATAATAATAATAATGCATATTTAATTTGGCGATTAAACTAATTAAAATCATTCTGTGGTGATTTTTATGAAGAATATAAATTTACGAAAAGATAAATATATTTACATCAATATCGTTATTGACAGCAATATATTAATATCACTAAACAACTGGGGCATGTCTCTACGACCTAACTGGTAGCGCGTTTGGTCACATGCCTCTAACACCTGGATTCAAATCCTATTGGGTTATCATCCGGAAGGTGTTTTGATTTTTACTTCGTTGTTCGGATTAAAATGTGCGAAAGTAGCCGCAAATCAGCAATGAACGAGCAATATTAGCCATAAGTTGACTTTATTGTCCTCATTACACTCATATAAACCAACTGATCGTTGAAACAATGGAGTAGATTGAAGCTAACAAAATAAACATTTAGAACGCATGCGCACGTGCGTTGAATTGTCCAGTATCGGCGCCGGTCATATCTAGGACATATGGCCGAGGAAGAGGCATGATCCCCATTTGAACCCACAACTTGGAGGTTTGCAGCGCAGCGCAGCGCTCTAACCGCAACACAACAGGAACACCCCCCCCTATACGTGCACGAAATAGCAGTCTGTCCGATTTGGTAACTGAACTGATATGACTGAACTGCGTGTAAACACTGAAATATCAAAAGATAGTCATAGTCTATTGATATCACAATAAAGATCTACCTGAGATAAATGACCAAGAGTTGGAAAATCCTTTTTAGATGACTTAGTAATTTGATCTTTTATTGTAGATGACATTCTCGTGATCTATTATGAAATTTCTATTATTAAATGAGCAAGAGAGTGTTTGACAGAACGTATGGTTCACCAATTAGAATCCACAAACTTAAATGCAAACTGATGTTGTTAATGTTGTTAGTAAGTTTTTATTTACTTCCATTAAAAGGCGATTAGTAGCCGCAAATCAGCAATGAACGAGCAATATTAGCCATAAGTTGACTTTATTGACGAAATATAAGTATGATGGTTTATATCGCTAATTAGTAAATACAGGTTGGTCGGCAAAACCTCAAGTTGAAAATGTTAAGAAATATATTGTATTTTCTACGCAATACGATACATTATAAACATAAATACATTGATAAAGTCATATATCCTAGTATTTCAGTATTTCTAACTAAAGTATAGACATTATCGTATTACTATGAAGGGGAATTCTGATAATAAAGGCGTTTTATTAAGTCTACGTTATTATTATTATTATTATTATTATTATTATCATTATCAACTAACCATAACAGTTACGTTTCACTTCGAATAGAGGCCGTGATCTGTAAAAAGGACGTTGAAGGGTATTTGATTCACTGCGTCGCCAATATTAGTAAGTTCTTCCCTGTATCTAACCTATTTTACAGGTTTTATTAAAATAGGAGGATTTCAAGGACTGTGGGCCAAGTACCCGTACGCCATGACCAACTATACGGTAACGAACACAACGTGTCATTATACGAACAAGAATTGGTACGTTATGCTACGAGGGCCGAATGATCCCGAAATGCCGTGGCCTGGTTTCTTACTGGGTCAAACGCCAGGATCCATATGGTACTGGTGTAGTGATCAGGTATAGATGATCTGTTTGTTTGTTTGTTTTATGCATGTTTGTGCATTTGTTTGTTTGTTTATTTAATGTGTTTGTTTGTCTTTCAATATTTATATCGTCTCTCTTTGTATCACTCTGTCTGGTCTTGGTGTGTGTGTGTGTCTTGCCGTATGACGAAATCAGGTACTTAATTAGTTCATATGTAATAAGACCTTGAGATAGGACTCCCAGTCCACGAACAATTAAGACACCGGGTAAATATGAAGTAAATATTAATATCTGTACGTCATCAACACTTCATCAGATAGTACCGGATGTTATAAATAAACTGAAACTAAAAGTTGCCCATTATACGTTAGAGTTATTTCAGCTTCAGCGCACTGGAATTTCACACACAGAAACGCACACACGCTATCTGGCTCGCGCACGCACATACGCACGCATACAAATGCACGCAAACGCGCGCACACACCCCCTATGTCTTTCTGTTCCAGGTTATTGTCCAGCGAGTCCTAGCCGCTAAGGGTATATCCCATGCCCAAGGAGCCACTATTATGGCAGGTTTTATAAAGATCCTACCATTATTCATGATGGTATTACCGGGTATGATGTCACGGGTCTACTATCCTGGTATTTATTTCCTTGGCAATTCTCTCAAGGTCATAGCCATTTAAAATAAACCGCCCAAATTACTGTGTATTATTATTATTATGTATCATTTCATTACTTTTCCTGCTGCTACTACTACTTCTACTACTATTACTACTACTACTACTACTACTACTACTAATAATAATTATAATAATATCACTGTATACAGATGAAGTAGGATGTGTTGATCCAGAGAGATGTTGGCAGATTTGTCAGAGTTACGCTGGATGTTATAATATTGCTTATCCTAAGTTTGTTCTTGGTGTTATGGGTAAAGGTTAGTGGTATATATATATATATATATATATATATATATGTGTGTGTGTGTGTGTATGTGTGTGTAAATATGTGTGTGGATATGTCCATTACCTTGATGTTAAATCTGTTCAGTGAAACATATTATGATATATATATATATATATATATAATATATATATATCAATCACAGACCGAGGACTTATGATGGCTGTATTACTCGCGGCTCTGATGTCCGACTTAGATTCCATATTTAACAGTGCCAGTACTTTGTTTACTATCGATATTTGGAAACGTATCAGGAAAAACGCGAGTGTCAGGGAGGTTATGATTGTTGGCAGGTAATAATAATAATAATAGCAATAATAATAATAGTAATAATTTTATATTATTATTGTAGTTTATATATATATATATATATATATATATATATATATATACCATTATTAAGCCTCTTTATTTTACTATCCACAGCAGAGTGTTTATCGTGGTAATGACAAATATAATTATGTCATGTTTACCTGCCAGTATTAACCCTCTTTACATTACTCTCCATGATTGTATGTTTATTGTTGTAATGACTGATATAGTTACAGCGTGGATACATAACATTATTAACCCTCGCTATTTTATTATCCACAGTAGAGTGTTTATCGTGGTAATCGCAGATATAATTATGCCATGTTTACTTGCCATTTTATTAACCCTCTTTACATTACTCTCCATGATTGTATGTTTATTATTGTAATGACTGATATAGTTACAGCGTGGATACATAACATTATTAACCCTCGCTATTTTATTATCCACAGTAGAGTGTTTATCGTGGTAATCGCAGATATAATTATGCCATGTTTACTTGCCATTATTAACCCTCTTTACATTACTCTCCATGATTGTATGTTTATTGTTGTAATGACTGATATAGTTACAGCGTGGATACATACCATTATTAACCCTATTTATTTTACCATCCACAGCAGAGTGTTTATCGTGGAAATCTCAGATATAGTTGTACCATGTGTACCTGCCATTATTAACCCCCTTTACAAAACTATAAACGACAGAGTATTTGTCCTTGTAATAACATAAGTGTGTGTGTGTGCATGCCATTATTAAGCCTCTTTACATTACTGTCCATGATTGTACGTTTATCGTGGTAATGATAGATATAGGAAAGATCGTATAGGGGAAGATGGGACAGCTGGCTGTTTGGCCTGTACTAAATATGCGGTGCTGCCGCTTTGCGCTAGACATGGCACGAGAGATTACCAGCAAGTTTGACAGTTCAAACAGTGCTAAAATGAATAGTGTATTGAAGACAGGCAATTATTGTGCGGCCACTCATTCCCACAACTGCCGAGGAAAATGGCCAGGCCTATAATGTTTCAAATTTACAAGGGAGAAAAAGAGGTACGTAACATGCCAAATATTATTGAGAAACAGTAGCCGAGCGAAATAATGGTAATACCTATTTTATCGCCTGCTAGCTGCCCATCATTGAATCAATAATTATTGAATTTCTATGTAAAATTCTGAAGTCATTTCATAATAATATTGAAATACAATTAATGAATTATATCATAAGTCCTTTGATGCTGAAGGAATGGCTATGATTGTGATTATTATGAGTTTGGTCGACTGAATAAATTATCCATGTTATTTGACTTAGTCTTAGAGGTTAATCATAATTAAATTACATGTATTTTATTTACAGTTGGTCCAGTATGGTCACAATCTACTGATCTAACCCACAGGAAAAACAAACTCAAAGCATGTGCATGTACTACGAGTACAAATTACCAAGCTCAACTCAAAGTAACAGCTACGGATGACATGTCTGTAGCTCAGTTGGTGAAGGAACTTGATAAACACATGTCTGGTCCAGCTCTTGATGATTTTGTGTCATCTCAACTTCAACATTCCAGTCCACAAACTCCCTGCCAAAGTCTTCCTGTTACGATCAGTGAAAACACTCCATGGAAGTGTAACGAAACTCAATATTTATCCAGGTTTTAATAATTATGCTGTGTTGTTTTTGATGAACTGGCAATAAAAAGGTGTAATATAATCAGGGTTAACTGAACCACTTTTATTTTGTACTTGATAGAAGTAGAAGTAAGCCTCTTCAAAACTACGTGAGTAGAAGTAAAAGTAAACTTGTACAAATCTATTTGAGTAAAAAGTAAAACTATTTTCTAAAAGTAATTAAAGTAAAACTAGAAGATAAAATGTATTGTAACACAAAAGCTAATAATGAAATATATAAAAGAGATAAGAAAATTCACAAACGTGCACATGTGCTGCCATCTTGCGTTCATTGACCAAAGCCGTTGTTCAACTTCAACAAAAGCTGATTTTCAAAGTTGGTGTGGCCAGTGCGAGCTCTCATTGGGGTGAGGTCTTCATCCGTATGGTCTGATGCTTTATCATCTGGTGTTGCCTCCTGCACTGCAGTCAGGCGCGCTTGGTGAACCTTAAGCCCTTCCTCGACAAGAATAGAAACACCGTCGACATATATGGCCACGGATGTTGCCACGGACCCATTTCCCCTTCGCCGCTTTCTAATTTATTCTCCACATTCACGTCCGCCATAATTACTATAGAATCCAAACTGATCGCACTGAAATCGGAACGCGAATACGTTCGTGATTGGAAAGTATTTCAAATCCTTGTCCTGCCAAACGGATGGGCGCCTCTGTGATCGAGTTAGTAGCGTGTTGGACCACAGCTCACTTCAACTTGAGTTCGAATCTCGGTGTGGGCATATCTGAAGGGTGTTTCATTTTTGACTTTGCTTCATTACCTTTGCAGGTCGCTCGACCCATTTAGCCTAACATGTCCATAAAAGTGACCTTAAAACATCAATCAATTATTAATCACCTGCCAAATGGATTCACCTGCCGATTAAAACGAAATATCCCCGGATGAAGCGCTCTCTGGCGACTTAGCTTATGACTAAAAAGTAACGAAAATATCGCGAAGTAAACGAAAGTAACGAAGTAAAAAGCAGCGTTACTGGAAATAAAACTACTTCGTTACAAGTAAAAGTAGTTCGTTGAAATGAAGTACTTTTACTTCGTTACATTCCACCCTTGAATATAACCCTGAGCATGATGAGGTGGAAGATTTAGGAGATGTTGAATTTTTTTATATTTAACCAGTCGTTGAGAGGCTTAGCATGTATTTTTTAATCAGCAGTCCTGATTTGCTGATAAATCGTCTTTTGAAGTGTATTAAAATTGTAAGTGAACGTGGCCTTATTGTCAAAGCTATCATAACAATCTTAAACAGTTAGGTTGGAGAGAACAATGTGCTGTGGCAACAAATTGTTTCATTTTACTTTAGCAATTCAGTGTTACCCATCAGAATGGCTCCCAAATTAACACAAAACATATGGATTTGCCAGTGTTTTCAGGGAGGGTGAAAGGATGGTCACAGAGACAACCCTGGTGCCACACAATTCCATATTGCCTTCTGACAGATCATGGTCGATCGTATTTTGTACACAAGTGATTTGTCTAACTGTCAGCAGGATGTCGATAAATTTCTATTTAATTTTAAATGCATAGCTCTAGTCCAACACAATGAGCCTCTACACCCACCAGTTCCTTCTTTTTCCAAGATACCTCATACCATCAGGTCTCTCATAGTTAGTTTTAGCCCTCAAACTCTGCTTACATTAGAAGCAGAGGAAGACAATATCATTATTTATGTAGTGGTACACATTTCTCGCAAAATTGCCAAAAAGGTGTATAGTAAATGTGCTGCAGGTTTAGTCGGTGCTTTAAATAAAGCAAACTTTTCCCATCTGTTTATTGTCGCTAAGCAGTATCAAGATCCTCCCACCTGTGGTCTTGTTGTACCTAGTTCAGATTAAATGTGTGTACATTGATAGAAGAAGAATTCCGTAATAATAATGAAAAGATCCTCCACATGAGTAAAGTTAGATCTATATTAGTAACACTTATGCTGTCAAAGATACAAGAAAGTTAGAATGTGATTGTTGTAAAACATTACAGTTTGTTGTACACTTGTATATTAATATCCGTCTACATCATGTTTTAGGTGTGAAGAGTAGAGAATTCAATAGTTGCAAGGGTATAAAGAGCCGTAAACTTATGAAATTAAGATATTGTTGATTGATCGGTGTCATTAATTATTTCTTGTGTCTTTATATACAGTTGTAAAAGCTTGTAATTATTACTTTTAAATTCAAAATACATATTCTGGACTTCTATGGTATCCGTAAATAATATAAAGCATAACATATCATTTATAGAATATTTAAGAATTACATTCACAGCTTTCTAGTTGTGAATCTTGTATATGATGTGCGTTATTTTCATTTCTTATTACATTAATGTCATGTGATAACATTTACATTTAATAAAGTGCACTGATTTAACTCGCTGCCTTGGTTTATTTCCGGAATATATTTGCTCATTGGCCAATATAT
The DNA here is from genome assembly GCA_025642065.1 of Paralvinella palmiformis. NCBI lineage: Eukaryota > Metazoa > Annelida > Polychaeta > Terebellida > Alvinellidae > Paralvinella > Paralvinella palmiformis. The sequence goes on from JAODUP010000293.1 coordinate 218,425, forward strand.
TTTTAGCATGATGATTATGTGAAAGAAACATAATATGGTGTCTAAAATACATGATCAGTAATAATAATGGTCATATAGACACATATCTATCACAACACATCATACTGCCCCTTCCCTCATGCAAAAACTAATTCTACACTAGTGACTAGGTCTACTTATTACACTTTTCAACTCCACTAAATGATTGCCAAATCCAACTTTCTAATTCAGTTCATAGTCCCAGCCCACTCATTATCTGTACTATAGATGCCACTATTATTCCTTTACCCCATTTATTTAACTTTTATCCTTGAATATATCCAGTTAGATTGTCCAATGTCTGCTTAATGCCGACCTCTCTTGTGAAAGTCCATTCGATGATGAGTTAGAATTACCACGTTTTCCACAAGATGGCGCTGCTAACTGTTTATTTCACACAATGCCACAAGCTATCGCCCGCTGTCCCGTCTTATTCTGTATGGTCCTGGGATATAGTTACAGCGTGGGTACATACCATTATTAACCCTCTTTATTTTACTATCCACAGCAGGAAGTTTATCGTGGCCATAAGCGATGTAGCTATAGCATTGTTACATGCCATTATTAACCCTTTTTATTTTACAACCATGATAGGGTATTTATCGTTGTTATGATAGCCGTAGCTATAGCGTGGGTGCCTGTCGTCAAGGAGACACAGGGAGGTCAGGTGTTTATTTATATACAAGAAGTAACCAACTACTTGGCACCACCTGTAGCATCAGTTTATCTTATCGCTATTCTTTGGCCAAGGTGCAATGAAAAGGTAATTGACACCACCTATAGGTATATTTTATCTATATGTTATATCACAGTCTATATCTAATATCAACGTCTATACCTGACACTTATATAGGCCACTATTTCACATACCGGATCCAACATCATATCCCTGAATACATCAGGGAAATATACCATACACCATGTCACACATCTGATATCAGATCATATACTATCACACGCACACACGCACACAGACATACATATTAAACATACAATATTTCAGTCTTTATAGCTGATATCGCATACCGTTCCCAAATTGTGCGTAGCATGTAATTATATATCATGCCTGTAATTATATCATAGAATATATCGGATATAAGTAATATTATTTTAAATATTATCCCAGAACTTATATCAAACATTATGTCACCCTTTGTGTTAACAATTTTATCGTCTGCTGTAATCCAGGGTTGTTTCTGGGGCCTAATGGCTGGCTTTGTGACCGGAGTAACGAGACTGATCCTGATCTTTGTCTATCCCGGACCAAGTCGCTGCGGCGAGGTCAATACTCGACCCCCAATCCTCGTCAATATGCATTATATGTACTTCGCCATGTTGTTGTTTTGGATAACTTTCATTGTCACGGTAATAGTGAGCATCTGTACCGAGCCACCAACATATAAACGGGTACAGAAGCTTCTCTGATAAAACAATATATCATCTCTCGTAATTAAATAATTGCCATTTATGATATTATTAAATTATGATTTTCTTGTTTTCAACTTTCTTTCTTTATTATTTTCTGGTTTATTTCGTTGTTCTTTTTGTAGCTTTATAGAACCTTATTCTGGACGAGATACCATAAACACGACCTACAGGCTGTTACATCGGGTACGTCATCGGTGTAAAACTGAAATAGATGGAAGCTTGTAGGAAAGTCCATATTATAACTGTCTTTCTAAAGGCATATGTTGTTAATTCCTCCCCCCCTTCATCTCCCCCTCTCTTTCAATCCTCACCCATATATATATATATATATATATATATATATATATATATATATATATATATATATATATATTTGTATATCTGTCTACATAGTTCAACACAACGCAACAATTAAGTTACCATGACGTAACATAACGCAACATAATATTTATTTATATAGGTAAGATAAAGGTAAAATGGCACGGGATATTTAATTTCTCTGTTATAACAATCTCCGATACCCAGACATACGACAACCCGGTAATGGTTACAAATGATTTGGATGTGGAGATAGCTAATCCTGGTAAAAGGTAATAGGGTTTCTTGGTTTATATATGTGTGTAACTATTTATATGGATACTCTGTCCGAATACATATCTATGCATAGTATTATTTTGAATCAATACACACACACACACACACACACACACACACCTATACACACACGCGCACACACGCACGCACGCAAGCGCACACACGCACAAATTAACGAGAAATTAATGAATAACCAAATTTATGTTTGATATTTGGTGCATTCTAATTTCTATGTAATGTCATTTCCGGCTAATTCCATATTTCGATTTATCGGACTTGTAATAACAATGTGGGTGAATTGGTATAATCTGGCCTTATTTACAGGTCATCAAGTACACAGTGGGACGCTAAAGGTATTGGCATGAAGAATATAGAAAAACAGGTTATACCATCAGGAGGAGCCACCTTCGCTGACATTCCCGGTGAAGCCTCCAACGAAGGGAAATCTGGATCTTACGAACTCCAATTAGCTGGTACGTGATCGTACAAAGGGGTTAATATCAACTAGCTGTTGAGTAGCTATTTATGGGTTAATATTGAGAAGTTATCGTACAAATGGATTATTGGATGACTCTAAAAAGGAACATTGTCTTGTGACTATCAAATATCAGTTGGCTGGGAAGTGACTTTGCCAAGAACTAACACTACTCGCTGTGTTAGGTTTTGACAATTAAAGTTAGAGGTTGATCTAAAAGGTGAAATATTGTGTAGAGGGTTAATATCTGTTAGGAAGTGAGCGACAGTTTATAAGATTATTTTCAGTTAAATGGACAAAATATTAATATTTCTTTGTTTATGATTCATTCTGTAATGATCTAATATTAGTTAGTTGGTGATTGATTGCGTAATCCGTTTCTATCACTGTTACAAGAATGAATAATATTGCGGAGTGATTTGGTAAAAGTTAATATCAGTTAGCTGATTAGGGTTTGGGAGAAAGGGTTAATAACAATTACTTGAAGAGGCATTAAATAAAAAGTGGTAAATTATTATCTAAATGATTAACATCAATCAATGACATAACTTTGTATAAAGGGTTAATATCAGTTAACTAATCACATTTCGTCGGAAAGGGCTGATATTTGTCACCTCGTGGGTGAATTCGCAAACTGATATCTTAAAATACAAACATTATTATAAACTGATTATTATAATTTTAATTTTAATTATTTCCTAATGTTGTTATTGTTTATGTTGTTGTTGCTGTAAATACCCAAGATTACTTAACCAGCGATGAACTTTAAAAAATAATAATATCAATTAGATTTGAACAATACCAGGTATTTATTGAACAACAACATTAACAACATCAACAACAACAAGGTTAATAATAATGGGAAAGTTAATGATATAGGTGTTATTGATATTATAGGTGATATAATATATAATATGGATGATTACACGTGTATGCTTGATAAATTTATTTGGTGATGTTATTTTTTTATATAATTAGTGAGGTACTCACTGAAATAGTTGGTGATATACCCATAGTATAGTTAGTGGAATATATTATGTGATACTGTTGGTAATATTGCTGGTAATATATAGTTGGTGATATGATTAGGATGTGACTAGTAACATCGGTTTAAATATACTATGAACTTTAGTTGGCCATACAACCGGTGAAATAGTTGGTGATGTAGTTGGCTTGATGATGTGTTCCTGTTAGAGTCTGTAATGTAGTTGATGATATTTCTAGTGATGAAGTGGGTGATGGAGTCTAAGATATAGTTAGAGAGATATGCTAAGTGATGGAGTCGGTAGTGTACTTGTTTGTGTGATTGGTGATGCAGATGAAGCCCAAAGTGATGCTGAGTAGATCACTCATTGATCACAAGTTAATACTGGATCATGACCCTTGATTCACGATCCTTGTTGTGGTCTACGGCATGTCGGATCTCCCGTTACAGATCAGGTCAGTCGGGAGAAGCAGAGCTGTAAGGATTTCATGTATAACTGGATCTGTGGCATATCCAGACACGGAAATCAAAACGAAATTGCTAACCTCGAGGCGCGTAAACGGGAAGCTATAGTCAGTGACCTGGAACAATCAAGAGGGGAGAAGGTATGTCTATTGGATCTAAGAGATATGAGGTGTAAATAAGATATTGATCCAGAATATTGAGTAATTTAATATTTTTAAAAGTATTTAATATTAATCGAAATTTTCTATTATTATTATTATTATTATTATTATTATTATTACTACTACTACTACTTCTACTACTACTACAGCGTGATTGTTATTGTTGTTGTTGTTATCATTATGATAATTGCCTTCAACAGATATGTCTCTACTGTATGCTTGTCCTGATACTATGCTGTGGTGTGTTTCTCTACTGTTTCTGGTCGCTGTGGAAGTACAATCCGGAAGGTGATGTCTGGAGTCGTCTGGAGCGAGGAGAATGGAATATCACCGATCATAGATATGAGCTCTGACCGAGAAATGGTCACAGATCGACATATGGCGATCTGATAATGTCTTTGATTTTAGTAAATGCTCATTTATTCTTTCTGGCAAACCAAAAACAGAACTGATACATAAGGTGAATGAAAATGGCGGCGGATTATCTAGCGGAGTATCTTATCATTGTTTTATTCCATACGATATCCAATAGTAATATTAAAAACAATATTTAACCGAACGTGGAATCGCTCTTTTATTAAAGTTCACGTGGTTATGACGTCGAGGGAATAGATATTTGCATAAAAAATAATCACCACTCGTTTGCAAGATGTGATGTGATCCAAGATAAAGGCTGGCACTTTCGTCTAACACACACACACACACACACACACACACACACACACACACACATACACACACACACACACACACACACACACACACACACACACAACACACACACATGGGTCAAAAAGATCACGTGGATAGGCGCTTTAATTTAGATCCCATCACACCTAACTGCATATACTTAGGGATGCTAAATTAGGCATGAATGAACGTTCACTTAGTGATGAACGGAAACGTATGAGGGTTAGCTGTTAGGTTCGAGTAAATCATAGTATTTACTCAGGTTTGAGACGATATTTCATTCTAGTCCAGTAATAATCCATTGTGCAGTATTGCTACTTTGTTTTTATTTTAGTTTAATCGCTTTAGTGAGTCCATACTGAGTTAGTGTACATTCTCTTGTGGTGAACAAACTGTAACACGCCGAGGGTATATAAAAGGCCCCGACTTTTCGCTTAGGTTAGAGAAGAACTACGAGCCAGACCAGTCGGACGTGTATTGATACATGGTTCATATAGGTAGGATTTATTCAGTTATTCGAACCCAGAATAAAGCTGAGGTCAGCATCTGAGGTATCGAAATTTGTATATACAGGTTTCTTTTGGACCACAGAAAATTACTGTTGAATGTAAACTGTGGTGTCAAAATAGTTTATGATATGTATGTAGCAAATTACCATTGAACCACACGCACGTGTTGTTTGTTGCGAGCTGTGATATCAAATTGTATGTTTTTTACGCGCTTCCGCTTTTTGTACGTAGCCTGCATGTAGCCGCTTTCCTGTGGGCGTGACATATTTGTCGCGTACGAAAAGCGAATTAGCTGGTTCCCACAGGCTGATGAGTAGACCAGACACATGCTTACGTATACGCATACATCTATCAATATGTGGAGGTATGGAACATTTTATTTTTAGATTAATGTATGTATAGTTGTATTTAGATTTATGGATGTAGGTCTCGAAGGATGTTTAGATATGTTGATGCTCTGAGCCTGTTGCCTCTTTATATGTATCCTAAAACAGACACGCACACGCGCGTGCGCGCACGCACGCACACAGACTCCCATACACACAAAGACGCTCACACACGCGTGCGCACACAAACATATTGATAATAGATGGATTAAAGCTTTTGAAACAGACTTAAAATAAACATACAAATGTCATCCTACAGACCAAAAATGATTACAAAACTCCATCTAATCAAATATGAAGAGATATTATAATAAAGTTGGCAATATCTGTATAACACCGAATGTTATAATCGTGTCTATTAGTATTATCACAATTAATAACTTTTCCTATATTTTTGATTTGCCAAACAAACAATTTCCCGTCAACAACGACAATAAAGAATTTTCACATCCGAAAGAAGAATGTTTTCTTCATGCACTAAAACCTATTTTACAGCTACCTGCCTTAAACGACTATCCGTCATAAGTGTGATGTCCCCATATTTTCTATTAACTTCCACCGGAGAGACCATAATCTAACGCGAAGATCACTGGCTTTCTGCGGCCTATATTTGGTTCGGATCGCTACCGGATATTCCACGGCGGGATTGGAACTGTTACGGGATCGCTGACTTTGGTTAAAGATGACGATCCCAAACGAGACTCTCTCTCCAAACATGATGTAAACCTGAATAAAAATCCTTTATAAGTATAAAGATAATATAAATCTAAAATAAAAATAAACGACACACTAAGAAAAATATATATATTTCTTAAGGATAACGTGACTTACTGTTGTAGTGTGAAAATTTACAGCTGTCGCACTGATATAGTCACGTGACAATGTCAATATGTGTAATTGAGCCTTAGAGTTGTACAGTGGCCATTAGCTTTTATCACTTCGTGTATATATATATATATATATATATACATATATATATATATATATATTCGGTCACCGCATTATAAACCGATAACAGCTGGCAGTGGTCACTTTAAACCATTATCATGGTGATATATTTATGTTTTTGTTTTGTTGTAATAAGTTCTGTATTCGGACAGACTAATTACCATCTTGGTACTGGGATATCCGATATGACTGGCTTAGTAAGTGAAGGAGCTTTGGTAAGTGTCATCTCTGAATATATGTGTTCACTATGTAATCTACAAACATATAAATGGTATATGTGTGTGCGTGCGTGCGCACGCGTTTGTGCGTCTTTGTGCCTAACTTTCAGTTGTGGATTAGAATACGACTCAGTTTACATCTATATGTTGTCTTTTAGATATTATTTTATCTTATTTCAAGGTCAATATAATCAATTGAACCAATTTCAATTGAATTAGTCTGAATTCTTATTGTTTATGTTCGGGTTAAACTGTGTTCATCAGAATTAAACCGCACCTACCGTAAACAAGTAAATTAATGTAATGATGATGATGATGATGATGATAATAATAATACTAATAATAACAACACATTATACTTGTTATATATAGTATGGTTATGCCAGACCTAATCAAGACGCTAGGGGGCTCCACATTCGCCAGTTTGCCAGAGCGTTTATATTCCAAGTTGAGGAAAGTCACGTCGTTGTTGTGGTGTCTGACGTCTGTATGATAACACAGGCTCTACATAAAGAGGTAGGATATTTAAACATACTTATTTAGGCATAGATACATGCACACAGACAGACAGGTATACTGATAGACAGATAGACACACATAGAAGGACAGACAGAACATGTTTTATCCTGTTGCTTCATGTGATTCCTCACAAGAGAAGATATATATATATATATATATATATATATATATATATATATATATATATATATATATAGAGAGAGAGAGAGAGAGAGAGAAGAGAGATGCGGGCCATGTTAAAGATAAATAGTTTTTAAATATTTTCAGGCGAATACTTTCGATAGAAACATCCTGTTTCTAACACTTTACTATTAAGTATTCTATCGTCGTAATCAGTCGGTAAATAATTGATATCTCACGGTATAGTTCGTGTTTTCTACATTTTATTTGTGATATGAAGCATTCATTTAATAACATTAGGATGAGTGGATGGATGTTTTTATTTTTATTGTCAATTTTGTTCACAAGGTTGGATAAGTTGGCCGGGTAACCTCCAAATGTAATACGGCGAAGTGAAAGATGAAACACCCTTCAGACTGTCCAAATTAACGATATATATATATAATATATATATATATATATATATATATATATATATATATATATATATATATATATATATATATTCCAATTGCAAAGAACACTACAAGCTATTTATCTGAGTTACTGACAATATTTAGATATAAATATCCATTTGAAGAGATTCGCTATGTTATATATCAAATGCACTATCTTCCTAAACGATGTTATCTATTACAGGTGCTAGAGAGATTAGCCATGTTATATGGTGATCTCTATAGACAAGATAACGTTATGTTACTACCACAACACACCCACTCGTCACCTGGCGGCATGCACACGTACTTCATGTATCAGGCTCCTAGTCAAGGCTTTATTAATGAGACATTTATGGCGTACACTGACGGCATTGTCAAGGTATATACGCGCGCGCGCCCACACACACACACACACACACACACACGTGCTCGCGAAATCCACATCTTACTGTAATATATATATATATATATATATATATATATATACGTATATATAATAACAAACACCATCCATTACCTTTAATCTCTATATTCATCTCATCTGTAACCATTACCGGGTTATCATATGTCTGAGTATCGGCGACAGTTATAACAAAGAAGTCAATTATCCCATGACATTTGACCTTTATCTTACCCACACCTTTCAATCTCCGAGAATGGAAACAGTAGTTTAGGATAAATAAAACCGTGAAAGTGTCAACAAAACCATAATTTCCTAAACAAATCAGGACTACGATAATTGCTGTAAACTATTATTTATTGGTTCTATATTTATAAACATATCCGGTTTTCACATTGATTGCGACTGTACTTGTTGTGCAGATAGTACATAAGATCTCACTGCCCTCCGTAAGCTGGTAGTACTCATATTGGTCAGCAAGATGACTCGAGCCTTCATCCAGACGAACAATTGGAGCATACGTTAGTTAATCGCGTTTAGTTAGATTCAGCACAATCAAGTCATTTATCAGTACGTCGTCGAATGGGAAAAATTCTTCACCATTTTCCGCACAACAGCACAGCTCATCGTCATGTTAGTTTAAACTCGACCTGTATAACATTAGCCTTACTCCTTACATGCTTCATCTGTATGAACTTCACCGCCAGCATACACAGTAGGACCTGTATAACATTAGCCTTACTCCTTACATGCTTCATCTGTCCGAACTTCACCGGCAGCATACACAGTAGGACCTGTATAACATTAGCCTTACTCCTTACATTCTTCATCTGTATGAACTTCACCGGCAGCATACACAGTAGGACCTGTATAACATTAGCCTTACCCTTTACATGCTTCATCTGTACGAACTTCACCGCCAGCATACACAGTAGGACCTGTATAACATTAGCCTTACTCCTTACATACTTCATCTGTCCGAACTTCACCGCCAGCATACACAGTAGGACCTGTATAACATTAGCCTTACTCCTTACATGCTTCATCTGTCCGAACTTCACCGCCAGCATACACAGTAGGACCTGTATAACATTAGCCTTACTCCTTACATGCTTCATCTGTACGAACTTCACCGCCAGCATACACAGTAGGCTTGTCATCTCAGGAAGTAAGTAACTAATACACGTTTAATTGGCCTGGGAGAGTTTGCTGAAATCATTCATGGCGGGCTGGACGAAGTTGAGGAAGAGCATGATGAGTTTTGTTTGAGGGTCGCCGAGCTGCTCCATTGCACCTTTTACTCTCCCGGGCTTCTCTATATTATCAACTCAGATAAATATATGGCCCATTGTTTTAATAACAAACATATGAAATATACATAGTGGGTTCCATTCCAGCACCTTATCAGAGGGTAAGCCATTGGTAGAAGAGTCCTGCATATGCATGATGGATACATTTAAGCTGATATCAGACAGTTGCTAAAAAGGTCATTTAATAATTTCTGTGCAGTTGACCCTATGCCTACATGGCTTGTGAATGATTGTCTCGATGTCCTGATAAGCCGGATTACAAAGATATTTAATAAATCATTATTTCTGGGTGTTTTCTAAAGATCCCTTATAAAACCATTAATAAAAAACTACAATTTGGACTGTAATATTCTAAACAATTACAGACCTGTGTCGGATTTTACATTTTTATCTAAAGTCCTAGAAAGGGCAGTCGCTTTCCATCTGAATAAATATTTAATCATTAATATCTTTAATGGATCACTTCAGTCTGCAGTTGAAAAATAATATAAAATAAATGAAAGTAAAACAAATATTATATGTTTGGCATCGCCGCATTATGTTAAATCCCCATGGACACCAGCATTACAGATAGGTGCATCTTCGATTACACATAATGGGTTAGTAAACAATCCGGGGGTTGTGTCTTAAGAACATTCTTGTCACAAGAAGCACTTGTGACTAAATTGGTTACCTGTTAGACAGCGCATCCATTTCAATATTTAAATAATAAATTAAAACTTTATCAACAGCATGGCACCTAATGCTTGTGTGAACTGGTGTCCATTAGAAAGTCATAGCCAAAACTCAGGTCACCCATTCAGATACTATTGCCTGTGCCTGTGTCTCGGATCAAGTCATATGACGATTCTGCATTTCGTGATGCAGCCCCCAATTTGTGGAATAGGTTGCTGGCAGATATTAGAAATGCGTCCCTTCTAAAAACACACCTGTTCAAGGATGCTTTCATAGATAAATAATAATTATCTTTAAATTTGTTTTAGGTCTTTTACATACATATTATTTGCGGTATCACTATACAGCGCCTTTGAATGGCTCATGCTAGTAAGGGCGCTTTATTAAATATAAATTATTATTATTATTATTATTATTATCCATCTACATGATACTACATAAGTATCAAACACTCACAACATCAAAGGCAAAGTTTAAGTCGATAACTCTATGGAATTCCTTATCTGATGAAATAAAACCAAAAGCCTCAAAGTATTCCAAAAATATATAAATCTCTGTATTTAACTTATCAAGAAACAGAGTAAGGTTTGGTAAGAAATTCTTGAAATACTTTGGGGTTTTAAATTCCCAAATATTACAATTCACCTTGTTAAGTTTAAAGATCAATGAACCGAATTAGATTTCCCTAAATCTCCGTCAAACTTTGTTAATACGTATATTTGTATGAGTTGTTACATAATGTTGAATACATTTAATTGGAAAGAAAACAACTTAAGACAATCCGAAAAAAAATCGATCGATCTTTAGAGCTTGGGGGAAGAGGAAATAGAATTTTGAACAAAGGATTGCTTCAATAATACATTCGTTGACTTCCTCACGGGGCATTCTCGCAGCGCAGTTCGTGCTGCACTGTGCCACATACCTCTAGTTCAGGGTTTGAATCCCAAGTGTTAAATGTGTCCATGGGATGTTTCAGCTCACATCCAAGGAATATTTACTTATAATTAGCAGCATAATACCTGGGGAATATACTTGCAAAGATTTTAATATTCGTTGAGAAATTTTTAAACTTGGTATACATGAGGAAATATTCAGGTGAAGTCTTTCTTGTTTGATTACTGTAAATTTCATGTAATCGTAGTCCATTACATTTCGAGTTACATATATTATGTACGAGTTCGTGTTATTTTTGTTGTCCATAAGAAATATAAACGGAACCTATTCCGTGACAAAGAAACGTGACACAGAAGATCCTAAATTTACTCTTTTCAGGCAATCCAGAGAGCCCATGATCGTCTCCAGGAGGGGGAAGTGTATGTCAATTCTGGAGAACTGCTTGATGCCAGCGATAACAGAAGTCCTTATGCTTATTATAATAATCCGGAAGAGGAACTAGCTCGGTCTGTATTGTTGATTTATTCTAACGAGCGATAATGTGTAACGTGGTAATTGAATGATAGTGTGGTGGACTAAAAGTCGGCAATATTAAGTTCGCATCCATCGATTGTTTGTGGAATTTTTCACAGTGACTGGTTGCTTTAGCCATCAAATGGTTATCTCATCGGATGAAGTGAGATAGAACATAATAATAATAATAATAATAATAATAATAATGTATATTTAATAAAGCGCCCGTACTAGCAGGAGCCATTCTAAGGGGCTGTACAAATAATATGTAATTTAATAATACCCCAAATAATGTCTGTAAAAACCCTGTAATGATTTAAAAGATAATAATTATTTATCTGTGAAAGCGACCTTAAATAGGTGTGTTTTTAGAAGAGACTTAAAATTTCCAAGAGACGACGAATTTCTAATATTTGCCGGCAACTTATTCCACAAAGTGGGGGCTGCAACACTAAACACACAATCACCATATGACTTGAGCCGAGACACTAGATCAGAAGAGCTGAAACCCCAATGGGTTTGAGAGTATATTTGACGAGCTTTTATTAAAATAAAATAAAAATTAAGTAGAAAAAGAGTCGTGAAAACGGCAGCATGGCTATCTTTACGACAATGTATGTTTTCGATTACAAATAATTAGAAATAATTTTAAATTGTATTGGTCATTTCAGAAACATTTCATATAGTCACTAGATGATATTAGCAAATATTTATATAGTCTTTGATATTAGCCACATTTTGTGCGGTCCCGATCAGGCAAGTTCGTAGCAGATAGTTAATATGTTGTTATTGTCATATTAGTATCATATAGTAGATCGTTATTGATACGAATACACCACGTTAAACGAACGATTAAACAATGTAATGCACGCAAACGTACTTCCAGGAATCGCTGGTCGCTACATCACCAGCGCCCGGTCAGAGAACCGATAATGACATTAGTAACTTGACACTTAATCATGTGATATTGTGGATCATGTGACTAGTATTTAAAGCGTCTGATGCATTGACTCGAAAGAAAATTAGATCGAACGCGGCCGCCGATTTGATGGCAAACAGGTCCCAATTTCCAGCCGAAGTAAAAAGGAACGCAAACTGCTAAAATCCGGTTTATAAACATTATAATTATAATTATAAAAGTTCTATAGCGCCAATATGCTCGAAAAGAATCGAGCTCAGTGGCGCACCTAGTACGTACAGGGGTTGGGCCATTGACCTAAAAGAAAACTAGGCCGAGCAATCAGTGGTGTTTGAATGGGCCGCCATGACGTTTAGGTCAATGGGTTGGGGAAAAAATAGTTATACTACAAAGTTCAACAATAATGATCAGATGGAAAGGAAACTTAATTAGGAAGAATAAGCGACCGAGTCCCAGCATGAAGTTTAACTCTGGGAAAAGACAACAAGCGAAAACCAGATGAACGGATCTCTCTGAGCTTGGGTGCTAAAGAAAGCATGGAAAATTGATATGATGTTTCTCCAGAAGAAAGAGTTTGATAGGCAATAGTGCAGAGTTTGAAAATGATGCGAAATTGAACAGGGAGCCAGTGAAGAGATTTAAGAAGTGGGACAGAATGGGAAACCGAGGAAACCGTGTGACAACCTTAGCTAAGCAGTTCTGAATACACTGAAGTTTTAGAATATTCTTAGATTCAATGTTATAAAAAAGGGAATTGCAGTAATCAAGCCTAATAGTAGTAGTAATCAGTTCTGTAGCAATGGTTTTGGCGAGTGAAAAAGAGATATAGCGCCGAATACGGCGAAGGTCACGAATATGATAGAAGCAGGAGCGACATGTCAGAGAAATATGTTTTCTGAAATTAAAATCACGATCAAATGTAAATCAAGAATACGTACAGTATCTGATGGTGTGCTGCTAAGATTAATGATGTTCGTAGGGAAGAAATGAGTAAATTTGCTGCGTTGTCTGGATGCACCTATAATGATGAAATCTATTTTGTTGGGATTGAGCCTAAGTTTATTGTTTGTCATCCAGCCAGAGATATCACTAAGACAGTCACTAAGTTGTGTAATCGAAAGATCAGTGTATACTTGGGTGTCATCTGCATATAAATGATCGTCTAATTTGTGGCTGTGAATAAGTGAGCTTAGTAGTGTGGCATATATGGTAAACAGTAATCGCCCTAGAACAGAGCCTTGAGGTACACCGCAAAACAAAGGCACTACCTTTGAAAAACATTTTCTTATTTTTATTGATTGAAACCTATTTATTATGAATGAGCGGATACGTGCTGTGCCCGATATGCCATACCAATCAGAGGGGCGACCTAGAAGAACAGAATAATCAATGGTGTCAAAAGATGCAGATAAATCTAAAAGTGTTAGTGCTGTGACCTTTCCTGTGTCCATGTTTAGTGCTATGTCGTTATGAACTTTTAGTAGAGCGGTTTCTGTAGAGTGAAATTGTTTGTAAGCAGATTGAAAAAACATTAGACAGATGATTACAGTTTAAATAAACGTTCTAACGATAGGATACAGCATTTTCTAATACTTTAGATATGAATGATAGATTAGATATAGGTCTATAACTGTTTAGGTAATTGGCTGATAAAGATGATTTCTTAAGAAGAGGGATTACATGGATAGGTTTTAAATGAGAAGGGAACACTCCGGAGCTTATTGATAAATTTATTATCTTAGTAATTGGAACAATTAGTGTGTGAAGACAAGATTTTAGCAGAAATGTAGGGATAGGATCAAGTTCACAGGACTTATTAGGGGATGATGAAATCAGTTTAGAAACTTCAGTAAGAGAGGCTGGTTTAAACACTATGCAAGGATGATGTACAACTGAAAAATCAATATTACAACTAGAAGCAGAAACTGGGAATGAGTGTGGGCGATCTTATCCTTGAAATGTTTGGAAAAGAAGTGCAGACTGAATTAGTCGAATCATGATCAGGCAGAGAAACAGAAGCCTTTCTAATGAGAGTTCTATTTATACAGTTTCAGAGTTGACGAGGATAATCAGAGTTGTTGGAGATCATGTTGCTATAAAAGTCAGATTTAGCTTTATTCATGAGCATATTGCAGAAATGGCACTGTTTAGTATATCTAGACCTGTTAAGTTGTCTGTTTGATTTCCCCCATATGCGTTCCAAATATCGACGACGCACGTTGGCATTAATAAATTCAGGGCACATCCATGGTGCAGGTGGTTTAATTTTTATGGCATTTGATTTGTCAGGTGGGTGTTTGTCAAGTAAGGTTTTAAGCGTAGTGTGGTATTGTTCACATAATTGTGACAAGTTAGCTTTAGGGTTGGTGATAAGTTCATATTTTACTATGTCATCATTAAATGCAAGAATATCAATGTTGTGGATATACCGATAAAGAATATTACACTTAGAGTCAACAGGATCATGCTTAACTTTTATTTCTGCTATGACAGTGAAACGATCCGATAAACCATCTGTGGTAGTTAGTGTGTGGATATAATCAGGTGTAGACCGGGTTATGAGGAGATCAAGCCAATGACCATAAATGTGTGTGGAGAAAGAAACGTGTTGTTTTAAGTCAAAACTTGCTAAGATGTCATTAAATCTGGATGTAGCAGGAGACTGTGTATCCAAATGATAGTCGAAATCATCAAGGATGAAAAATACAGGATGAATAGTGACTAAGTTTTCTAGTAAATCATGAAGGTCAACAAAGAAGGATGAAGTTATTCCAGGAGGGCAATAGAGACATACAAAGTAATCAGTAAATAAGTTCGAAATTTCAATGCAGACAGCCTCGAAACTAGAACAGATATGTACAGAATAGGACTTTACTTTAAATTTATTGGATACCAGAAAGCCAACACGACCTCCATGTCCAGACTGACGTGGTTGGTGGTAAAAGAAATAATCAGGAGGGCAGATATCAGAAATACAAGAGGTTGTGTCATGAGGGCTAAGCCAAGCCCAAGTGAGGGCGAGATTATCCAATTTCTTAGATATTACCAATTCTATGATAATGGTTGATTTCTTCTGGACGGAACTAGCATTGCTGGTAGCTAAGCGGATATTTTGCAGGATAGGAGGGCCTGGATTCATATGGATGTCACCTGTTAGTAGTATATAAATAGTAAGAAAATATTACGAGATTTAATTATATGTATAAGACTGTGAGGAGGTGAGAAAGTTATCACTCTGCTGGAACTATTAGACTTTAACTTAGACACAGTTTTCCAGATCGGATCAGAGATACAATAGGCTAAGATATAGTTTTTATTAATGACAAGTTTGACATCGAGATAGGGTAACGGTACATTTTTGTGTAGTGATAAAAGAGTTGTGTAGGGTTAGGGAAAATGACAAGTTGCATGCAATGTGGATGCAAGTGATGAAAATGAACAAATAATGGATAGTAAATCTCCTGTAAAGGTACGAGGGACAATATGCCATGGTTCAGTGTGAAAACAACTATAACCCTGCTGGAAACAGAAACCATCTAGGAAAACAACCAGAAAAACGCCGCGAAAACAACTTGAGAAACAATCAGAAAACATCTCTTCGAAGAACGAACATCTAGAACAGTTCTAGTTGTTGCTTTCGTAGTTATGAACTACTTGAAAAGACAGAAATTGAATATAGACGCTACTGGCCACACTACCAAGATGTAAACAAACTTTAATATTAATTTTTTTGTGTGGAGCAGCGAAAAAGCAGGAAACCGTTTGGTAGAGGTAAGGACGACTAAGTACTATTTTAGATGTTAACTAGAAACTATTTTAACACTGAAGAAAATGAATTTTCAAATCAAATATAGCAACAATAAACCAGTAGAGACCAAACTACCTTATTATCGCACACAATAACATGGTAAATTATTTTGTGTCGATGGTTGCATAAGTTGTTGGCGCGAAAGTAATAGAAAAGGAATATCTTTTCATAGATAAGTATAAGGAACACATTTAAAATAGCTGTTAAAGCGTAGTTTTTTTGCGGGGAATTAAGCTAAACTATTATTATATTTAGCCTGTTCAACAACTTCCGGCCTGTCTCTGGCGTTTGATCCCAACTAAACTAGATCTACGGACTTGCATAAAACGACATTTACATATTTCATGGCATATAATAGGACAGGAGTAATACAGATTCTCTGCACACACAAAATTAGAATGTCCATATTCATAGGTTCAAAACTCGAACCGCAGTTGCTTCAACATTGCCTTTTGCCCCTGCCGGAAATCAGCGCTGTTTGGTCATGGCGGCCCAATCATATACCACTGACTGTTCGGTCTAGTTTTCTTTCAGGTCAATGGTCCGATGTTAATCGACACCGCCGCTAAACAGTCAGATTAAACGTGAAAATTAACTTAATTGTTTTGCTTTAGAAATATCAATACATGAATAAATGTTTAATTCAGACCAAAATGTTCTGCAAGGTGATGACAATGGTAATATATTTTAGTAGATCCCATAACACAATGGCATAATCCTATTGATATATTCATGATATTGTGTTAATGTTACAGCTATACGCATAATACTGACAAAGAGATGACGATACTGAAGATAAAAGGATCAAATGATGATGATTTGGGCGTGATAAGGTAACATCACAATATGGACATCATAATAGCATTACACACACACACACACACACACACACACACACACACACACACACACACACACACACACACACACACACACACACAACACACCCTTCTCTCTCTCAATACAATATATATATATATATATATATATATATATATATCTGTGTGTGTGTTTATAAGTTGTAGGTTTATAAAATGATTACAAAATATAATGTTGCTGTGTTATATGTTGCACTAACAGTGTAACATATAACATTGATGTGGTATATTTTAGTTTCTTTCCAGTACATACGACGAGTATGAAAAATTATAACCATCTAGTATCAGGTGATAATAAAGGTTATGCTAGTCAGATGTTTGAAAGGAATATGACAGAGGGAATGTATCCGATAAATGTAAGTGCACACACACACACACACACACACACACACACACACACACACACACACACACACACACACACACACACACACACACACACACACACACATATATATATATATATATATATATATATATATATATATATCGTCTAACCCCGCCATCCGTCATCCGCGAACAGCTGCCAACCTCACCTACCGCCAACCTTTGATAAGGACCCGATTTGCTGCCATGACAATCCCCCGGATCCACCCCCCGTTATTCAGCCACCATCACCAAACCCAATGCTTACGCAATACGAATACCATACATTGCCATATTAAAACACCTTCCCCCGCTATTACCACCACCCACTGACAATGAAATGTTAATGGTAATCTGTGAAAATCATGTCAAGATATATCAATTAATTGCACCAATGCTTTTAAGTCAGTTGGCGATAGATTATATAAACTGATAGTTAACAAAAGATGAAAAGACACCTGTAATTAACCACCTGATCAATATATGTATAAAGTAGAAGACACAAGTAATATATAAGTGAGCTCCGGTGGCCTAGGGGTTAAGCACCCGGCACTTGGTGCCAACGGTCATAGGTTCGAACCCCGCAAGAAGTCGAAACTTTTCCAGAGATTAATTTCTCGGCTCACAACATCGTGGGTGGCTGACCACGTTAAATGGCGCTGCCGTCTCCACTGAATTATTTAAAATAAAGGGGGACGTTAAAAACCCCTGAGGACGTAAAACAGTCTGGCAGTGACCACCCTCAGGGTATTTCGGCTCCATCTTTCCGTACTGCTCCCTGTGAGTGGTGGGGGAGGAGGCTTCTCAACCACTCGAACATAGAGGCTGTGCTGATTAAACGACAGCCTGGGGATTCTCCCCGAACAACAAAACAGTGATATATAGCCACCATTAACCTTCATCATTCACAAATCATTACTATATTATATAATGTCACCAATCTGTCCTCTTCATCATATCATTTCTGATCGTGGCTACTCTATTGAAAGAAAGAAAAAAACACGTAAACAAACAGCACTTGACATTGGACAGAAGCAGCAGATTATCGCGTACTATTATTACGTGGTTAAATAAATAAATTATTATTACTTATTATATATGTTTTTTTATTATCCCTAGAATACACTACACGATTGTACCAATTATATGCTGTACCTATTAATACACCCCGAGGCTCTGCGCCGAATATGCTTCTCCCATTCTAATGCCACCCGACCACAACGCTAACTTTCAGCAAGGCCCAAAGTTGGCATAAAAGAGAGTTTTTATATATATGGATGTATGGATGTATGGATGGATGTATGTATGGGCAGACATGTGTGTTTGTGTGAGTATCTATATGTTCTGTGTATCCATATTAGTAGCAAATGAGTTAACAGATGGATAATTCTATTTTGTTCGTAGACAGGTACAAACGTTCCAAAATTGATTCATCTTTATTTATTAGAGATTTACTTTCTCTCTTCATGTTCCCCATTTTTGCTTGTTTTAAAATATTTTTGTTTCGTTTTGTCTTAAAACTTTGCCCTATGCCATTTTTATGTACATAAATTAAATTTTTATATATACATGTATATCAAAGATTGTTTGGGAAATAAGCTTCATTCGTTCGTTTATTCGTTATACTGAAGTACCTAGTAATATGTACAGAGATCTCCTATAGCGCAGTGGTTAGATTAGTGCAGGTTCTGGGTTCGAATACGACTCATACCTTTATTTATCCGTGGTCTAGCGGTAGCGTGTTGGACCACAGATCACTTCCACCCATGTTCGAATCTCGGCGTGGGCACATCTGAAGGTTGTTTAATCTTTGACGTCGCTTCATTACCTTTGGAGGTCGCTCGGCCCATTTAGACCATGACAGTGCTATAAATCATCATCATCATCATCATCATCATATATATATATATATATATATATATATATATATATATATATATATATATATATATATATATTAATATATTAATATATTCATGCATATTACGATAAACAGACAAGTTTCGTGGCTGCCTTTGCCCAATCAGCAGAAGGGGATGCGACACCCAATACTGGTGGCTCCCTCTGTAATGGTACCAACGACATGTGTACATATAACACTAGCACATGCCCTGAAGATCCAAATGACGTAAGTAATGTGCGATAACGAATAAATTGAAGAAATGTTGTCACAATTATCTGGAATAATCATAACAGCTACATGTATATTAAATGCTACTAAAGACCCAATAAGTTCATCACAGCAGAAGCAAGTGTTTTTCCTGGATTGCTGCAGATGTCTGATGGTCCCCTTTCTTGTCAAATTCTAGCTGTCAAAAGGAAATATCCCCTTTCTTGTTTCATGGAGATTCATGTAGAACATCGTTTCGGTAGAAGATTACATAGAAGATTACAAATATTTCTAATCTAAGAGATTCTATTTACTCCATCAACTGCGGCAGTATTGATTTCGATAAATTACAATACTTACGAGTTTATAATATCGTAAATCCTTGTCAATGGACATTTATTATTATGATGACAAATTGTAGCTATTCCCGTCTAATCACTTTAATATTAAAGCGGCTTTGTACATCTCACCAAAGCTAAAATAATCGCTGCTCTGTGGGAGAAGAGTGTCGAACATTGACCCGAGCCCAGAAACTCGCACAATTGAAGTGTGCGCACCATATAACTATTACCCGAACTCTTACAGAACATTGCTCAATGAATTTCAAAAACTTATTCGGTTTTGGAACTAATCAACAAATGATATCTTCCGCATTATAATGATCTTCAAAGAGGATTTAAAAAATTATATTTATTATATTGTTTAACCCGTTTTCTTTCCAATTTACCATAACATTCTTAATTGTTCTCGTAGCCTACATTGTGTACAGGTAGAGGCCCCGCAGACGAACAATTTGAAGATACTAAAATAATAGGTAAGATACTGGAATTATTGGAGAGACACTGGAATTAAAGTAAAGAATTTAGAAATATTGGCATGATACGAAAATTATGAGAAATGAAGGGATATATTATTATGATTATGATATTGAATTTTTATTTAAATTGTACTACTGTTACAAATAAGAATGATGTTGAGGACCAATAAAATTTATACTAAAATTACTAATAATGCCACCCAATGTTTATAATCTGTTATTCTGTAGTTTTCCGAAATTCGAAAACAGAAACCCCTTTCGTAGGGAATGTTATTGGGTTGATTCGAATTGTACCAAACTTTTCGCTGGTTAAATGTTGATGTGTTTGCATACAAGCGCAGACTTGTCAAGTATTACGGTTTAGCCGTAGTCTGTACGGTTTTATTAATAAAAATACGACTACGGGTATAGTTGTTTTATCAAACGGTTTTGTAAATGTAGCCCTATTTGGTTAGTGTTACAATTGTTTTAGTATTACGATATTATCTAGTATTACAATTTTTTTTGTAATTGTAGTTAAAACGTCCCAATTTCCCGGCATACCTGGCTCGTTTTACCGTATGTGCTCGCGTTGTAAAGGTAGCTGCATCTGGCGTCTATGATGTGAATATGCGCCTGACCACCGCATTACCCAAAACCAATAAGGTCAAGGGGAAGACACACACCATCACAAAGGCAGATGTATACGTTGCACAGTTTGTGTTCGAGCATAACCCCTCTGAGTCTTAGGCAGACCAATTCACGGACTTAGTGAAAGTAATGTTTCCAGACAGCGAACTTCATAGCGATGTTCGCAAATTCTACTAGAAGTGTCGTTGTGCAGCAAATGGCGAAGATTTTCCCATATGATGACAGAGTAAAAAATTACTTATATGCTGGAACAATACAACCAAATGCGATGAACTAACGTATGCCCGGATACGTACTAATTAACACCAATCATCATGGTCCTGTTTTCAGTAAACTTATGGTTTTGTTGACACATTTATGGTTTTACTCATCCTGAACTATTGTTTAATTTCTCGGAATTTGACCTGTTTGCATTTGTTCCGAGTTTTAATGTAATACAAAGTAGACATATCGATCATACCTTTCTACAATATAAATTATTCCTGAATATATAAACACATTTCCCCCCCCCCCCGAATGATTTCGAATACGAAATAATAGACGTTTGCTATTTCACTTGATTTTTACTACTGCTACTGCGGCTACTATTGCTGCTACTGTTACTATTATTGCTAACATCACCACCACCACCGCCGCCACCACCACCACCACCACTACTGCTACTACTACTGCTGCTACTACTACTACTACTATATTTCAGGAGAGAAACAATTCCTTATGGCCAAGCAGTTATACGACGAATCTGATAAATTACTTCCCGCTGTCGTTGATTTCCGGTTTACTTGGGTAAACATGTCAGAGATCATGGCAAATGTTGGTTTGGTGAGTCAGTCAGTCAGTGAGTGAGTGAGTCAGCTTTCTTTATGCTATGTAACGTGTAAATACTTACATATAAAGACAGGCAGACAGACAGACACAGGCGCGAGCGCGCGTACAAACACACGCACACGTACGTACTCGCCTATGGTATAATATGTATTTCTCACCCTAGGCTAACATTTCCAACTAACATATAATTATCTCCCCATTTATTTTAATCTTGTCCTTGATACCGTATGATCTATTTGTAAGAACATCCGTCATTATGACAAATAGAATAAAATTACTAAAATTATCACATAATTAGAGCATTTATTTATAAATTGTCCTTAAGCGATTTTTTCAGATATTTTTCTCCTATTCTATAATATTCAATTCCTTACAAAAGTGTAGATAAGACTAATTCCAGACAGTTGTTATTTCCAATTTATCAGATTTATGATATTATTAACCATTACTGATAGTACCATTTGTGGATATTTTATTTATCAATATTTTAATTACACGTTTTATAGAATTCTATATCGGACCGGAAGCAATTCTACGATCTCAATCGCGCGTTTCTTCACACACTAGAAGACGGAAGACTCGATGTGTTTTGCTGATACGTTTATCAGAGTTTATTTCAACTTGAGTCTATTCATACAATATGTCTCTCCAATAAAACGCGTCTGTATCGAGCTGCGAAAGGCACTGCTTCCTTGAGTCACCGCTTTATTCCCTGCTCACGAGTGGTTTTGGTTTTGTTTTTCGGGGAGAATCCCCAGGCTGTCGCTTAATCAGCACAGCCTCTATGTTGGAGTGGTTGAGACACCTCCTCCCCCACCACTCACAGGGGAGCAGTACGGAAAGATGGAGCCGAAATACCCTGAGGGTGGTTCCTGCCAGAGTGTTTTACGTCCTCAGGGGTTTTTTAACGTCCCCCTTTATTTTAAATAATTCAATGGAGACGGCAGCGCCATTTAACGTGGTCAGCCACCCACGATGTAGTGAGCCGAGAAATTAATCTCTGGAAAAGTTTCGACCTCTTACGGGGTTCGAACCTGCGACCGTTGGCACCAAGTGCCGGGTGCTTAACCGCTAGGCCACCGGAGCTCACTTGCTCACGAGTCCCTCGTTACTGGCTTATATAGCAATTCCCGGACCAGAGATCCAGAGTGATACTTCCGGCCAGGCATCGGTTATCCGATCGTATCAATGCTTAATTGATAACTCTAAAGATAATTTGTTTCTAACTAACTTAGTATTATCTTTGCCCACTTATATCAATCTAACCCGATCTCGTCTGGATTTCATGTCACCGTTTTATCGTTTAGTAATTATTACCAGCAATCTGACGCTATCTTTTCAATCATTGTCAAATTTATTTAATTATTTCTAAATAATATGATGCCTGCCGCTTGCTGTATCATGCTGTGTGTGTTTCCGGGAAATATGTGAAGCCTATGTATCAAAGGCTCACTGAACACTAACGGCTTAGTAATAGCCGAGGTTTACAGTGAACCGGGAAAATCGGTATACCTTACACATGTCCTACACTTAAAAGTTAAATAGTATATTTAACTAAAATTACCAATTCCAGGTAACTAATCGATTGCGCTGACGATCCGTCTTGGGGGGACCCAGGTCTAGACACCGAGGCGCCTCCCTGGTCCGTCATTGGCTCTAGGACAAGTATGTGCGGCTCACGACCAGCATCCTGTTTGTTATTTGTAAGAAATGTGGGATTTCCCTTAACTTGCCTCAGCACTCTCAGGGCGGCGCAAATGGGCCTTTTTGGTCTGGGCGGATTTCGTCCCAGGTTATAGACGGGTCGACTAGTGTTAGTTTTTCCCTATGCAAAGTTTTTATTTGACCCGTCCGTTGGTTTCGAACCCAGTGCGTCGGTCCGTGCACACGAAATACCTCCCAGTGGGGATCCGATCGAGTGTCCATGTAGCGGGTGTCCATTTGTCGCTGCATGAATTCTTCGGCCAACCCGCGAACGATTTCACGTGCCGACTGGTCTCTGGTCGGATACACTTCTGCCCAGCCTGTACCGGGAACGGAACAAAGAAGTCCATAGCGATCGTTTCCATGGGCGATGCCGGAATTGGCATCTCCTCCATACTTACACGGACTGGTCTTCTATGGTAAACGGTGCACGTAGGGCATGCTCTTACGGCGAGTTGAATCTCTTTACGTAGGTCTGGCCAGACATACGCGCTTCATGGTTTTAGAAGTGTCTGTGTGACCGACTTCCTTACGAGCGCTTTCCTCGACGCGTTGTCGCCAGGCCGGCGGCAAGAGTACTCTCGGGTAAACAGCTGCGGCTGGATGCGGACGACGTTCACTGTAAAGGATTCCGGCGATAATAGTATATTTGCTTTCTTTCTCTACGGCTTCGTCAAACTGCGCTGGGAATTCAGCTCGCTGTGCCGCGCGTATTGCTGGTACATCAAATTGATCAGCCCGTGACCAATCGCAGTCCTCGTCGACCTCGTTGAGCTCCTGCTCGTCATAGTCGGCCAAGACAGCGACCTCACCACGGTCCGATTCAATGCCGGCTCAGCATGTCCACACGGATGCTGTTTTTCCCCTTACGATATTTTATTTTTGCGCCATATTCAGCGATTAATACGGCCCACCGTGGGATCTTGGTATTCGCCATTTCTTTGGTAAATAATTACGTCAACGGCTTGTGGTCCGTATATATCGTGAATTCTGCTCCATATAAATATTTTCGGAGGTTCGTGATCGCATAAATGAATGACGGCGTACGCTTCTTTTTCTATTGTTGCCTACTTGCGCTGAACGGGTGATGCGGGTCTGGATTTGTCATTACGCGCTTGCACACTTTAATTTCTCAAAGTCCACTTGACATTCACAGATCAGTGAAACCGAGCGTTCTTGCGCGTGAACACTATCTATCTACGAGGACGAATCCATTGTCTCTTTATGTGTGTAACGTCACCAATCACCAATCTCCGTGTGTCAACAGTGAGCATCCGTGCATTAATCAGCTACAGGCAACTAGACCAAAGTGATCCGCGTATACGCAAATTTATTTCGAAGTTTTGTCATTAACCCCCCCCCCCACACACACACACACTTTTTTGTACAATTAGCAAAATATACGTGATAGATCAATAAAAACAATTACTATTTGAATCATTTGAAGAAAAAAAGATACTGTTCATCAAGGAATTGTTTTGACGACCAATTGATCTTATCTCAATGAAGATTCCCAAAGACAGATTTTATTCCGTAGATTATACAATATT
The DNA here is from genome assembly GCA_025642065.1 of Paralvinella palmiformis. Taxonomy (NCBI): domain Eukaryota; kingdom Metazoa; phylum Annelida; class Polychaeta; order Terebellida; family Alvinellidae; genus Paralvinella; species Paralvinella palmiformis. The sequence goes on from JAODUP010000293.1 coordinate 243,780, forward strand.
ATATCACGTCACTGTTCTGATATAACTAAACATCAATTTTATTATAAACAGTATCAATCTTGTGGACCAAGTATGGGATATAGTTTTGGTGCCGGCGCCACTGATGGTCCAGGGATCTATCCGTTTTATCAAGGTAAGAAGATCTGGGATATAGGTGTCTGTCGGGTTCTTTTGTTGTCTTCAGAGAATTATTAGCCATCCATCGAGATCCTGAAATCAACGAAACATTTCTAACTTGATCATGTCGATGGACAAAAAAATGGTCATGTCTTCTAGAAATGTATTGTGTCAATATGTCTACAGTTGTGCCAGATTTGATTGAGGTGGTAAGAGATAGTCTCAGACGTAGGTGAGTACGAAGCCGCTACCTGTATATGACAGTACATTGATTTCAGGATTTTGATGGATGGCTAATAAGTAACACGCAGTTTCCAAAAGACCACTAATGCTCAGATTTCGGGAAGTGGCTATATATATATATATATATATATATATATATATATATATATATATAGAATAATTTCACTTCATAGTTTATAAACACATATAATTAAATTTCATAATTAATTTATTTTGGTAGTGTAATACGATATTACGACACTATAGTACTGCTCGTGTTATAGATTATGTATTATAGATTATGTGTTATAGATTATGTGTTAAAGATTATGTATTATAGGTTATGTGTTATAGGTTATGTGTTATAGATTGTGTTTTAGATTATATGTTATAGATTGTGTTTTATAGGTATGTTAGAAGGTATACCAGAGATTGATGATTTAATTGATCGTTTGGTCGGTGTACCACAATGGCTGGCTGACTGTCAAGTTCCTAAACCAGTATTATTACCAACGGTTGTAGTAAGTATTTGGAGATATCAAATTGTAATAATGTTGCTGCCATAACAGTAACAACAACAACAATTACTCTTCTACTACCACATGATTACTATAACCATTACTTCTACTACTACTACTACTACTACTACTACTATATACTACTCTCTACTACTACTACTACTACTACTACTACTTCTACTACTATTACTACTACGTTTGTGCTTCTACTACTACTTTCTACTACTACTGTTACTACTATTACTACCACTAATGCTGTTTTATTTTTGCTCCAACTTCTCCTTCTGCTGTAACAATAACAACAACAACTACTACTACTACTATCACTACCACTACCACCACCACCACCACTACTATTATTAGTACTGCTACAGAATTCTTTCTATACGAAACATGCTATTTTTACTGGAAATAGCTAATATTTTATTAAAACATTCACAAAGCAAACCTAACGACATTACAACATGAATGAAATATATACGAACGTTGAGATAATATACAGTATTAATTGTGTTGAAGATAGTTTTATGCTAAATTGAACCTTTTCTTTAAAATGCTAACAATGACACCTAATGTTAGGACGTCCGAACCAATGACAGCATAATTTTCCCAATTTTCAGATGGGTAACGACACGTGGACTTGGCAACCGGAAATAGTCCCACTGCAACTTGTACAAATTGGTGACGTCATCTTAATAGGTGTTCCTGGGGAAATTGCGTCAGTAGCACGGATTCTTTTTTGTTTTGTTATCAAATTATTAATGGCAAATGACTTTAAATGTTATTATCGTAATTTTGTTATTTGCGATGTCATGGCTGCTGTTTCTGCGGAGTACATTTTACTATAATCTCAACTAATTTGGCGAAAACATTTTTAATCAATAATTTCTCCGACATATTTCCATGTGAAGTGCAAGTAATGTTGCGTTAAAACAGACAACATAACGACATCTGGCAGAGCTCCGATCTAAAACGTGTGCATGCGACTCATGCGCGCAAGAAATAGTTCTTTATTTTGATTGGTGCTCAGCAACTGCTGTAAAAAACTTATGGGTGGAGATTAGCATGGGCAGTGGTTAGGTTAATTAGCGAAGCAGCGCCGGCAGATGTTCCTATCAGCTCAGTTGTTTTTTACTTTTTGTTTTTGTTTAAATAAAGTAATATTACTATTACTACTACTACTACTACTGTGTCGTTAAACAACATTCATCCATCCTACTACTACTACTACTACTACTGGTTTATTGAATACCCATAACGACAAACAGCCTATTATTATTCTGAGTGAAGTCGTGATACATCTGTAACACTCAGTATATCAAAATAATTCCCTCTCCTAAAGTCCTGTAATTCTTTCTGCCATTCTCTTTCACTCTTCGGATATCTCAATGGGCTAACTGGTAGCGTGGTTCGCCACAGGCCTGAAACAGCTGGGCTCGAACACCAGTCGGATTCCATCTAAGAGAATTTTCATCGTCCACTTCCCCTCATTACGTATGCAGGTCGCACGGTCCATTTAGCACATCGTGTTGGCAAAAGTAGCCATAAAACAGCCCGAATACACATAGCATGCGTCGTAGATGACGTCACCGGATGTAACAGCCCACTCACGGTGACATTATATTGATGGCGTCTTTACAATATTTCCACTTTATAACACTTTATTGTAAATTAGGAGCTATTTTCCACACCACGCTAGTGAAGTATATCGGGAATTAACATAATTGGGCTCTCTACGATTAACTGGTGTGTATTTGTGAATTTCGCTCACGCGATTCCCGAAGTGGCACCATGCACGAAACAGTAACACTTAATTTTGTATTCACAGGACAATGGCGGGCCGACGTCTGTCAGAAGCTGTGAAGAATGTAAATAGAGTTTAGTTTTGTATATTAACGTAACGTAACACAAACTAACGTAATAGAACGCAACCCGACATAACATAACGCAGCTTGTCTTAACATAACACAGCATAAAGTATTATAACACAGCATGATGTAACATAGTGTAACATAACCTAACAAGGCACGACGGTACGCAACGTAACATGGCTTAACGCTACGCAACGGAATATAATATCACATAAGATGGCTTTAACTTTAACTACATACAGGATTATATTTTTTAATATAGACACTGGTTGCTAATGGTTACGGAGACAACATCCGGTGTATTGTGACTGCGATGGCTAACGCTTACAGTAGTTACATAACAACACCGGAAGAATATGAGGTAAATATATATATATATATATATATATATCACACACACACACACACACACACACCCTCTCTCTCTCTCTCTCTCTCTCTATATATATATATATATATATATATATATATAGATATATACTGGCATATATGCGTGTGTGTGTGTGTATATATATATATATATATCTCGCGTCTGATCAAACACACAGACACACACATACATACATATATCCGTGTGCGCATACCCGTACGTTACATACGCGGATCTGTCCTATATATATATATATATATATATATATATATATATATAAACCAGATAAATAAATGAAGTCATATTGAGTTCTATATTTAAATACAAACATAAACTAACCCGATATTCTACCATTTAACAAAATCATCTATAGATACAGAGATACGAGGGAGCATCTACAGTATTTGGTCAATATACGATAAATGGCTACATCAGTGAATTTGTCAAAATGGCAGAAGCTATGGCTAAGGTAAGTCATATATATATATATATATATATATATACTGTAATTGGCAAATGATGATGACTTATTAAGTTGGCGAATTTCATAATCTACACAATATGGCAGCGTTTTAGCCTCTTTGGCCACATAGAGCGTGAGACTATTTACCTATGGCTATGGTTATTCTGTGAGGGAGGTCGCAGGTTCACGCCTCGGTCGTGGCACTATATTAGGGGGAGATTTTTTGATCCAGCCAGGCAATTGGCAAGGTTTTCTCCACTGAACATCCCATTTATTCTTAATTCTAAATTTAGTTAGAATTAGTCTCAGTGGGGAAGCTATAAATTACAGACCATTTGGGTCTCCCTCATTTGAGGTTGCCAGCCACGTAAAAAAACTGCTATTTCGGCCATTAGTCTTACTATATTAATTTGGCGAATTATTGGTTTGACGAGATTTTTTATTGTGATTTTTTACGATTCGCCAAATTCGCCAACTTAATACGATTGCCAACATTTGCCGATCTATAGTATATATATATATATATATGTGTGTGTGTGTGCGTATATATATATATAAGCGAATGTGTTATATTTGTTTGTTTATGAGTTCGCCAAAATTTGAGACAAAAGATTCTTAAATCGCAGTGTATATGACCTTGGTTGGGACTATGATGTTTACTTATTTACTCATATTTTATTAGTTTAAACCCTTAATTACCCCGAGCGAAGGCCCAAGTAGACCTCACCATCATTTTAAGTCTATATGCAGAGCACGGCTTTTAAGCTCGTATAGGATAAGATTCAGTTATACACATATGTGTAAATTGATCAGTAGCTACCAAGTAGTATGGAAGGTGACACATACGTGACAGGTGTCAAAAATACACATACGCATAATACACACCTCAGACCCTCAGACAACCCGGAAATAGTATTAAAAGTTACATCTGCATGAAAGGCAGACCTTCTCCTTCGGAAACATCAAACCGGAGAGATTATCCTGGGGCCTACGGTACAGGACCAAGTACTAAAAAAATTGTATTTCTCTCTCTCTCTCTCTCTCTCTCTCTCTCTCTCTCTCTATATATATATATATATATATATATATTAGAGAGAGAGAGAGAGAGAGAGTAAGTTAGGATAACATCATCCGAGTCACGTTAACTGGTCCTTAAACACAGGTGGTGTTTTAGACTGATTCCACTGTATTCCACCCAGTTTGAGGACGATAAATTTTAAAATTTATTTAGAGCTGATGGGATAGGATTAAATTAAATGTATAATCTAAGTCTTTTGAGATAGCTGGCCATGTTTCTAACTGATTGCCCTGCAATTAATAGTAATATTATTATTATTATTATTATTATTGTTGTTGTTGTTGTTACAGCTGTTGTTGTTTTTACAACAGACCTTTTTACGGATATCTTCATGGAAATTACTGTCATTGATCTCTCATCAACTCACACAATAATATTACATCAAAATTTGAACACGGAGACAATACCACAAAGATTGTTTTATTTTATTCATAAATCAGAGGGGGCGGACTGGTCTAGGGTGAACGGCTTTATTTAATTTCTCCACTAACACAGTCCCTAATACAGTCTCATGTGTATGTTTGTCTTTATCATATATATATATATATATATATATATATATGTGTGTGTGTGTGTGTGTGTGTGCGTGCGTGCGTGCATGCGTGTCTGCGTGCAGATATACACCATTAGCACCTATTCTCGTGTAGATGGATTTTCTTTTATTTACGATTGCCTTCACTCATTGAGTTAAATATAATACAAGTTGTACATCTTTATTGTTTGTATGGATATGAGGTCTTAATGTCAAAATTTTCATGGCAACTATAAGCTTTTATCTATAAATATCAGGCCAGGTCGGTAATACAGAGAACTCCGAGATGAGTGAGTGAGTGAGAGAGTAAGTAAGTGAGTCAGTTGTTTGTTCAGTTTCGGTGTACGTTTCACCTGGGACATATAGTCGAGAGGTTACTGTCTTACGACACATCATACAAACACAGGTATCAGTGCCATTTTGAAACCGGATTTTTTAAAATATAATATTTTTAAATATCCCTCTTCCTGGTGTTGAGTTTACAAAATAACGAAATATCAACCTGATAATGGTTCTAATATATTCCTGACAAAGGGAGAACCGGTAGATCCAGGAGAGGAACCGGAAGATCTTCGTGGACTTCCCGATCCTGCTCTTGGTCCAGTGGTGACTGATGCCACTGAACATGGACTGACATACGGCGATATTCTGGTCGACAGTCTGGATTCTTACCAAACTGTAAGTACAACCTGAAATAAAATGGCGATCGACAGCAGTACGTTATGATAGTTGACAATACGTTATGACGTGTTTTGGTGGGTGACACGGGTGTGTGTATGCGTGTGTGTGCGTGCGTGCGTGTATGTGCGTGCGTGTACGTGCGTGCGTGTATATGTATGATTACTTATAATAGGGTTATCTCCGTTTAAGGGTGAGATCGCTTACGTCACATTCGTATCTGGTAATCCAAGAAACAACCTTATGGTAAGTATAGATAATAAGACGATTAAATGATGATATTAATAATAAAATAGTGATAACAAACAAAGGAAGGGGGGGGGGGAGGGGAGGTTGTCTTAGAGAACAATCGTCACGATATATTCTAAACATCTTATCTTAGATGTTTAAGCCGGTAATGTTTGTTGTCATGGTAACACACACTCTTCCCCGTCTCTATGTTGTATCGTGTATAGACGGAACGAACATTTCTAGAAGTACAACGACAGCTGGACGATAACAGCTGGACTGCGGAGTACAGTGATGCTCACTGGGAAACGAAGTAAGTGTACAGAACATCTACTACAGACGATGATGTTAGTGACAGTGTATTGACTGATATCGACGATAAGTTATTCCCTGATGAGTAATGGCGGTGGGAATTGGTTGGGGGGGTGAGGGGTGGGGGGAGCTAGAATTGTACTCCCTGGTGAGGGGCGTGGAATTTCCCGCTAGGAATATTAGTTAACATTGATTAATGAAGACATTACAAAATTGTCATACTTAGTTGTGAATGGTAGCTAGATTGGATGTTAGACGGTATACGTCTTATGACTATAGGCTTAGTAATTTATACAGATCTATATTTTAGATACAGTGAACGTCTACGACCCCCCCCCCCCCACATGGGCCCCATCGAACGTAGCACTAGATTCGCTGACTCAGTTAATCTGATCGTCTGTGAAATGCGCTTGTAACAGTGGCGTATTTCGGCAGAATGTCTTTAGTGATAGAGCTGCATTGATAAGCTTAGTCTGGAATTTCTCTAACACTACCAAGTCCAGTACAATTTGTGATGTATGTAGGCATGCGACGTCATATGTTACCACTGGGCCCAAGGCAGACATCCATAGATAACGTATTATATCTGGATCTGTTCCATACTAAGCTAACTTTAGAAAAAAGTAAATTACTTTGTTTTCTGTATTACTTCTTCTAAGGTCGTAAATAAATATATATTCGTTTCTGAGGTCCCTACTGCGACTTAACTGGCCCCGGGATGCGTACGTTCTTAAGTGTGGCTTCGGCTCTGACATGCCCTATACACCTGTACTGGAGTTAAACAATTGTTTCGGCATCGTAAACTTCAGTCAAGGAAAACAATTGAAAAAATTATCACAATCAAAGAGTAAAATAACAATATATAATGATGATGCTGATACTAATAATAATATAAATTATTATTATTATAAAAACAGTCATGTGGTAAGAGAGTCAGTATTTTGTTGTTGTAATTGTTGTTGATTTAAAAATGGTTGTTGATATCCCATATATCCAGGTATATTTGGTTAAGTAACTGCCAACAACGACCACCATTTTGTCTCTTCCCAAACATCACCGGATGTAATCCTGTCAATTTGACAGATTATCTCTGTCGTCGAGAACAGTACAGTAATGTGACAATAGAGTGGGACATACCAAATCATCAACAACCTGGTATATATAGATTGGTACATTATGGACATGCTAATACGCTGAACGGAACCGTGGACTCATATACAGGTAGGTCAAGGTTTTTTAAAGGATTTTTATACTCCGAATCCTGCGTTTTAATACGAAAAGTATTGTTTTTGCATGCATAAATAAATACATATATAGTTAAAATAATAGATATACAAACAAATAAACAAACAAACATATTTACCTCATACCACACATCTCTAAATTCATATACACATAATAGCAGACACGCCTGCTTAAGTTACATTCTTAGAGCGCCACAATTAATTCGAGTGTTAAAGTGCTGAACTAGTAAAGAAGTGGTTCTGGATTTAAAATATTTGCTATAAATTTCTCATGATATACAAGATGGTACAGATACATAGCTTCTGCGATATGAGCGCCATCTGGTGAGAGTTGAATAAACTTAGGCTGCGGGGATAGAAAACACCAACGGAAAGTACCATGCTGACGTTATTTATAATATAATGCGCAACGAGCCCGAAGGAACTCTTCCTGTCGATGCTGTGAATCGACATCCTTGTCCTTATCCGATGTATTGCTTATTGGACTTTGTTAATCAGTTATCTCAAAACGTGATTCTATTTCACTAAAATCATATGGTTGGCTGTCATGCAGTATATAGGCATGTCGTGTAGTATATGGGCATGTCGTGTAGTATATGGGCATGTCATGTAGTATATGGGCGTGTCATGTAGTATATGGGCATGTCATGTAGTATATGGGCATGTCATGTAGTATATGGGCATGTCATGTAGTATATGGAGATGTCGTGTAGTATATGGACATGCCATATAGTATATGGGCATTTCATGTAGTATATGGGCATGTCATGTAGTATATGGAGATGCCATGATTTAAAAGTTTTATTGGATTGTTGTCATGGTAATGATGCTAAATCTAGATGCATCATAGGTGTCTCGTAAGAAGTTGTCTTAACGAATGAGGTGTAAACATTTTGCTCTCGTAAGATCTCTGTCTTGTTTGGATACAAATAATTGACAAAAACCTATTTAAAGGTAAATGCCGCTTTCCAGTGTTGCTATTCATTTCTTTCAACAACACAGGTATATCCAGGGAATTCCAGGTGATCCAGGCAGCGGATCACGTGATTCGTCGACACAGTAACGAATATTATATGGCGACCAGCGACGGAGAAGAGAAGTTTGACGAGGAAACGAATTTGGCGCGGTTTCTCGCTCTCTACCTATGACGTCACTCAATCTACCGCACGTGCCACGTGAATGCAGCTTTGATGACGTCATATCTGTTGTTGTAGCATATAATATGGAACAGAAATAAACTTCCGTATGAATGATTCTAGGGACGGCTTCTTTAATCCTCACACAACAGGCACACATGTCAGCCTTTGCATGGGTGACCGTATTAGACAGATGTTGGTCGCTGTAACTATAAGACGCGAACGGCGAACCTTTATTTTTATGTTATTTATTCTACGCCAAACAAACGGCTAATCTGTTAACGATAAGGTTTATTACGATAATAAACACGGCATAAATACTAGTTGTCGTTCTTGTTGTAATCAAAACTGCACCATAATTTATACTTCCCAAATAGCTACTGCCTGTTACCTCACAAGGCGATTACAGCCAATATTACAAACGTGTCGGGCTAAAGGCGAATTATAGAGTGATTTCTGGCTTATACGACCCTCTACAGACCAGCTCCCGGCAATCCTGAGCTAGTACAGGTGGTCTTTTGAGGTCGAATATAATTAATCGAATCACTAGAGGGGACCAGGATATGACAAAGGATAAATTTTAGCGGTTTATGGTAAAGACATGTTTTTCTATATGTACCAGATCACCGGCTAATATTTCATGGGGGGGGGTATTTAGTTCAGTAAATTGTGTGTGTTTGTTTGTGTGTGTGTATGTGTGGGCGCACGCGCGATAAGTATCTGGATGTCCGTATGTTATAGTAATTCAACGTAGAGCTACTTTCATAGTAAACCTCATAGCAATAACAGCCATGATGCGAGTATAGCACACGAACATAAAACAATGTGAGTTGATCCACGTTTCTAAGTCCTATCTGGTAATTCCATCCTGTACTCTATTTGATCAATTATACGTTCAGTCTGATCCATAAGTGATCTAATGTTACTACTAGCTAGTCCGTCTTGTACTGAGTGTGACGCCTTTTCATCTAGTTGTCGATGTTCCCGTTACCGTCACCTAAATAAAGCTCTTACTATTTGGATATCCACAATTCATCACATTTTATTAACTCTTTCGAACCCGTCGAAACAGCACCAACAGAATCATCATCACTGTTGTCATTGTTATTTTGTTGTTGTTGTTTGGAAAAAAAACAAATGTGCCGCAGTTCGGTGAGCTCCGTTAGAAAAACTAAAAATTAAAAACTACATTCTTCCCAACTTCAAATAGCTTGATCTATATATAATATAGCTCATATAAGAGAAAGTTATGTGATGTAGGTAAACATTATAATAAAACCAAGTTTATGCGTTATGACACTTTAATAGACCGATTCAATTACCTCTGGCACCACCATGCGGCTGAATTTCACACTACGGTCTCGGGTTAGAAGTCTAAGAATCACTGTATTGCATGGCGATTTAGGCGTATAGTGGCCGTTAAATGTCTTACTGAAAAGCTGTATATAGACTATTTACCAGCTATATTTGGATTTTATTTACAGTCCATTAAGGGGATGTGACATATAGATAATAATTTTGCATTTAATAAGAATGGCATAGACTTCATCCAATAGATATATTCTGCCAAACTAAGTAACGTTCAGTCAGATTTGCATGGCTGTCATGGTCCGGCCTGTCTAGTTCAAACTTATTTTTTATAGAACCTTTGCCATCTTACATGACGATCTGAATGGATAAAATCAATGATCACGTAGATTATAATTCAGTGGGTGATTCCTAATACAGTAACATTGGATTTATGCATGATATATCTTGTATTGAAAGTGAACCGTTTTATTTTCTGAATCAGCCTAATTTGTAATAACATTTTATTTAATAATATACAGGTGATACATATATGATTGGTTCCCAGGTACAAGTAAAAATAATATTTTCCAAACTTGCAAATTGTCCGTTACATCTATACATTCAATATTAAAAAGTCTTCATTAAAATCAATTTACATTCAGCTAAAAGTTTAATTTTAAAATCATTTATTTAATCCACTGAAACCCATGCTAAAAATTTCCTACGAGTCAACATGAATAACGAAGGCTTAGCTGTGTCATTCATCTGGAAAGATCGGTCCGCTCAATCATTGAGGAATATCCTGATAAAGATTGTGTTAAATCATTTGGAAATACACAGTCGTTCAGCTGAAATACTAGTATCAGTCTCCGTGTAATACGAAGTAATGTACTGAAAGATCTCTAGTATTTACTGTTAGTGAAAAGTTGCCATCCCCTGTTAACAGTGGGCACCATAGCTCTTTCTAACCCAGACCGCAGTTGGTAAGCGATGCAACGCATTTCTCCTGGATCGGTCTATTGGTCGAAAGGGTTCCAATTTAAGTTTTTCTACAACTCCCATACCTACTTCTGCGATAGTTCAAAAGTCCGTTTAAACAGCTGTTACTTACTTAATCCTCTACATCCCCAGTGGGACTTAAGGCTACAACAACGAATTGTTGTAGTTTCCGTAACAATGTTTGTGTTTACGGGGTGGGAATGTTAGCCCAATCTCCAACCCCCAACCTGGAGGACCAGGTGCTGGGTTTCGTCTGGTCCCTCCTCTGAGATCTGCCCGACTTGGTTAAGCCTTCCAGGGGGCTTAATTAAGGCCATGTGGATATATATCTACCAGAGTCCTTGAGACACGCAAGCCCCCACACCATCAGCAAGGTACCAACACAGAGGGATGATAAATTAAAGAGCTGTACTTTTTCTTAATATGATTAGCATCGTGAAGTTAAACTTACTAATTGTCACAAAAGCAGTATGCTATTAGTAGGAAAATGTATTTAGTTTGTACTTATCGATTAAAATCCAATCAGATTGCCAGAAATTACTCACGTGACCAAAATCTTTCCTTAGTAAAGTGATATAATTGACTGTTTATCGGTTAGCATCAAGCATACAGAATATACAAAGTAGACAATTATGGACAGAGTGTTAATTAGTTGTACTATTTAATAAAAATATAGATATCCTCTGCTAATTAAGTCGTCAATATATCTAGTTATAAATAGGTATATATATATATATATATATATATATATATATATATATATATATATATATAGGTCGACCTTTTGTTCTAGAATTTCCTACTTGACGCAATAAAATATTATATAAATAGGATAAATGTAAATACATTGTATAGGTTTCCAGATATAGGCATGCCATATACATATATGCATTAGTTTGTATCCAATTATGCACGATATATCTTAATTATATCATCTTCCTACCATTACTAACTTACTGTATCATAATCGGGCGCTTGTAGAAAATATCTTTCCTTTACAGCGCTCCTTGGTCATTTTACTTAATTTGGGCTCTTTTTATGATTAAGCTCCCTTACCTAATTAGCGAATATCGTGTCTCAGGGGTCTACAGTATTACGGCTCAATGTGGATCCAGTCTATTTTTAAAATGCGGGGAGTCCGTTTCAATCTTGATTGACTCTTAAACTGAAGGAATGCTGTCTGAATGCTGTCATATGCCTTGGTTTCTTTAGCTTTAGACTGTGACCTGTTGTGATCCCCTCACTGGCTAGTTTGAGTTGTGAGTTCTCAGCAATGTCTTCAAGGCCTCATTCTCAGAATTAGTTAACGAACTATTTTACTATGCACGGATTACTTATGTTTTTTTTTTAATACAAAAAATGGTAGGTTCGCAGCAAGTGGACATGCGACCTTTTCGGAATTTACATCACACCCAAAGTTTATAACGGAAGTTGCCACGGCTGACTGTCTTCGGGACCCAGCAACCTGTAAACAAAAAGTGGTTAGTATTAAATGAGAAAGTCGAACTTGTATCGTTTCGATAAATCTTCGATAATTTATTTAGCTATAGAGGACATTATCAGTAAGTTGATGTGACTTCAATCTGTCTGTTAACTTAAGAATCTAATCAATAACCAGATATAAGTATGTTTAATACTTTTCGCTGATGGGGCAGTCAGTCATGTGGTTGATAGAAATTGAGTTTGTGATGGTGTCGAGTTTACTATATATCATTAAGGTCGGGATAGTGCCAGTTGGTAGTCGATATGTAGTAGGGATTCTTTGACCAGAATTCATTTGAGAGTTTCTTCAGTTGATTATTCTTCGAGTTTCTTGGGTCTTTTGATACAATTATGAATACAAAATGTTTTAAACCTATTTATCATTTGATGTGACAATTAAAACTAATTTGGTTTATTAATCAGATTAAGTGTTATCGTATGCATGATAACATAGTTTAAAAAGTTTATTTGATAACATTAAAATAAATAAGATACAAAGATTTCCCCTAAAATTTTAATATCACATATATATTAAACATGTGGTGTCCATATATTTCCATGGTGGTCATCACTGATCTAAGTTCAACTTGTTGTTGACATATAATAATAGTTCTATTAGTCAAGTTTATTATAATGAACTGACAGAAAATGTATGATAAAATTAACAATATAATTTATCCACTTCTAATTTGTTTAGTAAAATAATATATTCAGTGTATCATATAAAATTGACACACACGCACACACACACATATTAATCAAGTAATTGTACACTGAATTATTTCCACAGGGACACTGGTTACTCTCATTGTCACTGCACACCAGATGTTAATGTCAGGGTTTTAATTCCAGTATTATGTATTTTTGTTTCAGTTCATCTGATTATCTTACATCAGACATTTATCCCAGATTTGACCAGTTTCAAAGCTATAAAAAGCTGCTCCAATGTATTGCATGTTAATAAAATCTACAATCAGACAATTCTGTTCTAATAATGGTAAAATTATTACCACACACACACACACACACATATATATATATATATATATATATATATATAGTACTGAAAGTAACAAGGTATATTTTCTAACTTCTTCTCATTGTTTAGAAACTTTATATTGCTCTGCACCCTTACCATAATACCAAGTGTTAATAAAATATAGGATAATAATATTTTCTTT
>JAODUP010000293.1:262500-365000 GCA_025642065.1 Paralvinella palmiformis
ACTTTATTATTTAATATTTGATCTGCTCATTGATAGTCTTGATGTCAAATACAGTACAGCTTCACTATAACGTGATATCTGGGGTTTATTGGATGATGGGAACACGTTATAAGTAGACCATGAAGAGTAATAGGTATGTGTTGTGGAGGGTGGCATTTGAAAACATGGGAATAGCCACAACATCCCATAATTTAGGATGATGGTTAGTCAGTACTTTGTGGTATCTTCATATAAATGACTTAATACAATCTTTTTAATCCAAAATAGAGAAAGATTATTTGTGGCAGTATGGCTAAGGCTGATGCTGCCATTAGTATTGCCTAACCAAATACTGCTTCACATTTATTGATGCGCTGGAAATCTCATCAAAGGTACAACTAGATTTTTCATTAAATAGATAATTATTCCCATATTGGATTCTGACACCTGTTTAATACTAGACTCTGAGACATCACAAGGACACTCTGGCTTGTGATTCACTTTGTTCTATTCTTATGATGATCTTGAGTTTTTTGTTGTGTAAGATTTTGGTTTCTGTACCTTCTTGCTTCAGATCTGTTGTTGTCTTACACTTTGAGTATGGCATTCCAAGTTTGATAGGATAACAATAGTTAGTTCGTAGTTTGTGGATTGACCCCAGACTGTCCCTTAATGGGCATAGCCTCTAGACGTAGGCTCGGTATTAATTACTGATGTGAGAGGAAGGTTTACCTTTTTTTCTTGAATAATGGGAGTATAGTATCTGAGACGATGGTGGCCCTTCTTATGAGCAGTGCAGCAATGTCCTGGTCAGTCCGATGGGCATATCTGAAGGTTGTTTCGTCTTTCACTTCGCCTCATTACCTTTGGAGGTCGCTCAGCCCATTTAGCCTACCTTGTCCACAAAAGTGGCCGTAAAACGTCAATCATTATCAATCATCATCACCTGGTCAGTCCGAGTGTATTGCTGAGGGGTGAGTTGGTCCTTGACTCATTGGGCAGGTTACTAAGGGTTACAGCTGGACAGTCGATGAGGTAGTTTATTGTGCTGAAGTCTTGTTGGTAGTGTGCACAGATTGAATAATGATGTGTAGTGGGGAAGTTCTTGGTGAAAACCCCAAATTGTTAGGAGGAGGATGGAAAGAGAGCAGCATTTATATGGAAATATTCTCTCTATTCATGTAATTAATAAGACGTAAATAATAGCTGTGAAATGGGATACGAGTACATGTAATTAGAATTATTTTATGGGCGAAGTCACATGTGATGGACAGTGGTGATTGGGTTGTGAATTGCCATTATGAACAGATAAAATCATCCACATGAATGTGCATTCGTTCTATTAGGCAGTTGCGCTCCAATTAAATATTCAGTTCTTTAGCTTAGATTTACTGCTTGATGCACCTTATAAATACTATAATACAAGGTATTACGGTATTGTTTATATTTCCACAAATGATGGAGAGCCTGTGTTTATGATATGGACGTATTTTCTGTGGCCTTACCACAGAAAAATCTTGGAAGAAATCTAGTATTCTCGGTCCAAATAATAGGGAGCCAAGCACCCTCACATTATATCTACTTCTACACTCTACTGGACTGTGTTTTAGTGTGGTCTGACTGTAGTGTTCTTCTCAAGGAGTACATGATGGCACAGGATTCTTTAGATTTATAAACGTGGAGGACAAAGGGTAAATTCATTATTTCTGACTAAATGCTTGCACAATAGATTGGTAACAGTAAATTCAGATAATACAAGAACTAAACAAACGATTACCAGTTATTTTTCTCTGTTATATACACAAATCTATACATATTTTGTTATCTTCATGAATCAGTCAGATATAAGAACTGAACTGCATTTTGTCCATTCCATAGTTCTATTAAATTTCACCCAGTTTCAAGTAAAACTTCAAAGTTGCAGATATTAATTTATATTATTATAAATCATCACTTTACACACACAAAAGGAATTAAGAAGTAAAGATTATTCATCTTGTCTCCATTCTCTCTCTCTCTCTGTATGTGTTTATGTGTGTGTGTGAGTGTATGTGTGATATTATCTGTATGAGTGTAGAGATATATCCAAGTGTTGAAACTAACCTTTTAGCACCTAGAGAGAGTTTGGTAAACAAATTAACAATCTCTCCTCAAACATCTTGAATGGAGACCCATCATGTTAGAGTTGTCATATTTGTGAGTCACTCCACTCATCAGTAATGGTGCTTACAAAAATGAACAATGTGTGTCTGCATTAATAAATTATCACATTTCATTGTAAAGATATCTTGAAAGTAGCTTGAACTTGCTGTATTTTTTATCCATATCTAATAATATATTTTCGCCAGTTTGAATAATTGATATTTGATATATATATATATATATATATATATATATATATATATATATATATATATATATATATATTGTAAATGTTCTTGTTTATATACTGATGTGCTTTAAGAGAGAAATTATTAATTGCTGTGCAAATATTTGTATGTTTAAATATTTCTAACGAATTTCTCTCTTAAAGCAGTTTCCTGTCTCTATGCCAGTTAATTAAAAAGTTATCAGTTTAAGGGTTCAAACGGGGCTGAGAAGTAGGCATGATTTCGAAAGTGACAAAATTAGAGATACCCCATGGCACTTCAAGGTGGTGTAACTCTGAAAATATTTTTAGTAAAACCTCAAATTTGTGCCAGACATCATCATATACATGGTAGTTGATATATATAAAATATTAATACAATCTGAAGTGGTCAGGTGATAATTGTTAAGAGTTTGGTTCATTTTATATGGAATGACCCATATAAATATATTAATATAAAAAATATCAATTGTTTAAACTCTGATGGTATTGCTGTTAGAATCTTGTTTATATTATAATGACTGTTTTATCATTCTGGTACTATACATGTAGTTTTACATCATGCTTAAATAGAAAAATATCATTTTATATCTATTTATATCAGTGTATGTATTAAAAAAAACGTAATTATGTTTAATCATATAGTCCAGATAGGTGGGGATCACTATTATAACTATTCAATACAATGTAACATCATGAATTATGTACAAAATCATAATTAATATATTTATGTGCATGTGTGTATATATATATATATATATATATATATGTGTGTGTGTGTGTGTGTGTGTGTGTACAGTGTGTCATCTTACAATGAGACATCACAAACCTAAAACAAATGCACAATTGAAGATACAATATTTAAAAATGTGAATACTGGAAGAATATTTGATGGAATAGATGCCAATATAAGTCTCATCAAAGCTAATATCTTTATTACGATTCATCAGTACATCTATACTTTTTACATTGTAATCTGTAAATAATATGTTTATCATTGATTGCTGTATTTTTTGTTTCATTTCAGGATTATTATAATTTTACCGAGACTCGTCTCTATCTGCCACCAATCCACAACCAACAAGTCAATTCCAGAAATGCGTATTACGAGAGTAAGAAGTTATCTTTGCCAAAGACTTTTATAACACGTAAAGGTGCTCTTCTCCTGTTCAGCGAAGACTTTGCCCAGAAGTCAAAAGGTTTGCAGCATGACGTCGATGCCAACAAGAGCGGTGTCACTTCGGCATTCGGAGCACTCGATCTGCACACGGTTGAAGATCTGACAAAATCAATATTGTCATATGGAGGAACCAGTGTAAGTATATTGTTGTGGTTATTGGCGTTTAGGCCTCAGGTAGATTCAGCATTAAGCATGTTATGATCAGTTATGAATTTTTGTGTGAGGCATGTTTCATCTGAAGGTATTAAACTCTTCAAAATTGTTATTACTATTCAATATTATTCACTGACCCACAATTTAGTTTGGTCTTTTGTAACTGAAACGTTTGTGATCACTGAATTACTGGGTAGTTTGCATCATAATAATTATTTCTTAACATCATAGTTACCGTGTTTACAATGAAGCTATATTTTGCTGATTAACTGATCTAACAGACATTTGTGGATAAGGGAAATTAAAAATTAAAATTAAACATATTGGGGTTTACTTTGTGGTGAGGTTCCTATGATTTTATGATACTGCTAGACAACCCCTAGTCACATTAGTTACAGTATACACCATATTATCAGAGTATTATCAAATGTTCTTTGTTTTATATACTGATGTGTTTTGAGAGAGAAAGGATTAATTGCTGTTCAAACTTGTGCATGTTTAAAATGTTGTAACGACTTGGAAATATTTAAAACTGAAATTGAAAACGCAAGAGTCCCATGCCAGATTCGAATGTCATTGGCTTAGCTTTGTTGTTCGGATTTGGCGAGGGGCCTGAATATTTCTCATTGGCTGCTCCTTAATCCATGTAACCTCTGACCCAGCTTAGAGCTGGCAACCGTTTTCAAAATTTTAAATCAGTTTTTGTTTGGATCTCAGTGACGGCAGTCGAAAAAGTGAATTGTTGTAAAAGTCACTTATGATGTTATTGAAAATGGAACATGAATATCAGAAATGGATCATTGGTATTCATTAACAATGAATCGTGAATAAACGGATCGTGATTTATCCAGTCTCAGTCACTGATGTATGTGTTAGACAGAAGTATGAACTTCAAATAATGACACAGGAAAGTGGACCCTCGGAGCTCGCGAAGAGCCCACCTAAAACCATGATAATATATTTGATTGCTGTTTCACAACAAAAAGTTAAGAGAATGGTTTACATTTAAAAGCTTTTGTATTGACTTAAGCAGTTATTGTTGATTGCTAATATTCTTACTTATATCTTTGATTTATTGTGAAGTTAATGCTATGGGAGAAACGTCCTATTTGTTTTGGGTCAATCATTACGTCGATCATCCAGGGAAGCATCAGTTTAGCCAGATCTTCTGACTGCATCACCAAATCGTTGTGTTTAGAATTGTCCGAACAATCATAAATCATAAATATTAAACCTGAATCTACCATAATTATATTGACAATGTTAACTGATGTGTTTAACATTCTCATTGAAAACTTGACATTTATACAACACTCAATGTTAATTATTTAATTTTCTTCACTAGCTCAATATAAAGCATGCACTCTACAATATCTGTTGGGCTGAGTTTTATTCTGTCATCAACATGTCCATGTCATCATGTCATCAACATAGTCATACACGAATCTAAACCTGGAGGCTAACGTTTGTATTTGTTACATAATTGTTCTGTAATCAAAGGTGATTAGTCCATTTTTAGGGATGACTAACATTTTATCAGGGGTAAATAATCTATCTTTGTATTAAGGGCAAATATAATTGAGGATAAATAGTCCTAAGTCTGTAAATTTGATGCCATCATAATGTTTCAGTGTAATTGCCTCATGAAGGTCAAATGTGTATTGCTTTTGTTGAAGTTGTCATATGGCTTCAATGCAGATAAAAGGTGTTGAATCATCATGTCATATGACAAGGCAGCCTTATATTCACCCAGTTAGAATGGAGAAATTGTATATTGTGTCTATAATAGTTCATGCCTATAAAATTGGAGGGTGTTTCGTCTTGGTTTAAGTTAGAAGAAAATTTTATTTCTGCTGTACCACTATATGCATTAAATATTTGATAGTTTGTATTGCTAATAAGCAAATAAAAAAACCAATACTGCAGCTTTATATAACTTTATAAATATTATCAGCCATTTGTTCCATGTATAATCAGCACTTTAAAGGCTGAACAATGAACTCACTCACTTAATACATATACGGCTTATTAATCTAACTAAGAATATAGAATCAAACTTATTATTTTATTAGACAATAGCTTTTTGCTAATATTCTGTTACTGGCACTGGCTTAATTTATTTCTTTATATCATGTTTATTGTGCAATACTCAAACATTCTACATGCTAAAGCACACACATGCATATACACACACACAGGTGTGCAAGTGTGTTTGACTTCATAATTTAATTATTACCATTGGTGATCAATTAACTCTTCATTCATCTACATATTAATACACAAGATCTTCGTATACATACACAACATCTTCGTATACATACACAAGATCTTTGGTATACATACACAAAATCTTCGATATACATACACAAGCATCTCTTGTGTAGTTTATATTTATTATTTGTGCTTTCTACAAAACGATATTTCAGAAGTGCATATAATTTAGTTTTCTTCCCAAATCAAGCTTGTTACATAATTTAACCAAAATAGCAGAATAATGCTATGATGATCTGTTATGATGATTTATTATTGATTGAATTCATGAGTCATATGACACATTGACAAGAAAAAGTCATTTAGTTTCATCCTATTTTGGTCTTCTCTCACCTAATGTAGGATGAGGCAGTAAAACATCCCTTTAAACCCTTGAAATCCAGATTTATATTTAAAGAAAGACAAGACCACATCGATCAATGTATTTTGAACTTTGGGAAAACTTATCATTTTAAAAGTTGAATTTCCAATTTCTTTGTCCATCATTAAAACTAATAACTCTCAGATGCCAAAAGTTTGGTTATATTTTCAGTTAGTTTGGAGTAAACACTTTTTTGATTAAAGATTAAACATGATATTTTGTTAGATTTCAAAACATTTTCAAAGATTTAGTCAGGTATACCGGTAATGGTATTTGACATTTTGTTGTATATTATAATTGTGTTTTTTTTACAGGGAAAGGACATCAATCTCCATTTTGTGAAGGAGGGTCAGACCCAGCGACGTGTCAGACCGGGATTCTCAGCGAGGAGGTATCTCTCCAAACTGACTCGCAGCTTTGATGAAACCTTTCTTAGTAACCTTATGAATAAAGGTGAGGATTTGTTATGATACTAGTGATAGTAGTAGTAGTAATAGTGGAACTAGTAGTAGTATTAGATATGGCATAGGTTTAATTGAAGCTATTTTCTATTAACCTCCTTAATATTAAATAATATAATATTTTATATTAAGAATTACAGTTATCTAAACATAAATTCATTCATTTGTTTTTAGGTTATGTCACTGAAAAGAGCATATTTCAGACAAACATCCTTCTGCCAAATTTAAGGAAACGCATAAATGATGACTTGTCCCATATGCCTGCTCCATACCGGATCATGCATCAGATGTTACTTGCTCCAGGAATGCTTTCTGGATACTCGTTCCTCAGACAGACGACAGATGGAACCCAGTCAGGTTTGTCTGAGTGGAGACATTGTGTTTTGTAATAGATTAGTTTATGGTGTAACACCATGTAGAATCATCTGACCTCAAGGTCATAGGAGGGTCTTGTGACCTCTAAGTACCCCAGCCAGATATGTTGCTAGGTCTGTTCCCTTAAGGCAGGTAGTTTCTTAGTGCAGGTAGTGTCTTATGATAGAAAATCTATTAAGGCAGATGATATTTTATGGTAGATGGTATCTTTTGGGAGGTAGTGTCTTATGGCAGGTAGTTTCTTGTGGCAGATAGTGTCTAATATAGCAGAAGTCTATAAAGGCAGGTGGTTTCTTATTGCATGAGATCTTTTATGGCAGGTGGCATCTTATGGGAGTGTTAACTTATGGCAGGAAATCCTTTCAGGCAGGTGGTATCTTATGGTAGATGACATTTTATGGCAGATGGTGTCTTATGGCAGGTGGTATCTTGTGGCAGATTATGTACCATTATGGCAAGTAGTCTCTTGTGCCATTGTTGTTTTGGTAACAACACCAGTAATGAACAAATAACTTTACTTCATGCCAAACACAATGAAACTTTCCAACCAGCTCAGATTGTCCTTAAGTGCAAGTGCTCATTATAGGCAGGTTCCCACCTATAGTGACTGCTGATCTGAAAAGTGAAGCCAATCATAGGTAGACTCAGGGAGACATATTCTTTGAGCTGAAGCCAATCATAGGTAGTCTCAGGGAGACATATTCTTTGAGCTAATTTTTTCCTAAACATTCAATGTTATTAATTGTTTTGTTAAGAAGATGAGTCAACCTGTATATCAGACCATTTCTGGCTGTTGTTTGTCTTTGTTGTTGTTGTTGTTGTGGGTTTTGATGATGTTATATCACACATATTTGAGTGTTGTTTGTTGTCAGTGACTTCCATCTAATTCACGTTTAAAATCTAATGTTTAGACTGTGTTCAGACTCCAGGATGCCTTGAAGTGATTTGCACACATCTGTGACAGGTCTGTGATGAGGGAAATCCCCGAGTTACACTGAGAAAAGTTTATCATCTAAATCTTACTTTGTCGTGGAGATCGCTGTGTTTTTTTCATCTTTGACTTTGCTTCTTTACCTTTGGAGGTCACTCGGCCCATTTAGCCTAACATGTGCACAAAAGTGGCCATAAAACATCAATCATAAATCCTACAGAGTCACCCTCTGGCCATATGTTCTGCGTGTGACCACCAGCCCTGTCTAAAAATTCAACTTGCCTCAACTCACCCCATTTGTGACTTAGTAATTAATGTTTACGTAAAAGAGCCCATTGATTCAAATTTATTAATGTGAGCATTTTGTCAAGATCCCGATTTTATTCAAAATCTTTTACAATATGATGGCTGTGAACCCGCAGCTTCAAATTTTCATGCTTTCACTATATTTGTGTCAAACTAAATTCAACCTAAATATCGAGCAAATGTGTCATCTAATTGCTATCTTTTATAATTTCCTTGATGGCATCCCTGGTGAAAAGATCATGAACTATTCAAGAATCTTGCATGAACAGTTCATGCACAGAATTCATGAACAACACATGACAGGTCATGAATGGTTCTTGAACATGAAATGGTCCTATTCATGAAAAGTTCATGAACATTTCAAGGCACAGAGTTCAGGAACTGTTCAAGAACATTTCAATGCACATGGTCCATGAACAGTTCATGAACGGTTCTTGAACATGAAATGGTCCTATTCATAAACAGTTCATGAACGTTTCAAGGCACATAATTCAGGAACTATTCATGAACTATGGTTCGTGAACCAGTCATGTGAACATTTCGTGAGTAGTTCAAGAATGTTCATGAACAGTTCATCAAATCACCGGGGATGTTCTCATTTGGGATAGATAACAAATATTATGATTACAACAATTTTGTGATCTTTTTCAAACTGCAATGTTTTGCTTTTCTACTTGATTTTGTTCAGGAATGATATAATCCACATTTAAAGAATGCAATTATATCTCTGCATTATGCCAACTGTCGCACTGATCATCTGATAATTAATTTACAAACTTCAGATCTGATGACCTTAGATGAGGAAGGTTATGATCGACCAGGTCAGGGAGAACTGAAAATTGTTGAGATCAATGATGGTGAGGTGAAGACTGTAGACTATGGTAATCTGCCAGAGGAACAGAAGAAAAATGTACTGGCCGACCTCTTGGTGAAAAGTGCCATAAGCCATGCTTTGGAGAAGCAGAAACAGGTACCATCAAAGTTCAAGGCTGATGTGCATATTCCTTTGTTCTCGGTGTAATCTGACTTCTGTTAGGTTGAAGAAAACCTGTTAATATAGCTATTTAACAAATGAATGGATGCATGCATGTGTGGTCATGGGCATGTGCAACATGCACACACACACACACACACACACACACACACACACACACACACACACACACACAACACACACACACACACACAGAGACATACACACACACACACACACACACACACACACACACACACACACTGTTTATATCAATAAATGACTTTGTAATGTGGTAACTGAGTGTTCAGGTTAAGAATATTAAGAAAATATCTAAATATAAATGTAAATAATAAATTATTATTCAAATATGAATATGATAATTTCAATAAATCCATCATCAATTATTCGCTTCATCTCCGGTTAGGTTTTGGTAAAGCAAATTATTTTTATGTCACAGAAAACTATAATTTTCAACCAAAATTGTTTTATCTCAGATGATGCACAGTCGGAGTCAGTCAGTACAAGATGACGATGATGACGGTGATGATAACCAGCTGATGATCAGTGGTAAGGCATCACTGAGATCTGACCAGAAGGATCTTCAGGAGTTTGATATGGCTGATGCAGTCAGGGTAAGCGTATGTTTATCTCACAATCGCGAATCAATAAATCTATGTTCCGTACGATCAGGGTTTCCAGTGGTATATAACAAACGAGGTGGCCTGCCTCGCTGATTTTCCACACCGCCTCGCCACAAATATGCCGATATCGGCGCCTCGTTGTTATTTCAGTGATGCAGTATTTTTATTTCACGATGTTTCGTCGTCAGCGAGCGGTCAAAATGATGCCATAAATTAGTTATATTTCTGCAAGGATGTATTTTAGGCAGCGATTTCATATACGTGGTATGCGAATAGGCCAAAATAGAAAAGCATGTAAATGGACTACGGTGCTTCCATATGTCTGGATGCAGCATGGGGGAGGAGGTGGGTTGATCAAATGGCGCCAACTTTGAAATTTATCCATTTGGGAAAACAACCATTATAAAAAATACCTCAAAATCACGGGAAAATAATAAAATTATACTAGCACCATGGGCACCTGTGTACACCCCAAATCCACGCAACTATTGCATTTTATCCTTTGGAAACATGCATATAAAAAATGTAAATACGGCAAAATAAAACGCTCATTTATATTCGTAGTGGATGTGAATTTTTTTTTTTTTTAGAATATGATGTTAGGGGCAATTTGGCTTGATTTTAGATTATCTCGTCAACTTGAAATATTTTAGGAATTTCTCCCTATCGAATTTCAGTTCCTCGACCAGATTATGATATGCTCCTTGTTGAAGCCGGTTCCTGCTTATGTCATGCACCCACCCGTGGTGTTTTCTTATTACATTTTTTTAAATGGCATCAATTTACATGCAATCAGTAACAAGTTTTGTCACTGCATTTACAACAGAGAAGGGTACAGTTTGGACTGATTAGCCATGTTCTTGGCATGAAAATCTTCGGCATATTCCTGAATAAGCATTCTAAGGATGTAGCAACAGGATATTGTTTTAGTAGTAATTTTATAAGTAATTTATAATGTGTAAATGTGAATCTGTTTTAAGCGGTAAGTGACACACACACACACACACACACACACACACACACACACACACACACACACACACACACACACACACACACACACACACACACACACACAGTTTTCCCATGTTTTTGGCATTAAAATCTTCAGCAAAAAAGACTAAAAACACACGGGAAAAGCTTTATATGGATTCACACAAATCATATAAATTTACGCTTTATGATTATGACGAAGCATAGAGAGAAATCGTTGGTTAACAAGAATTCTCAGGATAACAAAAAGATATGTTTGTGCAGAAATGGTTTATCATCTGTACGCTTTATCAACCAGCCCATAATTTTAAACTTGAAGTTGATTGGTGTCCTGAAAGCATCTGCAGTTTATTCAATAATTAGCAATATTAAAAATGAACAGATATATTTATGCCAGGTGTGAGAGATTCTGCTTTCAAACTGAATAGAAAGTAATGAGGCTGAATCATTGGAAATACATCATCTCTGAAGTATAATGATGACTTAGTATTCAGATTATGAGTATTTTATTCCTTAAGTACTTCATATTTCAGATGGCTACTAACATTTGCTGGAATTGTGCTGTAGTTGGTGTGGCATTTTGTTGTGTTTCAGATATCATGCATGTACACAGACAGACGGACGGACGGACGGACGGACGGACGGACGGACGGACGGACAGACGACGACAGACAGATAGACAGACAAACAGACAGTGAGATAGATAGAGTCAGGGAAGCAAGCTCTTCAAGATGCTATATTTTTAAATGATCATATTGAGTAGTTTTGCCTGTGATAGTCTACTCAGTGTTAAGTCTACTCATTATGACTGGTACTCAAGATGACTTTAACAACAAGCGAACAGTTGTTCCTGGCCATTCCTTGAAAAGAGTTCATTAAGTACACAGCCACTACCGATCTAGGCAAGCTTCTATTTCCGTTTGTTATTGGCCAGTGATAGTATTTGAGCTTGTGGATATTTGTTTACAATATGGTCACTTCAGTGATCAATAACATTGTATGGTCAGGCCAGGCCCATGGTGACTACAACATAAAGTGGATTAGGCCGGGCTACTTTAAACATTTGTGTTTAATCTATTGTCAAACGACTTATAATAAAGTTTACAAAGAGTTTCCAGTATGATGTAGTTTATCTTTGTTTTGTATGATTAGTAACTAACTTGGACACCAATAACTAATACAGATAATACATAATAAATGGTGATAATCCTTAGGTGAGGTGGTGTCATGATAAAAGGACCATTTGGATGTTGGTGGGGGGGGGGGTTGTGTAGAGTGATGCGTCACATAATTGATGGGGTAAAATGTCATATTTAATTTAATGAGATATTAATTATTATATTAAACAAAACATCAAGTTGATGGTTGCATCATTTATTAAATATAATTTTAATGTTCTGATTTATTACCACCATTCCCAGGACTGTACTTATTAGTTATGACATCAAGGATGTTACTTCTCTTGCATTTTATACACCTGTACAATCTTGTGCTGTAGTCAACTTATAAAGGAGCAGTCTATTTCTGATGGGCTCTCAGGCGTATAATTCACAACAAGACATCACGGATCGGTCAGAACATCAGTAGGAAGTGATCAGATTTGAACCTAGAGCCCTCTGATTTCTAACAGACACACCACACTATGTCTTAATCACCATGCTGTATACATGCTGTTGATTGATGTGTTTGTGTTGCCAGTGAGCACTTCTGTGTGATGTGTAGATGTTTTGGGCTTATTACTTGCTGACTGTGTTCACTCTGTGAAGTGTATTTCAAATTTGTAAAATGATGGATGCATTATTCATGATTCTAATGAGTATTAATTCAGTGTTTTAGAAGGTTATGGTATTAAGGAGACGTATAAATATTCATATTACTATTTACTACTGCTGCTTCTACTAATACCACTATCAAAGGTAGAGGAATGTGGAAAAGATCAAAAGAAACTCTTCAAATTAACTAAGAACTTGATGGGAGATAACTTCAATGTAAATCTTCCGCGTTTTAACTCTGCTGAACTCCTGGCGGACATGTTCAGCAATTATTTCATGAGAAAGGCAACACTCATCAGGAATAAGATCATATCGGATACCCCAAATTCTACCGGCGATATTTATATGGATGCAGATATTATGTTTAATGGAAATATGCTCGAAATGTTTTGACCTACTTCTGAGGTTGAGGTCAAGGAGATAATAATAAAGAAGTCCCCAAACAAGTCATGTGACTTGGATCCACTGCCCACTTGGCTTTTGAAAAAATGTGTGGATCAATTTCTGCCGCTGATAACAACCATTTGTCAATAGGTCAATGGATGAGTCAGTGGTGCCGTTGTGTTTGAAACGAGCCACCATAACCCCGCCACTTCCGAGACCTGGGTTGGATAGGGAATAGATGAAGAATTATCATCCTATTTCTAACCTTCCTTTCATCTCTAAACTAATTGAAAAGGTAGTAGCAAGGCATGTAGAAGAACACTTAGAGCACAATGATCTTAATGACATTTATTAGTCTGCTTATCATAAAGGTCATTCAATAGAAACTGCTCTCTTGATAATGCACGGTGACATTGTTGAGGCTCTTGATGAAGGATCCATGACTGCATTAATTATGCTTGATTTATCCACACCTTTTGACGTAATCGATCACCCAATTCCACTGAAGTGTTTAGAATTTTCCTTTGGAATCAAGGAAAAAGCTTTAACTTAGGTAAAGTCGTACCTCGCCGACAGAACTCAGTTTGTTTCAGTGGCCAATAAAATATTGCCAGACGTAGGTGTTCTTTTTGGTGTACCACAGGGATCCGTTTTAGTACCAAAGAATTACTGTATGTTTGCCAAACCAGTTGGTGAAATTATTAAACAACATAATATTAAATATCATTATCATGCCGGTGATATACAAGTGTACATGACTTTGAAGCCATAAGCTAAATGGGATGATATTTCATCTTCATTTGAAGCTTGTATTGCAGACATAAGTACTTGGATGAACAGCAACATGCTGAAATTGAATAAGGACAAGACATAATTCATTATTTTCTCATCCAAGCAACATGTAAAGAAAACTGAGAATCTTCGTATTAAGATAGGATCCAGTTATATAAATTTTTCCATGTCTGTAAGAAATCCAGGGCTTATATTAGATAAAACTCTAGGAATAGAAAAGCAGGTGAATTATATATGTAAGTCCTGTTATTATCAAATAAGAACTATAGGACTTATTTGTAAGTACATAAATGATGAGACATGATGAGACTTTAGTCCAAGCCCTTGTTATTTCTTGACTGGACTTCAGCAATGCACTGTTATATAATATCTCCCTCTCTTTGACAAACCGCTTATAGTGAGTGCAGAACTGTGCTGCACGTCTGGTGACACTCACTTGAAAAAGGGAACTTCTAACACCAGTTTTGTTCTGGCTGCACTGGCTTCCTGTACATTTCAGATCACTGTACAAGATCCTGTTTCATACATTCAAGGCACTGAATGGAACAGCATAACTTTATCTAAGTGATCTGATATGAAAGTATATAACAGTGAGAATGTTCCGTTCTGAGTCCTATTCACCTTTGTGAGTACAAAAAGCCATACAGCAATGTACGGAGAGAAATCCTTTCGAGTATCAGCTCTCAGGCTGTGGAACGAGTTGCCAGACCACATTAAACTCGCAGCACGTAGAGACATATTTTGTAAGGTTCTTAAAACCCATTTATTTAAATTGGCGTATTTATAATTTTAAACCAGTTTATTATGTGTGAAATTTATTTGATCTATATGAGCTCACGATATGTTTTAATTGTGTTTTAAATGTTAACCGCCTTAGAGCAATTTCAGTTGAATAAGACGCTATATAAAATTCTACTATTATTATATATTATTATATGGCATCTCCCTTGGGTATCAACGTGATGATGATGATGATGATGATGATGATGATGATGTTTCCAAATTCCACAAGTAGTACATCATACAATCACTTAATTATATATTATATCAATCATACAATTACACGTAAAATTGCCTACTATGGCATCTCCCTTGGATAACTCGGGTAAACGAGAGACCTGATTTAGGAATTATCATTATTATCAACTGATTATTTCCACCGACATTGTTTACAGTAGGAATTTACACATTTCACTGATTCGGACTAGGATGTTAAGATATCAGTCGTAATCAGGGACAATGCGAATCCATTTATTCCATATATCAGGAAAACGATAGAGAGATAGTCTACTAAGGGAGTGCCGAGTTGCATCGAACAGTGTTTATTAAATCAGATCATCACGTCGGTATAATTTCCCGTGATAACACAGTATAAACTATACACACTCTCAAATGATCACAGTAATCTTTTATTGATGAATTCATTCATAAATAAAGCAATTTTTATTTGATTTAATTACCCGGTATATCATTTTTGGTGCGTTCCCCGACGCCAGAGCATGCTGGGGTTTGCACGACATAATTACCATAGAATACAAGTTATGAACATACATGAATAAAATTAATAATTAATAGTTATATAATTTTAAACTAGTATCTGTGAGCAGCTTAATGGTTTAAAGTCTTCCTGGGATGATGTCAGAAGGATATTATTATCGTTATTTTTGCCTCATTACTTTTGGAGGTCACTCAGTCCATTTTGCCTAACGTATGCATAAAAGTGACCATAAAAGAGCAACATTTACTATAACTGGTACTACTATTACTACTACTAGTACTACTACTATTCCTGGTCTAACTACTACTACTACTACTAATAATAATAATCAATTACAGGTTATCCAGGTATGCAGTGTTTCTAATTACAGTGATAGCGCAGTTAGTTAGAGCGTAGGACTCGTAGACGAAGGGGGGCGCCTCTGTGGTCTAGCGGTAGCGTGTTGGACCACAGATCACTACCACCCGTGTTCGAATCTCGGCGTGGGCATATCTGAAGGTTGTTTCATCTTTGACTTCGCTTCATTACCTTTGGAAGTCGCTCGGCCCATTTAGCCTACCATGTGCACAAAAGTGGCCGTAAAACATCAATCATCATCATCATAGACGAAGGGTTGGGGGTTCGAATCTCTAGGAGCTGCAATGTTGTCATGTGGCGACTGGTTCACTCGCCCATAAAACGAGTACCTGACGGGAATATGTTTTAGTTTTAGCTAGTTTTAGCCATGTGGATAAAACCTGGTAACAATGAATGATAGCAGTAATTGGTTAAAGTTCTCCAGCTCTTAAGTATTCATGTTCATTTATAGATACATCTAAGGGGTGTTTCATTTTACCTCATTATGTTAGGAAGTCACTTGACCCATTTAGCCTTTCATATGCACAAATATGGGCACAAAACGAAGATCAATCACATCTCACACTCACATTGAAGACAATGGGAAATGAAATGATTCACAGATGTCAGAACATATATGCATTAAAATATTATGGCTTTTGTTGTCTTATTGATTTCAGTATGTCAGATTAGAGGCATAGCAAATGATACAGTCTAGTATAATAATAAATAATGTATATTTAATAAAGTGCCCTTACTAGCATGAGACATTCAAAAACGCTGTACAGTGATATGTCTGTAAAAACAAGGGATTTGAATGATAATGTTATTTACCTGTGAAATCAACGTATGATATATTGGATTATCCATCCTTTATCTTATGGTAAATGTTCTGTTTGTGTTGGAAGTATGACGTCATAGTCGGAAGCTATCAGACTGACAGATAAGTACAGTAAGAAATATCTCCTTTTTTGTGGTATAATGGTTAGAGCCATTATTAAGCCAGATAAACATATACTAATTATGTATATCTGGATCATACTATCAGAAATAGTGGCACTGTTAATTACTGATATTCTTGCATTTGTTAGTTATGAATATGACTTTTTAAAAACATATTAATTTAGAAACAGCTGGTATTGACGTTATATAGGCACTTAAGTAAGTGCATTTTATCGGTAGATTAGAAAATTTAATAAAGTTTGACTATTTTGTAAACAACTATAATATGTAAATTATCATTTTATTAACACTCCAGACACACCTGCATGGGTTCAAATCCTGGATGGGCTATATCAGAAGGGTGTTTCATTTTTCACTTCCCGAAATTTGGTGGTTGCTCGGTCCATCTAGCCTACCTTGTGCACAAAAGTGGCCGTAAAACGACAACATTTACATTTTATTAACACTGGCCTCATCTTTTACCATATTCTGAGATAAGTTTATCTTAGAAATAAAATCTTCATAAAACCTTCTGCTGCCTTTTTGATGTCAAGTTTACTTTAGACCATATGTTTATGTGAGATCTTTAGTGTTTGATCTATTTATTATAGCATGTGAATCTCTCTCTCTCTCTCTCTCCCTCTCTCTCTCTCTCTCTCTCTCTCTATATATATATATATATATATATATATATATATATATATACACACACACACACACACACACACACACACACACACTCTGGTACTTAAACATATATGAAGAAGGGTAAGCTATAGTATATTTGTTGTGTACATTTGTCAATAATTTGACAGTGACTAGATTATGTTAAATAAACATAGGGCGGTCTGTTATGGTGTCTGTTAGGGTATGTATGTGTGTATGTTTATTATATGTCTTGTGTCCTGTGGTGACTGATACAATTGTCTGTTTGGTTGTTAGGTGTGTGTTTCAGACATGAAACCAACAGAAAGCTTTAATTTGATTAATTTATAGATCTCTGGTCGGTCAATATTATTACAATTCTGCTGTGGATAGCCAATATTGGATTTTGTTGTTTTTACAATGTAATTTGGAATATGTTTGTGTAGCTTTTTGAGTTTAAATGAAATCGACTTTTGTGTAATGGTATATGATCAAAAAAAGGCAATCAGTGGATATGACAGAAGCAGAGTTATAAACAGTACTTGTAGAAATATTTTTAGTGCAAAATGATGATATATTTGGGAATAATAATTGTTTTTCCAATAGGAATAAAAGGAACTGTGAGTCATCTTATCTGTAGTGTTGTCATTCATAGGGAAATGCTAAATGCCATGAAGATTGTTGCAGTTTGTAATGTTAGATTATTTAAGTAATTAACAAACAGTGAAGTAATGTTTGTAGGATATATTCGATCATTGGTTTAATTTCACATGTAATATTAATTTAGGAACATATTAATATGTCAGTTAACTGATGTTAAAGATTTTTGTTCATTGAAAATATTCATTAATTCAACATATTTTAGTTTAT
The DNA here is from genome assembly GCA_025642065.1 of Paralvinella palmiformis. NCBI lineage: Eukaryota > Metazoa > Annelida > Polychaeta > Terebellida > Alvinellidae > Paralvinella > Paralvinella palmiformis. Next base: position 280,735 of record JAODUP010000293.1, read on the forward strand.
TTTGTTGAGTTATATTTATAGTTAAATAATGGCATAAGAGTTTTTTTTAATTTATTGCATTTCCCATTATTCAATATTTTTCTCCTACCTTTTAACCATTCTAAAGTCAGTATCTTGGTTGGTTTCTATTTTAGATACTTGATTTAGTTGTTATTGGCAGCCAGTCAGAATATATTAAGATATGCCAGCACTCCAGTATGCCAAATTATAATTCAATAATAACATATTTGTATGACACTTAAAGAAAATATTTGTGCGATGGTTAGGGATAATTTAATTTAAAAGCCAGACAAATATAAATGCCTTGAAGTGCAGATAATGTTTTTAAATTTTATTTTAAATTTGAATGGCCCATTTGCGAGATTAATGAATCTTTCAGGGTGGGAGATTTATTTACTTATTCTCGGAAAGTGAAAACCATTTGTTTCTTTAAACTTAATTATATATAATTACAAATATTTGGAATTTTCTGTGTTCAAATTACTATCTTAATGCAAAATTTGTTTTCGTTGTAGATCAACATTTTATCTTCATATTTGTTATATAATAATTTGTTTTGCTGGATACATGTAATCATTTTCTGGTATTGAATCCATTTACTGTAATAAATACCACTTTCAACCCAGTAATTAAATGATAAAGTTTTGCCATCTTCAAATATATCTGAAACATTCAGAATACCAATGATATGGAATTCTTTATGGTTCGTTTTCAAAATATTTTGGTCCCACGTTTACTCCATTCTTCTTTCACCCATTGGGCTTTTTTCAAGCTCCCTCCAGCTGCAAACTGTCCTCCTTGTGTCTGTTGGGAGATCCCTTCTCCACGTATTTCTTGGGCATAGTCTTTTTCTTTTTTCTCGTGGATTCCATGATAGGACCAGCCTGATGATAGTTGATGCTGTTTTCTGGAGTGTGTGACCAATCCACCCCCATCGTCTCCTTCTGATCTCATCTCCAGCATTCTGTTGGTGTGTTTTCTCCCATAAGTCACTCTTACTGATGGTGTATGGCCAGAGAATTTGAGGATTCTTCTCAGACAGTTATTAATAAAGGTCTGTAATTTCTGGGTGGTGGTGTTAGTTGTCCTCCATGTCTCTGCTCCATACAGTAAGTAGTACAGACTTCATATTGGAGTTAAACAGGCGTAAATTTGTGTGTAATGACAACACTTTGGAGCTCCAGATGTTCTTGAGCTGTATAAATGCTCCTCTAGCCTTGCCAATCCTTGCCTTAACATCCGCATGTGTACCACCATGTTTATCAATGATACTTAGTGACCCAGATACGTGAAGGCCCTTACCTCGTTAATTTCATTTCCTTCCAGTTTGACTGGCTCCATGCTGACTGCATTTACCATGAGGATTTTGTCTTTCATTTATGAATATTTAAGCCCACTCGTGAAGAGATGACTGCCAGTTCACTTGTCTTCTCCTGCATTTGTTGTTGGTTGTGGGACAACAGTGCAAGGTCGTCGGCAAAGTCCAGGTCTTCAAGTTGCGTTTTTAATGTCCACTGGATTCCATTTTTCTCTGCTTTGTGCAAGTCTTCATAATTTCAAAAACTCCATAGTTTCAACATACTTACATAAAACAGTGGCACATGTATGTTGTTACTGAAGTCTTTAATACAACAATTTGCTTATATTTCTTAATTCAGCTTTTGGGGGAATGTTTTTCTCTGCTTAAGGAAATACTTAAACCTTAATTAGATCAATTGATGTTTGACTAAAAGTAAAGGAGAGGGTATCAATTAATTCACCAGAAAGATAAAGGCAGTCCCATTGGAAAAATTATATTTAGGCACACATATGTTATCTGGTTGGTGAATATTGATCAGGTACTTGAATTGTTTGGGCCAAAGTAGGCAGGATAAAATTAGTCAATTTACTATTTAAATACAAGGTCATGTAGTAATCTAAAGTAGTTGATCAATATTAGTTCTCACAATTGCCATTGAGTACTTCCCCACTTTAACTAACGATCAGTTCTATTAAATGGGAGTGACCTCTGTCAATTGATTTGCGGTTTTAATTAGGTCAGAAGAGGGTTTCCTATTAAATGCTACTGACCCCTCATATGCAGCGTGCTTTGAAAACAGTAATATATAATGGTAGTATTGAGTTGGATATTACACGTGTACTCCCATAATAAAGGCATGCAATATCAGCAGACGATATTTATTTTGACCGTTAGCCTTCACTGGCATGTTAAAAGTCAGAGGCAAGGCGCGCGTGCTTAATTATCAAGTGTACTTGCAATCTGCTAGATTAGAGAGAACACTCGCGGTGTAATAAAATACTTATGTCAGATTATTGCACATTTCTAACTTATTCGTACGTGACATGAAGGACTTAAATTTCTCATCATATGTCACGTAGATTTGCCATATTGCTGTCACTTGGATAATCACAACTCAATTATGATCGTCGTTGTGTTGTAAATGTTTACCTGGAAACTCAGGAATTGTAAAGTCTGTATTTATCTTTTTGTCAATGTTAACCATATAGACTAGATCTGTATTCACTAGACCCCTCTGGACCTCTATAGTCATGTGACATTGTTCTGCCAGTATAAATGAAACGTGGCATTCCCAATGATGGTTTTCCTTGTTAAGCAATGATTTCATCAGTGATGAACCTGTCTTTGTTTAAGAGATGTGTTCTGTCATTGAGGAATTTTTCTCTTATCGTGTTAAACAGGAAGTGCTTCTGTTATTTTTAAGGACTATCTTTGTCCACGGTTCAGTCACTTACAGCAATCCTCGTGATGGACATGCATTAAATGTTGTGCCAGATAAGGAATATCAATGTTGGACAACAGTCAGTGAGTGTTGGTAGTTATAATATCTATATTAACTAACAATGTTCAAGCTGTTGCTGTAGGCCATGAGTATAATACTTAATTAAGTTGGCTGTGATCAGGATATTGTTTGAGTACCAATAACTGGCACATGATTTTCATCTCTACCAAAACATATCTCATCATTGTGTGTGTGTGTGTGTGGCCAATCACAGCTGAGGTAGACAGGATATCTACCAAAACATATCTCAATGTGTGTGTGTGTGTGTGTGGCCAATCACAGCTGAGGTAGACAGGATATCTACCAAAACATATCTCATCATTGTGTGTGTGTGTGTGGCCAATCACAGCTGAGGTAGACAGGATATCTACCAAAACATATCTCATTATTGTGTATCTGTGGCCAATCACAGCTGAGGTAGACAGGATTAGCATTGGTTGCCTTATTGGATTAGTGATTGGAGCACTGACTGAGAAGCTAATTGTGCCTACAATATGTGTCATCAGGTCATAGAAGTTCGGGGTTTTCTCTGCTCTCTCTCTCTCTCTCTGCTCTCTCTCTCTGCTCTCTCTCTCTCTCTCTCTCTCCGTATAGAGATTATTATGAGATAGACTGTGATAAGTGGCAGTTAACCAAACATTTACCAGTTTATTGTTATCGTAATCCATTGTTAAGCTGTATTATGTATATTGTCTAGTGTCTTTAATTATTGTTTGATAGTTATTGATGTAAGTGTTTTGTTTAAGATTATTTTGCACTTTCACCTGATTGTATGTGTGTACATGTGTGTGTGTGTGTGTGTGTGTGTGTTGTACATGGCATGTATTTGACATGGACTAAGAAGGAATTTGTGTTTATAATACAGCCTTAATGTTGTTTAGTGAACCGTTGAATGTCCAGGATCGTTGACATAAGCGAATGAGTGATCATGTGAGATGTTTCACAAATGATCCGTTAATCGACAGAAGACAGTTAATACAAGTTTGTATTACTGGTTATAGTCATGCATGATGTACACCAAGAAACAAGGATACACATTTATATAGTTATACACTCCTACTCCTAGTGCATTACTTCATAATGGAAGCATATATTGGAAATGTTACAGACCTTTTCAGGTGTGTCAGATGCGAAATGGATTATTGATTGTTATGTGAGCATTGTGGAAACAGTTTTAAACAATTAACATGTTTTGGTTGTGGTTGATGTCGAATACATTTCACTCCACCATTGTCGGCGAGTCTGCAGATTCTTTTAAGAATCTTCCCAAGAATGTTCATGTCAGTCAAGGCAGAAATCATAAAGGGAAGTCAAAGGAATCACAGATTAGACATTGTAATGACAGATTGCCAATTATTGAAATTAGAAACGTGATCAGGAAAGGTACCATAAGGAAAAGCCAGAAGAAAGACACATTGCCATCAATTGTGTTCTTGCACAGTTTACGGGCATTTACCATAGAGGTGAGCTGTGGGAAATTAACTATTTTTAGTGTTTACACTTGACTAGATGGACATATAGACAGGAAAACAGATAGTCTGACTGAAATATTCCGCGCATTTACAGTTGATTGGACAGACAGGATGGAACCAACCAAGAGACCTGAATCTCACCCCCCCCCCATAATATACAGCCATTCTATGCATCACTTTAGGTTTAATCTCCCAGGCTTTCTCTATTCCATTCACTTATGACCCCACAAATGGAAGTACAATTGTCCACGAACATTTAGTACACTGGGGTTCAAATCCTGGTTAGCTTATGTCTGAAGTCTATTTTATCTAAACATTTTCCTTATTGTTTACAGAGATTGTTTGACCTAATAATACATCATTTGCACAAATGTGGCTATAAAATAACAACAATATTTTGTTCATTTATATATTCATTATCTATGCATGCACACACATACATGTACATGTTACCATCTCTTCACTCACGAAACCAAATGTCTTCTTTTCCAGTCTTACATTGAAAGCCAGCTGTCCACTCATATTGAGGCAGAGATTACTGAGACAATCCGAACACAGAGGAAGTCAAAACCCACACACCGGAGACAGCTCGAAGGTCAGTGGTATTGACAGATCTTCTGTGGTTTAGGAAATTATTACTAATTTGGCATAATTTCTCATCGATGGGTTTTTATTTTTATAGCATTGGTTGTGAAATTCTGTAAGTCACAGTTCAGTACCTGAATAGCAGCTGGTAGTCGCGTTTTTGCTTACTTTTATTGACACAAGAGCTAGAGGCTTTATTTGGTTGAATTATTTGCAATTCTATACAAAATTGCTATTTTCTCACACAAAAATACAGGTGCAAAGGAAAATCCCAGAGAAAAGGTTATTGCTAAGATAAAGACATTTATCATTATTTAGAATATCACTATTTGCATGATAACTAGTGCATGGTTTAGATACAGCATGGCGATAGATTTGTGTATCATGAAGAAATGTTGTAATATTTCAGCACAAATTTAGTGTAGGTTTTTAAATTGTCACCAATAAGTTAAAATATTGAAGATGTTTATCCTATGGGTGTTGCCAGTTAATGATGAGTGGTGTCATTGACAACTGAGTGTCATTGCACATATGAGTTGTGTCACAGACATGAGTGGTGTCGTAGATTGTCTGAAGTAACAATAATATGTTTAATGTCTTTTGTATAATATATGAATATTTGGTTTTATAATATATATATATATATATATATATATATATATATATATATATATATATATATATATATATCACTATTAACTAATAATATAATATGTCCTAATACAATTTAATTATTCAACTTATAAAATCTATTAACATATATCAAGTCTTACCTGAATGACATATATATAATCTATCACTATTTAAACATAATACCATGTTACATCTGTCCATACAAGTAGGGTTCAAAACTATAATGTTGTCTTAACAATTAGTGCTCTTACACTCTGAAATTGTTCCATTTGAGATAACCGGCACTTACGCATTCTGAGTATGAACTGACTTCTTGATCTAAATATTACATTTTCAATTAAGTTTGCAGCATGAAAAATCAGTTGAGTTGTAATAACCTTTTTGGAAAGTTAGTTATGAATGCTAACATGTGGCTGGCATTGTTATTTACTAAATAATGCATACATTTCTACAAATATTTTATAGTTGATTCACTTACCATTCATAGTAAACTGTCCTAGGTTTATTATCACTGACTTCACAATAATGAAGTTTTGTCTAGTATGTATGTGTCAGCAAACACATAAGTAAGTGACAATCGTTATACATACATGATATTACCTGTAAATATGGTATCCTTTGATCTTAGTAGGTTGATTTTGGTTGATAAAAATTTCTTTAAATCACTTTATATAATTTACAGAGTATATCTTTCTCAGAGACACAATTTCAACAATAATTCATTTTATGGCCATATTCCCTTATTATGAGGTGATTGGTTGGTGTCGTTCCACAGCAATCTTCTCCATTTTACCTGATCTTGTACATCGGCCTGATTCAGCTGAATCCTTCTCCACCACCTGATTCCATGTCATCCTCCTCGGCCTTTCTCCCCTTCTCACTGTGACTATCCACCTCACAGAGTATTAGCTTCTCTTCACCAAGTCACCATCATCTTTCCACAATACATGTTCTAGCCACCTCAACTATTTCCAGGGACACAACTAATTATAATTGATTGCAAAATGTAGTACAAATAGACTCTTTGGAAACCTCATAGAAAACTTGCTCGTATAAAACTTGATGCGTTTGTTATTATAAGGTTTATGTTACTGTGAAGTTATATATCCAACTCCAACTGCAAAAGAACATTTGTAAAGAAGAAAATTAAATGAAAAAGTCCCGTCAGTGATATTGTTTTATTTGTGATGAAGAAAACTGCAGAATAAATGATTGTGGTTGTCATATAACAACATTAATACTTACAGTTGTATGTCTTATTCAGTTCATGATGAAGAAATTTGCTGAATAAATTATCAAAGTTGCCACATAACAACATTAACATAGGTTATTGTATTACTACCTGGTAAAGTGTCTGTTATTGACTGAGCAAAATGCCCACTTGTATTAAAGTCAGAGTTTTCCCAGCTGCTGTCCAGATCAACACTAGTTTGGAGAAACTACAACGTACTCTATCAAATATGGCATCGTCTAACTTGCCATAAATTAAGTTAGCCATATTTTGTCTGGTCAGCGTTTTCTAGGCGAGTAATCCTCGTGACACAGACATTAGTAACTAACAGTACAATCTTCAGAGTTACTGCACGATAATCTATAACATTATTATATGTTATTGATGGTCTTTGACTCACACGCAGTATTCTAGTCTGAGATTCTCAGACAAGTCATTATAATGAAAATTTATTTCCTTTTACTGCCGTAATTTGCTAATTTAATAGGCATCATCGTTAGTGAGGTTTACTCTGATGATATATTCTGAGATGTTTACATCTACTAACTCTTGGAAATATTTCATCATTTATTAAAAAGTTTAATCAGTTTATATTAGAGAACTGTTTGGACAAGTGATACGGAAACTTGCACTCGAACACCATCACACTCTAGTAGCATTAATCACCTATACACAGGTGGCCGAGACTAGACTAAGGCCACTCCTATGGCATAGTGATTTGGTCATTGTGCTATAGACCTCCAGGTTATGGGTTCGAATCTGGCTCACACCCGGTGTTGTGGGATGTTTCCCTCAGGTCAGTCAGCCTTCATCCATTATGTCCCAGATGTGACCAGCACTAAGGCTAAACGAACGAACTGACTGACCAACCAACTCATGCTGGACTTCTCTATAAACATTTTAGGGACATGTCCTCAACATACAGATGATAATACTGATGAACCCACAGATGATCGGACCTAAAATTATCTGTAACCATTCTTACACTTATGACATAGCGTGTTTAACAGTGTGGGCATCCAAGTACAATATTGATCACAGATTTGGTTTAAGTCAAAGTGTAAAATAATATACTCGTATAACGAATGGTTAACATTTAATGGATTTATTAACTTATTGCATTGTTTTGGGTGCTCTCTGTGAACCATCCAAGTTTCTGTTTTGGTTTTCTTTGCAATCTTTTGTAGGATGTTTCATCTAAGAGTTGATGTTCAAAATGTTTATACCTCTTGGTCATTATTCAGATGATTAAATAGATCCTTGTAATACGTTTTCTGCATATTTACATTAATTTAGCTTGACAATGTCATCTATTGTTAGTCACATTTGAAGGTGTCATATGTATTTTGTTCAACACATGAATGTCCCTCCAGAAATATTTCTCATTTTTACCCAATTATCCAACAATTTCTTAGCAAGTCTTGTTATTTGTATGTGTGTGTGTGTGTGTGTGTGTATGTGTGTGTTCATGCTTGCATTTTAGGTATATGATGTTACACAAAACAGATTTGTATGGTTTCATGACATATTTTAGTAGTCTGGCCAAATAATACCAAGATAACATTAAATAAAATATGTATTTTAATATGTAAAGGAACAATGGAAACTTTAGCTCTCTCATTATCTCCTGGTTCTGTGTGCACATGTGTATAAGGATATATATATATATATATATATATATATATATATATATAATATAATTTACTATATTTTTAATTAGATATTAACAATTTAAGCTATCTAACTTTTGTAAATTTATTTCAGTTGACAATGAAGGTATTTTCATGTGGTATTTATATTTCATGATGTTAGTCATAAGCCACACATAAATGCATGTGATAGTAACGCCATCTGGTTTTTTTTTTTTTTTTTTTTTGGGGGGCAATCATTGGATCTCATAAGACTCTTTATTGGTTTGTGTGTGTGTATTTATATATATATATATATATATATATATATATATATATATATATATAGTTTTCATCATGTCTTTTTCTGTTCTTTTCATTCCTTTTATTTGTTGAAGATTTAAGTATTTTGAATGGAAGTTAGTAATGATGTTAGGCTTAAAGACATAGTGAATATTAGACTAGAAAGTGAAAGGTTCTTGGTTTGAATCCATCTACCAGCTACTTATGTATATGTAAAGTAGCTTCGAACACTTGCTTTTGCATGAAAAGGTCACAGTATAAATATGGTTTTAGAAGAACTAATATATGCTTAATAACGTATTGCTTGAGTTAAAGTTTTAATATAAATACTTTAAGATATTGAGTGATTTATGATTTTAACTGCTGCCAATAATTATTTCATAATTGTACCTTCTTCTCATCTCAAGTTCCCCCAAAGAAAATGTTCCTCATCAGAAATTCGAGTAAACGTAATCCAGTAAATGCCATTTTTTGAATGTAATTGACAGAGATTAAAATATTCAAGCAACACACACACACCAACAAAACTTAAAAGGAGATAAAATAACACACACACACACACACACACACACACATACACTCTGACACACACACACACACACACACACACACACACACACACACACACACACACACACACACTGACACAACACACACACACACACACACACACTTCTGAAGTATTATTTGCATGTCTGATTATTGCTGTTAAAATGTGGTTCAGGATTAAACTATAATGTGTTTTCTTGGACTGACATTATATAAATTATTGTTAATGTAATTAATATATCAAAAATTTAATTTTGCTTTAATCTTATAACATATTCAGGTCATATTATGGTTTAATAAGTCATATTATGAGAACAATATCAATTTTATTGATAATTTAATATCATAAACATTTACATACAGATATAAAGAGTAATATTGTTACCAAGGTGATGAAAAGATGGTAATCTCTTTGTTTAGTTTATATAAATTTGAGCTTTTATTATATTATTATCCAGCATTAATTAGACTATTGTCTTATTAATAGTTTTTTCAAGTATCATAAAGTATATTAGCAAGATGTGACAATGGTTTAGATACACCAGAGCAGCAAAATGCAGTTTCTGAACTCCTTAGACCAGAAAAATAGTGGATATAATAATAATAATAATAATAATAATAATAATAATAATAATAATAATAAATGTACATAGCTGGCTGACCTCAAATGAGGGAGACCTAATATGGTTTGTAATATGCTGCTTCACCACGAGGACTAAATTTAAACAAATTTAGAATTACTGTAGATGGTATATTCGGCAGAGAAAACCTCCTGTACTCTAGTGTCAAGGCTGGAATTAAAACCTCTAACTTCCTGCATAACATGACCAGAAGTAAGGAAACGTGCTCTCTAACTGATGAGGCCATAGAGGAGGAATTCTAATCGTGCAAAACTATTAAATGAAAGTGATTAATTAGGAGCTAATATTTACATTAGGGGGTGGTATGTATAGGATCAGGGGTTCAGGAAATAATGTTTAGAGGGAATAATGAGTCAATAGGGAGGCTTAATTCCTAATCTTTACACGGGTTTTTGTCGATCTGGTCTTTATTATAATTGGTCTGCTATATATTATTATAGATATTTTAGGAGATCAGCATTAAATGACCTTTTCGGTTGATGATTAATTAATTAAAATCCATTCGTTGCCTTACTTCTTAAATTCACATAAAACACCAAACGTCATTGTCAAAACAATAAATATCACTTAATTTATCATTTGATACACTTCTTTCATAAGCTGTTTTGTTATGGAGACAACATTTGGTATTGTGTGATAAAATAATGAATTTAGCTTTTTCCTCTGGTAAGCTTCTCATGGTGTATTTGTAAAGGATAATTACTGAGTTAAAAAAAAAACATGATGTGTTGAAAATACTTTTAGCATCGTTATATGTTAAAGAAGTCACATGAGAGATAATGTGTTAATGGTTATCAGTTTTAAGTATGGATCATATTATTTTTATTTTGTTGTAATAATAACTCTTTCAAATGTCATTGTAAATTATTATAATTTCTTCATCATGTCAGATGCTGCAAACACCAGCCGACGTCATCATGCCGAGAAAGATTCACGGACACTACCTCATCATGCTAGCAGAAAGGTAATGGTCATGAATACTATATATATGTGTGTGTGTGTGTGTGTGTGTGTGTGTGTGTGTGTGTGTGTTGTAAAAGACTATTTACCTATGGCTATGGTCATTCTCTGTGGGTGGTTGTAGGTTTGCGCCTCGGCCGTGGCACTATAGTATGAGGAGTTTTTCATCCAGCCAGGCAACTGGCAAGGTTTTCTCCACGGAACATGCCATCTATTCTAAATTCTAAAGTTATTTAGAATTATACATCTCCCTCATTTGAGGTTGCCAGCCACGTTAAAAACTGACATTTCGGACATTATTATATTATTATTATGAAAATGAACAAGCCACTTCTAGTTCTTTACAACCATTCATGAACCCTTTAATTTATCAATTTTTTATTGACTGTTTGTGAACTTTTAATCCATTGATTATTCATCAAATGGCCATTTCATGTTAATGAATATTCATAAAATGTTTATTAACCATTTATAAATATTCATGAACCATTGATGAAATGTTCACCATGTACCAGGTGATATTTATAAATTTAGTTTTTGTAAAATTCATATCCTGTTATTTTCCTTGAAACTAATATGCATCACAGTCTACATGATATGTGATGGGAATGAACTGAACATATGATAAAATACTACAATATTTCAGTTATTCATGCCTCTGTTTCTGCATGGTCATCTTGGAAATTTAATGTAGATAAGCATGCTATTCAAATCCATCAATGAAACTGTATAATTGGATTTGTCCTTCTTATTCTATCGGCAACATATTGTCAAACCGTGCAGCATCATGATTTCAGCTAAGCTTAAATTTATTTTAAATACAGCATTTTATAACATATTTAAATCAGACTTTTCATGCTTTCAGTATATTTCTAATGGCATAAACATCAAGCAAAATGCATAAAAGTGACAGGTGGGCAGCACAAGTAAATCTTTGAGTACAGTTATGACTACCCACCTGTGTGTGTGTGTGTGTGTGTGTGTGTGTATATATATATATATATATATATATATATATATATTGTTGTGTGTGTGTGTGTGTGTGTGTGTGTGTCTGAGTGATGTGGCAGAATAAGCTAATGAAATACTGAATCTCACAACAGTGAGAAATTCTAATAAACGGCTTTAAATGATGGCTGACAGATTCAGTGATATACCCTGCATGATTCGTTAATCAACACGAATTAAATAGGACCCAAGTGTGCCGTATTTCTTATCAGTGAGACCTTGGATATTCAGCAGTTAGAATATTGGACAAGAATCTGGAATTTTCTTTGTTTAAATCTACCTCCTAGATAACTGGCTTTTTACTGAATGAACCTCTGTGAAGTAAATTGGAATATTAGCTGCAGCAGAAAATTAGAGTGCTTTATAAATATTGGATTTTAATTGTTATATTATTATTAGTATAGTTATTGTATTGTTGTTGTTGTGGTTGTGGTGGTGGTAGTATTGTTTTCAAACTCTCAGATTTTTTTTGCCATTTTTGTACCTCATAGGATGACCAGGGTTTAAGTACAACACCGGTGCTGCCACCTATCAGTGGTGGTCGAGTTTTAGTTGAGAATGATCAAGGAGGTATGTATTGTGAGACTGGTTTGGTTGATTTTGTTATGGTATCACATTAGCTACCTATATATATATATATATAATGTTTATGATATTATATATATATATATATATATATATATATATATATATATGTGTGTGTGTGTGTGTGTGTGTGTGTACTTTGGGTGCATGTATGTGTGTGTATGTGTATGTTTGTGTGTTAAGGTAAGTAACTAGATAGAATTGTAGACAGATAGACAGAGAGGGAGGGAGAGAGACAGAGATTAATGAAAAGACAGGTAGATGAAGCAATCAATAAATTGATATGTTGATTGACAGACAAATTGATTGGTTGATTGATCAATTCATTGATTGTTTGATTCATTGATTGAAGTAATCCTTCAATGAAACAGTCAATTTGTGACTGATAAAGTTATCATAGAACTTCTATATATTTGTCATTTTGAAGATTAATATCAGAGGTCACTTTGAAGCTGAAATATGTCTTCCTAGAGGAGGAGGAGGGGGCTGGTTTTATTATTATTATTATTAAGTGGCAATGTTTATGTTCATTTTCAGCCAATGAAATGTATTTGTTTTATGACATCATCACTGAATTATGATTATTGAGATGATAATTAATGAAGCAGGTGGATATTAAATGGGAGAATTGTTATGTTAGTTATTAAAGGTTTCTATCTTGAAAGGGTTTTACAATTTAATTCAATTCATTTATATCAACTTTCATAACACCTAATTTTAATGAAAGCAAACACATATAGAATGTTGAAAAGGAGGATGCTCAAACCATTGCTTATATAATACATCCCACCCCCCTTAACCTAATATTAAAAACATTCATGACAAATTTAAAAATAAAAAGATGTGGAATAGTCAATAGACATAATTATATCTTTATGAAACAACAACAAATCCATATAAGTTTAATTTTGAAATGATTAATTATTGTAGCAATAACGTATTATTGTGTATAGTATATCATATATGTTATATTTGAATGGTAAATAAAATAACAGACATACCTCAGCATCGGTATCTGAAGTCAATGTAAAGAAATGAACATATTCTTAATTATGTGCTTTAAAATATGAATTCTTTAACACCGCAAACATTTGCATCTAATTGGTTCCATAATTTAACACCCATAATACTAATTGACATTTTAGCCTATACATTGCCCCCAACTGTTTTCATGCACATCCCGCTTGCTTTGGGGTTTCTGGACTGCTATTCTCTTGTATCACCTGGGCCAGCAACCTTTTCACCAGGGCTGACAACTTTTAGGACTTCATCCCTGGTGTCTGATGATTTTTTGAGGGAATTTCCAACACTGCAATAGCACAAACATTTGTCAATATAATATAAAAAATTCAATAGTCATCAGGTGTGTTATAGTTCTTGGATATAAAATCTTGCTGTCTTTACTCAGAGCCTCCTGTATGAGTATTCTATAGTTTTGTAGGTTTTGCCTTACCTGAGGGCTGGAATTTTGATGCAAATCCATTAATTGGGTTGCACAAATTTTACAATACAACATGAATACAAATTGATTCTCTTGATTGTTACAAAATAGATTTGCAAAAACTCAGTACACCCAAGAAACTTTAAGATATCTTAGCTAACTGATTCTTAATGAATCAAACGGGGCACCTCCATGGTCTAGCAGTAGTATGTTGGACTACAGATCACTACTACCCATGTTCGAATCCCGGCGTGGGCATATCTGAAGGTTGTTTCATCCTTGACTTCACTTCATTATCTTTGGAGGTTCTCGACCCATTTAGCCTACCATGTGAACAAAAGTGACCGTAAACACCAATCATCATCATCATCATCTTAATGAATCAAGCTCAAGGATATATAGCTGGGGACACACTCTACACTATTAACAAGACAGTCCTACATAAGAAACACATCATCTTTAGGATCTGAGGGGGAATACTTATAAATATTACAATGATGGTTAGTGCAGTTGGCCACAGATCCATAGTACCTGGGTTCAAATCTGGCCTGGGGAGGTGTCAGAACAGTGTTTCATCACTCGTTTAGTTTACCACGTGCACAAAAGTAGCTGTTATCCAGCAACATTTGCCTTTTTATACCGGTACTACAATAATTATCAGACTGATAAAAACAATACCCATATATCGCCTGCACATTGATTCAATGAATTCACACTGCTTTAGCACATACCGGTAACCTGTGGAACTGTCTAAAATGTAAGAAAATTTTCAAATTACACTCCTGCTTACTGTTTATTTGAACAAATGTTGTTTACTGAATGCTAAAGTATGATGTTGATAAATTAAGCGCAAAACACTGTTACGGAGGCCACCCCAGCAGCACTAAAGGCAATATGTGTTATACAAACTACAGTGAAAATGAATGTAGCACTATACCTTAGTGGCAACATTAGTGTATCACTACTTCATGGATCATGTCTCAGATGTATTATTTTATTATATAGAGAAAGAAAGAAAAATTGAAAAGTGATTGAATAACTAACAGAGTAAATGATTCAGTGCATCTGAGTGAGTCATGGTGTGAGTGACTGAGTGAGTAGATGGTTTAAGTTGGTTGGAAGTTTGAGTGAAATTTAAATTAGCCACTTAAGTCAGACTTTTTTGTGTTTATAATAGTTACAGTTATTTATCCATGGTAATAAATAATAAATGTAAAAAAAGTGTCTTTTAAACAGTAAAGTTACAAAATTTACAAGATTCTCAAATATATGATCTAATTATTGATATTTATCAGCTCGGCACAATTAATTGTCATAATGCAGTCAAAATTTCCAGCACCATCACAATTATGATCGTCATGTATTGTTATAGGTGATGATGGAGTACCTGTGTTTACTGTAGAGCCACCAACACCACAAAATACATCATTATCTGATAGACAAAGGAGAACGAAGAAGCCATCAGCAACGAGACAGATAATAGAAGGTAGTGAAGGTAACATCTTCTGAGGACATTTAATGTCACAAAACGTGTTATTTTGTAGGACAAAATAACGAGGCCATTCGATTAGATGACTAGATATTGGAAAGAGTGGACCCCCCCCCCCCCCCAAAAAAAAAAAAGCTTTAACATCTTCTGAGGACATTTAATGTTAAAAACGTGTGATTTTTGTAGGACAAAATTCAGCTATATCTGTTCTAGATGACTAGATTACTTGTTATAAATGAATCGGTTCCTTGCACATTAAATTGATGAATCAGGGGGTTAGAGTGAAAATATTTCTTTGAATGACAACAGAATCAACTTAACTGTCAGATTTACTGTAGTACATAGTGTGGATTCTGTCTTGTAAAAGACCACCAATGAAAATATACTTATAATATCAAAAATAGGCCTCAACATCTATGTTGGGTGATATTTATGCAAACTGTTACATATATACTGTGGTACTTAAAGAAGTCTGCTTCATCTGCAAATAGTTCAGTTTTTGTCTGAAGTCAAGCTTAAAATCACAGTCACAAAATCATAAGAGTACCATCGATAATAAGTTTATTGTTGTTGTCATTTCCAAAATGGTATTGAGTAATGTTTCTGGTTGATGAGCTGTTAATTTTTCTTTGTATATCATTTAGGATAATTATGTATTTTATTATGTTTTGTTTGCATTGGAGAGTTGTTCATTGTCAAAATAACACTAAAGGGTGGTATCTTCTCTGATAATTCTAAAGAGGTTCAATATTGTAATAATGGATGTTTATATAGCGCCAGAACTAGGTAACCCTGTTCTGAGACTCTGTACAGTATTATTATTATCCCTGACTCAGACCTGTTTCCACCCAGCACACATCACAACTCCCAAGGGAGCGTACAAAGCATGCTGCCATTAAAGGTGCAAAGCATGACTCAGACACATAGCCATCGCGTCCCGTCAGGTTCTCATTTTTATGGACGAGTGAACAAGTCGCCGCATGACGGCATTGCAGCTCCTGGAACCTCGAACCCGCGACCCTTCGGCTATGAGTCCTACGCTCTAACTAACTGCGCCATCACAGCTCGACCCAATATGACGACTTCTGAGGGGAAACATTTTTGTTATCAATATATTTTAGGGTCTAAATATTGTTCATATTTTTCCAAATAATAATAATAAGATATAAATAATGATAAATAAAGGTGCTTGATTAGTGCAGAGGTGAGAGTGTTAATTGAGTTGATGGTTTATTTTGTTATCATGATCAATCATGATCTTGCTGTAGTCATGATATTTTATGATTCGATATCAATATTATTGATTATGATAATCTTGACATTCGTTGGACCTGAAACATCATGTTGCAAAAAGTAGTCAAGTATGTGGTACCTTAACGAACATGTGGGCTTATTTAGGGCACTTCACACTGACTACATAGAGTATTTGTTGGCAGAAACTATAATAACAATAATATAAAATGGCCGGTTCAGACAAAGGGGTTTTAATACGTATACAATATATCTGGTAACTTTAGAGACTACTGCGTTTAGACAATTTATCAGTTTTGAAGAGATTTCTGTTTTTGAATCAGTCACAGGCTTGTACACCAAAAAGTTAGTTATTTTAGGCTGGCGATCTCAACAGTACTATCCTACTGCTGTTCCTGTGTTCATTGTGAATATGTGACACAGGACTTTGTACATCGATACGGGATGAGAGTTTGCCAACAGCCAAATATTAGGGGTAAATTTAAGGCAACCAGATGTCAGAAGCACACACTCATCTCATTGGCCACTTTGTCAAATCAGCTTTGATAAAAAAATTTAAGTTCAGCTAAAATTAATTTTTTAAATACTAGATTTTCATGCTAAAGACAATTTATATAACTGATTACACTGTGTTTGTGGGATATTTACAATGAAATTAGCCCTTGGCCAATTATATCCCAAGTATGAGCAGCATCAGAACTAAAAAACTGAACATAACCAACCAAAAAACTAGCATGTAATATTAGTACACAGCAGGTACACTGTATATTTTAATGAGGTATCCCAGATTTTCTTGTTCACTGATATTATCACTGAGCTTTCTTTTTCCAAATTTATAATCAAGAGCAGCAGCCATGAGCTAGAGACTTGTTTGTTGGGGAGGTGATCAGTTGACAATATGGTTAGGTGGTGTCACAGATAGACAATCCATGAGGCTATGTGACACCTTGATGCAAGCATAGCTCATTATATTTGTGTATATTGAACATATTATGCTTGTTGTCAACTTAAATATCACATCGTGCACTATAATCTGATTGGAATGTGGTTTGATAAAGCTGAGCTAAGTACAATGTTTGTGCAGTCATGCTTTAATAAAACTATAGTCTGACAATCATTCTGAGTAGAGAGGGGAGTATCTAAAAAATCAATATCTTATTAGAGCAGATAGTTGTTTCTGCTAAATATTTATATTTTGACAAAGTACACACCTCACTGAGTTGATGATGGAACTAAACCGTACACATCTATAAATTCCTTGCTCAATGTCCGGAGAATGTGATGATGATCTTAACTTAAGCCAAAGTTCAGAGTCTTTCATCGCGACCAAAGTGGAAAACCTTAGAGCAGCATTGGAAATTGTTTCTTCATAGGGGTTCAGTTGGTGATGTTACCCAGAGAATTAATGGCGCAGTGCCTTTATTTAAAAAAAAAAGTATTGAGGATAGAGTATTTTAGGTTAAATGAGGAATAATCACCAGACAGGATTATATAATGATAGTTATATTATTAATAATAATACTGCTACTAACTTTAGAAATGATACTAATAATAATTAATATTTTTAATGCTGCCAATTTTTGGCAAGATTGTTAAATATTTTTGTTTATCACAATCACAAATACCTATTGGATAATTTCGTATGTTTTTAGCTGATTATGTAGAGGATGTCTCTATGGTTGATATTGGAAAATATTAAAGGAAAATATCTATCCAAGAAGTAACAACCCCCCATGTAATTAAATGCCTTATAAATGACAACAGTATATTCATTACCACGTCGAATATAATATTCTGTACTCAGCTTATTCACATGTACCATCTGGATGCTTCCGTGGTCTAACTGGTAGCATGGTGGGCCACAGATCTATAACACCTGGGTTCAGATCCTGGCCAATCTATGTCAGGAGGGTGTTTCATATTTCATCTCACCTCATTACTTTTGGAGTGCACCTGAGGCCCTTTTACCTTTTATACAAAATGAAAATGAGCAAGATCTTTGTATTGTTCCTTTGACTCTACCCCACAATGTTGACAATATTTTGGTTCAGTTACAGATTACTATAATGCTTCTTTCTTTGATAATTAAAGTAAATATGACTAGAAATAAATGCTTTAATATTTACAACACATAATCAATGAATGAGACCATAAGAGTGAATATCTGGCTTTATGTACACCATATAAAAAACAACTAATTTTGTTATTGAAATGTTTACATCAAAGAAGATTATGGCTTTCATCATTTACTTTACATATTTTCAGATGAGGAATTTCCAGAGGATGCAGCTCAGGCCATTCCAAAGAGGGGACATCAAAAACGAGTCGACCGTCTAAAAACAACAAGAGACTTAACAGCTGCCTCACACCAAAACATACTTAGTTCATCTGGTAGTGTATCAACTAAAGGTAGAATTATGTAGATATGTCTTAAATCTCGCAGCCATAAAGGAATAACAAATATAATGACAAACATTTTAATATTTTATTTGTTTGTTTGGTTTTTCGGGGAGAATCCCCAGGCTGTCACTTATCAGCACAGCCTCTATGTTGGAGTGGTTGAGAAACCTCCTCCCCCACCACTCACAGGGGAGCAGTACGGAAAGATGGAGCCGAAATACCCCGAGGGTGGTCACTGCCAGAGTGTTTTACGTCCTCAGGGTTTTTTAATGTCCCCCTTTATTTTTAATAATTCAGTGGAGACGGCAGCGCCATTTAACGTGGTCAGCCACCCACGATGTTGTGAGCCAAGAAATTAATCTCTGGAAAAGTTTCGACCTCTTACGGGTTCGAACCTGCGACCGTTGGCACCAAGTGCCGGGTGCTTAACCGCTAGGCCACTGGAGCTCACTGATATTTTATTTGATTCTCTAATCTACTTATATTGCTTTGTGGTGCTTCACACCAAAATTATGAAGAAATATATTATTCATTGATATAGTACAAACATTTTCAGTATTTTCTGTACTGCATTTAAACCTTAAGATAACGAAACAAAATTAGAAAAATAAAAATTTTCAGAATAGTTACTAAGAATATAGTAGTTTTATTATTGAATATGTTATATCATATTTATAATCCATTCTGATGTTATTGTTTTTCATTTAAGAAAATATAAGAACAAATATAGTTGTTACATTGTTATTGTTCAAACATCTAACACAGAAATTGCAACTAATTGTTGAATTCAATCCAGGTCTCATAATGCCATCTTTAACTGTTCAGTTTCAGGTCAGCTTATACATGTAAGTCCTGGTTCAGTGCTAGAGAGTGGTAGTGAGAGTACTCGGAGTGATTATACCACAGATAGTCCAATATTGCCTCCTCTAATGCCAAAGTTCCGTGGTAAGGCACTCCGAGGTGGTGGTGGTGCACCGAAAGTCAGAGGTAAGTAACAACAATAATAGTGGCCAAAATGGCAATTATTTTACATGGCTGGCAACCTCAAATGAGAGACGCGGGCTGTAATTTACTGCTTCACCACGGGAACTAATTCTAAATAAGTTAGCAATTTACAATATATGGTATATTTGGTGGAGAAAATCTTGCCAGTTGCCTGGTTGGACGAAAAACTGCTCCTACTGTAGTGCCATACCGGGATTCGTATCTTCGACCTCCTGCACAGCATGACAGTAACTATGGGTAAATAGTTCCAAACAGGCAGAGGTATCTCTCGAGATCACACCTAGTGAAGGTGATCCAGTTCACAGAAACTGCACTCTATCAGCCATAAATGTCTGGATTGACATTAGCAGTTGTGAGATATTATAAGCTTAGTAGTTGAGTGAAGCAATGACTTATGGGATAGAACTTAAGTTCAATTCCAATACCTTACTGCTGATATTCTGTGTGTACTCTCTGGTCGGCTTTGCCATATATAATCACGGATCTAGCAATTTTTTATGGCATTCTAATGGTACAGTGGCTAGAACACAGAGCTGCCAACCTCCAGGTTGTAGGTTCGAATCTATCTCACACCTGTATTAGTGGGATTTGTATCCCTTCAGCCGTACATCCAATATGTGACCAATGGTGAGGCTAAGCAACTCAAATCAACTCATTTCAACTCATCACTGTTAAATTCTAGAAATTTGTTTCTTTTGAGATTTTTTATATAAAACAATCTGCTTGACTATTATCTCCATTTTCATGAATTACCGTAATCTTCCGTGTATTACGCAAACTTGTATATAACGAACACCCCTTGTTTACCAGAAACTCTTCTCTATTTGTACAAGGATTTTGGCAAGGAAATCCTAATACCCTTTCTGGAAACTAGAAATTATCTGGGGTGAATTAAGAAGCTTTACTCCTTTGAATTCATTTGCACCAGCTATGAGTGTCTCAACCTGGTCCAGGTAAGGAGTGGGTCCTGCATTCTCCTGCAGGGTCTTGATCTGTGAGACCATGGCCCTGATTGTTGGGTACACAATTCCCAGGCAGAGGTCTTTCACCTGGAACAGCTAAATTATAAGCATCTATACCAATAACTTATTATTAAATGTGTTAATTTGTGTGTGCACATATGCAGTGTAATCCAATGCAAATGGACAGTCAGGCTGAATTAAATACCAACAAAGGTAAATTATGATGATCTAAAAATTAAACTTAATTTCTCTTATGCTGTCACAAACAGTCATTTAAAATATAATCAAATAGAGCCATTTTAAATAAAATGAATTATATATTTTGTACATGTTGACAACAATATCAATAACATTAGATCACCCCTCAAGTAAAATTATTCAGTATTTAACAACAATGCAAACATATATTTCAATCTTTATTTTATTCTTTTATTTAACCATGTTCAATATGTTATGCAGCCTGCATATTATATTGAACATGGTTAAATGAAAAGAATAAAATGCCAGCTATTTAGAAATAATTAAATGAAATGTCATGCTTATCTCCAAGGCACCAAACATACATATAACTATAATAATAATGTTCATAAAAATTCATTCAATATAAACAGTTAATTCAGGTACTACTGCATCTGATGAACATCAGTCTTTCAAAAGGCAGTCACTGGCATTGAGGGAGACAGAAATGGCATAATAATTAGACACGATGATGCATTACAATACTGACAAGAATAAACAATTTTGCTACAAACTCTGCTGAGGTGATGGATTTGTGGAACGCTACAGCCTTTGGGTCTTTCTGTACGTTTTGCTGACCCAAGTAGACAGCCAGAGATTGCTATGACCGATACAGTGTCTGTAAAGCATCAATGAAAGCAAACCAGCATACTGCATGGACTTCTTTCAATCTATAAAATCATCAGAATATAATTTATCCCACTCAGCAATGTGACCAATCCACACATTTTAAATTCTGTGTGTGTGTATACCAAATGACAGATTATCGTGAACAATTTTCATTCCTAATGTTTCAAACAATTAAGAATTTAGAAATTATATACCTTTAAGTGATTATGTGAATCTTGACCTAAATTAGATCTACCTGAATATACATGCCTGTGTTGATCTGGCTCCAAGATTTCTTGAATTGCATCCAAATTAGCAACGCCCACTGAAGAGGGCTTGAAGTAGCAGAAAATGCTAGTGAGTATTTCTCGCATTTTCTGCATGTTGGGAACTGCAGAAGCCATCTGGCACATCACCAAAGCTGATATGCCACAAATAAAACTGTAGGCACCAGTGTCATATTCATATAAATGAACTTTAGAAATGTTTGAAGTTGGGAAACCCCCTTCGAAAATTCTCCCACCAAGCACATGACAGCACACGGGGCAGAGCGGATCTATGACCTAGATAAATGGCATTAAATTAAATCAAGTGAACCAACCAAACATATCTAGTTAAATATATAATTTAATTGAAATATGTTTAGTTTTAACCTACACTTAGTTTTCTTTCAATACAAGTCAGCACTTTTGATAATGTCCCTTGTTTTCAGTTTGACAGCTTGAATTTAGCTGTGTGTAATTTATGCATAGCTTAAATCACTTCAGAGTCTTAAAACAATTAAGAAATGAATACGTCAGTATATTTCTTGTGATTACCACTTTACTAAGTTTCTTCCTCGATGTTATTATATATGGCGATATTCACACCCCGTGAACTCGTAGCTTGCTAGGAGCTTTTGCAGCCACCAGACATTTGCTAACTCATAGTCATAGCTAACGGTGCATTTTACTCTAATCTCTATCTGAGAATATCTTGCTACGTTCCCATGTCTGTTTAATACCTCGTATCGCAGTATTCTGTTCTGTTTGTGTCTTATTCTTCAAAATAAAACCTTGTTGATGCACTGGCTGTGATCATCTATTACGATTACCAGTGACGTATCACGTGCTCAATTATGTCACCACAACTAATTTAACTTAGTTCACCATATTGTATGATGTTTTGAGGAAGATCTGATAAGAAATTTTCAGTTTATCTACAAAAAAAGATATTTTTAATTCAAAAGTAGTATATAATAGCCGACCCAGACACCTTAATGATAAGCTAAAACAGCTAAACTGTTACAAAACAAAACTCAGATTCACCAGTGACGTAACTGTCTGTAAGTTTTTCACAATGTTATATTGAAATATTGTTACTCGTGTGAGAAGAATATTCTGAAATAAGTCTTAAATGCTGAATATGGGATTGTCATTGAAGCAATCTACATAGCAGACATTATCTACATATTAAATAATTTTGCACAGTAACATCTTACCATCTATTTTTGTGACCTTTGGTTGATTTTCTGCCCACGTGTTGTGCAGTGAGACCTGTCGTTTTGATGTCATTTTACAAAATCGTTTCCCGGCAATCCTTCTGATCATCAGATGAAAACTTCTCTTGTGTTAAGGGTATCAGTAGTACACATGTTTTAACAGCAGATTGTCCAGAAACACAATCAGTTGAAACAATTTATGAATGTATAGATTGCTGGAATTGTGGCTAATTCTGCGACTGGACAATTGACCGATGACGCCAGGTAAATTCTTTGTAGAGTGACGGGAAGTTTGATGGCAAACTTTCTTTGATGTACCAATTAAAATTAATGTTTTTAGTCCTGTTAGATCACGAACAACCAAAACACGTGTTGTAAAATATTGCTGGTGTTGCTCAACTTATGTAGAAGTGCGATATTTACAATAAATATGCGACATTGGTGTCACGCTATCTAAACAAATATGCTTTATTTTATTTTAAAATGCGAAAATATCGCAAAATCGCATCCTAGCTTGAATGCTGCTAATATGAATGGAGATATTCTATCAGCACGCATAACCACTTACATCCATCTCTAGAACATCCATTAGTTAAAGCTATGTTACATTTCATATATAGACTATTGTTAATCTCTGTTATATAGCACAACAAATTCAGAATGTTGCAGCTCAAACATTGATACATACTTAACTCTGTTATCCCAATTCTTTAAAATCTGTGTTAGTTAACTATAAGATAACATGTCTAGTTAATAAATAATGTTAATTATTCATATTTTAACTGGATTTTAGATACATTATAATTATTATTATTATTATTATTATTTTTAATGATATAGCTTCAGAAGTAGTTGGCAATACAAAGGGTAGTGTTGTGATGCTACCTGGTGGTGATATTGTGAAAGTTGGTGGCACTGTATTAGCACCTGGAGCAGACTCGACACCACAAACATCCAGAACAGGTGAGTTTTGTGAAAAATAGATATTGCCATTTAGGATAAAATATCATAGTCATAGTGTCAGGATTAGAATTACTAGAAATATAATATTATAATGAAATCGTTAATAAACTATCAACAATAGATTTACGTTATGTCATGTTATGTTATATCTCAAAAGAAGAATACAGCACCACTGATTATGAGACTGAGAGAGAGGATTTAGT
Organism: Paralvinella palmiformis; assembly: GCA_025642065.1. Taxonomy (NCBI): domain Eukaryota; kingdom Metazoa; phylum Annelida; class Polychaeta; order Terebellida; family Alvinellidae; genus Paralvinella; species Paralvinella palmiformis. Next base: position 305,171 of record JAODUP010000293.1, read on the forward strand.
GAGCAAACGCACACCAAATTCAAGGCCATATCATGAGGAAGAAGGGTCAGAGTTCACAGGATCTGAGGCTTATACAAGTGGTTAGTACCTGGTTGATTAGGAAAATAAAGGTCATAAAATTGTTCGATTAATGTGATTAATGGACACATTTTTGGACATAAATACATGAAACACAACTTGACATGTGAATAAACATACAGATACATGGAGACAGACCGATATGCTGGCAGCGAACCTAGGTAATGAACAGATAGAAAAATAAATCAGCAGACAAATAAATGGACAGGCATCATTTTCACCTGTGATCTTACTCTTTTTATACAGAAGCAGTAAGTTCTCCTGATCACAAGAAACAAGAAGTAGCGGTTGTTCAACAAGCTGGTAAACAATTAAAGTCCTCAGAACCTGGCAGCATAATCAGTAAACAACAAAGTGATAAAATCAGTAAACAAGGTAAATATTAAAAACACACACTCATACACATATATGCATGCATGCATGCATCTAGGGCCAGCTTTTTAACATTTATATTGCATTATATTATTGTATTGCTGCTTATTTTCGTAGAATTTTATATTTTAGATTACTTTGTGTTTATTTTGTATATCATGGTATGATGGTTGATGGTGGAATGGCAATATAGCAAGTTAATAACAAATGAACATTTATATAAGACTTCTACTGATGTGACTTTGTTAGATTATAATTAATTTTTTTATAGCAATGTATAATTATTGTTCAGAAGAAAGTTGCATGTTGGAAAGATATTCAACCATGTTAGCTCTACGTCATATGTAGTAACTGTGATATTGTTATATAGAGTATACTACTAGACTAACATTTACAATACTCCAGTATGTCATATGGACACTGAATGGCCTAAATTGTGCTGATATGTCGTTAAACAACATTCATCCATCCAGTATGTCATATGTTGTCTATAATAATAACAATAATAATAATAATAATAGTAATAATAGTAAACATATGTGTATCTTATATATATATATATATATATATATATATATATATCACAGAGTTTCAATATAGGTTGATTACACAATAGAAGGCCAGTGACATTTGTTATTTTGTGTCCATCTCTCTTTAAAAGAAATAGCAGGGGCGCCCCCTGTGGTCTAGCGGTAGCGTGTTGGACCACATATCACTACCACCCGTGTTCGAATCCCGGCGTGGGCATATTTGAAAGTTGTTTCATCTTTCACTTCGTCTCATTACCTTTGGAGGTCGCTCGGCCCATTTAGCCTACCTTGTGCACAAATGTGGCCGTAAAACATCAATCATCATCATCGTCATAAAAGAAATAGCAAATAAGATATAACCAATACTGATATAATATTTAATTACACATGTTGAAAATGTGTCATGTCATCATCTTCTTTTATTGCATGGTGTTATTTGTTCAGAATGTTGCCATTTGATATATTTGAAACCATGCACTGATGAAAGGATGAACTTTGCAAATATGAACTCCATCACTGGCCGACACCAGGCTGCCATTTTGCCACCAGAAGCTAAGATCATTTCACTAGTACTGTCATCTTGTTCACTATTTTCACACAAAATCTCACGAATGTAAATGTAGGTCCATTTAGGATATTACTGAACACATATCAACACATATCACACTCATGAACTACACATATGGTGGAAACTGTACATGTAGCTCCAGATCCCACTAATATGTTCTAGAGATCATAGATCAAAAGTAACGATTAAATTTCATTATTTAAAGATATAAAGGAAGGTAAATGTTAGTAACTAAGGTTATGATTTATATAATTTATTTCAAACATTCTGTTATCAAAAAAGTTCTTATGATCATTCTGCTCAAAGGTACTGAAGGTTAGCCTGGATGCACTGTTTCAACCACAGCCTGTCCAGATCCATAAATTAACAACACTTGAATACCCATGAGTATCCACGGAGTGTCTAAACATACCTGGATCAAAAATAAATTGACACAAAGTTGAAGTTTCTGAAAGATTTGCCAGATTCAGTACCCAACCATATACAAATCCCCCATGACACATATTCTGGATTACTCTGGTTTTATGTTGTATTTTTACACCACCATGCAGAAGTGGATTAGGCTACCGTGCTGTAGACTAATCCAAGATGGTGACATGTCAGTTCCACTTCAAAATTATTTAAGTTATTTCTAGAGTAAATTGGTCTTCAAGCTTCGAAATCTTGTAAAGTTAAACTAATTTTAACTTCCCCCTCATCGAGAAACACGTAAATAGTTTGAACTTTGCGGAAATCTACTTAAAATCGCCATTGAAAATATCGCCGTTAAAAGGCTACTGTGCACATATTATTTTATCGGCATGGTAGCCTAATCTGCTTTCACACAGTGGTCAGGTCGGATGGCACAAAAATAATAATAATAATAATAATAATGATAGTCAATTTTTATTTCCCGGCAGCTGGTTTCAGCTGTAATTGGTGGGTTTATAAAACAAGTATATAGCCATGAAATGGCTCTCAGTCAATTAATTTAATTAATTAGCTCTTTATTAACCAATTAATTTATTTATTATGAAAAAGCTTTTAATATAATTAAATAGAGAATTTGGATATTATCTCATTATTAGAATACAAATAGACATTAACAGAATTAACCATCCCATTCTGCACCCGCAGTCTGCAGAGTAAGTACTTAAACCTGTTGTCACCTGCAGTATATTGATAAGCTGTGTATAGTCCTATTGGTTCCTCCAAGTGTAGATAATTGTATCTTGTTTGTGCATATCATCCTATGCTGATCTCAACGTTCATGGTCATTGTAGTAGGAATGTAATTGTATCAGTTGTTTTGATTAAGGGAGTAAAACTCTGAGTCTTAGGTGCTTAGCAAGATAAATAATATGGATGTAGACATATCAGGTATAAGTTTCATATTTGTTTGTCTTATGAAATAATTTTACCACTAAATATATCATTTATAATTAGACAAAATGTTCATAGATAAGTAAATGCATCACTATATTTATCCAAGGAATATTTTCTGTAATAAAATATTAAAAAGATATCCTGAAACAAAAACCCTTCAACAATCAGCCACAATATTATTATTTTATATTTATATAGAATTATAATTTCCCTTTCATTAATTAATGTCTGTGACCTTGACCTGTAGAGAGTCAACATAATGAACTGGACTTGGAGCAGTCAGTTATGGCTTGGTCATATGAGAATCCTGTTCCTTCTGAGATAATTGATGTTGTTGATGATGATAATAGTACCATAATATCAACGAACAAGGAGGAAGGTGACCATCTACGTTTTCTATGATATAAAGCTTCCTGGTGGAGGTACAACGCTTGTATCTATATATTTAGGCCATCGATGTGATACACTGTTAATCATGTGGCACAAAATACACAAATTATCAGCTTTGTTTACATGCTGCACTTGCTTTGTAAATAGTTGTTATTTTTAATCAGCAATTTATCAATCAGTTAATTTAATTACATTTATTATGAAAAAGGTTTTAAAATATTTGTATTGAGAATTCGGGTGTGATCTCATTAGAATACAAACATACATTAACACAATTATACCCATCCCATTCTGCACTAATGGTTTCAGCCAGAAAGTGTGCCTGCACTTAACTTGCCCACAGAATATGTAATCACACTTGCCTGCACCTGTAGATTATGATAAGCTTTGTAGATTTCTGTTGGTTTCCCTGAATCTGAGTAATGTTAGTTGTTTGTGCATATCATTGATTTAAGGAGAAGTCTTGTGTATGTGTATGTGTGTGCAGCATAATGATAATATTAATAATAATAATTAAAAAAAATTGTATAGTGCCCTGTGTAGTCTGTAAAAAGATTACTCTAAGGTATTTAACAGAGTAGATAATACTGATGTAGACATACCAGATATCTAGTTTAATATTTGTTAGATTTATGTCTTAGCGTGTAATTGTAACTAATTTATTACTAGAACAAGTTGTTTGTTAAACCAGTATTGTAGTATTAAAGCAAGTAAACAAAAACAGTTTTTGTCACTTTGACATAATTATTTGTTAACTGAGAAATAATTATACCCACAAATATATCATTTATAGTTATAAAATATGTTACTATTTCAATAAATACATCAGCCTATTTAACCAAGACACCTTGATACTTTCAGAGCTGTCTCTATAATAAACTTTAAAAAAATATGAAATCAGTTTCTGAAACAAATACACCTTTGACAATAAGTCGCAATGTCACAATTTCTAATGTTCCTTTCATTAATTAATGTATGTGACCTTGACCTGTAGAGAGTCAACATAATGAACTGGACTTGGAGCAGTCAGTTATGGCTTTGTCATATGAGAATCCTGTTCCTTCTGAGATAATTGATCTTGTTGATGATGATAATAGTACCATAATATCAACGAACAAGGAGGAAGGTGACCATCTACGTTTTCTATGATATAAAGCTTCCTGGTGGAGGTACAACGCTTGTATCTATATATTTAGGCCATCGATGTGATACACTGTTAATCATGTGGCACAAAATACACAAACTATCAGCTTTGTTTACATGCTGCACTTGCTGTGTAAATGTTTTGTTAGCATACAAGTTTATTTTGTGTCTTTCTCAAAAACTAATTAAGAGCCAGTTTTTACTGAGTAAATAATACATTTCTTATTAGAATCTTCCTAATCTTATATATATATATATATATATATATCGAGAGAGAGAGAGAGAGAGATGATGTGCCTTAGATGATTTATTTAGTCGTTGTGGTTTAGATGTTGTTTAGAGAGCAAACTGTTTTTTTCTTCCTCTTTATCTTGTCAGACCCTCGTTCTGAACACATCTCAGTTTATTTATTGTTTTGTTGTCGCAGTTGTCGCTTTGTATTAAATGTTTTTTTATGCTGCTTTCACTGTTTATCTTCAAGTTTTGGCTGATGATGTTACTAAAACTGATAACTTACGCCGAGAAAAGAGGAAAAGGGCAAAGGAAAGTAAGACTGCCAAGCACGAACCACTCGATGGTGAAGCCAAAACTCGTGAATCACAGAAAGAGAAAAAAAGAAAGTCCAAAGAAAGAAGAGCCAATAAATTAGATCAGCACGAGGAAGAAATAAAACTTGGTAAAGGGGAATCTGAGGATGTGGTTAAATCTAAAAAACAGAAAGTCAGAAAGGAGCGAAGCAAAGAGAGAACGCAAGAAGAATATATAGAAAAGAAGTCACAACTGAAGAATCAAAGCGATCTGAGTCACGACACTGCTGAGCGGGCTGTAGGTCATGCCAAGGCAAAGGTATATGTTGATAATGAGTCTGCATATTTGAGTGCAGGTGATCAATCCGAGAGTGATGAATCTGATTACGATAATTTTGATGATGATGGTGATGATAATGATGATGATGATGATGGTATATTTGTGGAAGATGAGATAATCAGAGAGCCATCACCTCCAGAGCCAAGCCGATCCAAGCATCACAAAAAACGGGTTCCCGATGATCGGATCTTAGCGGGTGATCCATTGGTTCCAATGGGTGAAGACACGTCTGATGCTAAAACTCGTACATCAAAGAGGACACATCGCAAGAAAACCAAAGACAAGTCGATGGTTGAAGAAGAGGTGCAAAATGAATTGCCACCTGCTGACAAACAAGAACCAGATCAGCCATCAAAGAAGATGCGCCACAGACGTAAGAAAGATAAGACAACTGTTGCAGAAGACAAACAAGCTGAGTTAGTTCTAGCAGATGATCAGGATGTGGCTATGCCAACAAAGAAATCACATCGTAAGAGACACAGAGATAAAACGACACTCGAAGGTGATAAACAAGCCGATGTCACTTCTGGTGTCAAACGCGAAGCAGATACAGCAGAAATTCCAGCCGATGGAGATAAAAATGTTAGACATGAGGAGCGAGCAGCCAGGAAAGAGAGAAAAGAACGTGCCAGGAAACATGAGAAAAAGACGAAGGACAGAGATCTGGCTGTGGATGATCATGATGAAGTCGTGGAGCCCGAGGATCGTCATCAAAGAACTAAACACAGAAGGCACCAAAGAAAAGCTGCTGAAGGTGAAGATGAACATGTGAGAGTTAAACACAGGCATCGATCTCCACATGAGAAGCACGAATGTGATAGAGAGGATCATCGAGACAAAGACTACAAAGGCGATGATGACCTGAAGAAAAATGCAGGTTTTCAGCAAAAACAGATCAGATCAACTTCAGCCACAAGTGAACATTCTCTTCATGATGGAAAACAGTCTGGAGAAGTGGACGATCTCGAAATGGTCAAGTATCAGCCACATGACCTGGATTATGTTGATGACCAAGAGCCACAGTACAACGGAGACAGCCCAACGAGGCAACACTCGATACATTACCGGGATTTGCTTTCACTGCATGGATCCAGAATAACTCAATCAGGCTACAGCTCACCATATGGATCTCAGAGAATGTATGGATCACACAGGTCCTCACATGGTTACCTTAGCAGTGGTGAAGTAACCATTTACACAGGTATCAGAGTATAAGTAATACTTGTGTGACGTTGCAATGAAATTAACCGAATTAACCCAGGCATTGGGTTATTCAGACGTTTTTGTGAATATTTTCCTCACCATTTAAATCATTTACTGAATAAGGTTATAACACTTGTATAACAAGGCAGCGTGATGCTCGATGTTTGTGGTTGAACTTTTCCCAAAAAGACTGTTATTTTTGTTGATTTTGTTGTTGTCTTAAAGCCTTGAGATGACTCTGTAGGTGTTTTGTAGCAGTTATAGTAGTTGTTTTTGGTAATATTGTTGCTGTGTTCCTTTGTTTCAGTGCTATTAATTGGTTAACGTTGTGCAGTGATGTTTTAGCGTGGTGTTATTATTTGTTTGCAGTTTTCACTAATCTCATTTCTGGGTCACATACATGCATTACTGTTAATCTTTGACATATTTTATTTTCAGCTAAAATAAAGGAGACACGATTGTTCCATTATCATATTAGAACTTTCAAATATTAATATTTTTTCTCCTTTTTCTCTCGATCTTCATCAATTTAAGGGCTATCTACATTTGTAAACATTTTGTTAACTGTTCAGAAAGTTTAATCTTTTTTTTTCGGGCACTTGTTCTGACAGTAACGTTCTGACAACAACATCTCACATAAACTAGTAAACAAGATTCTACTAGTGTATTACATCCCAGCTTTGTTATAACTTCATGTCAATGGCTGTTTCAGATGCTCATACGGAGAGTTACGAGTCAGATGCTACTCCACCGGAGATCTCGGAAGAGGAACTCGTCCAACATCTCAGTGACCAGGCACACAGGATAGCTTCAGCCATCCTCAGTCGACCTGAAACGGGCTTCAGTCTGACTGAAGATGCACAGGTTAGGATGACATCGATGTCGTATTTCTATTGTCATGCAGGCTGTGTATTTATAAAACTTGTTTCTGTGTGTTGTGTTACTCCTCTAACAGTCTATTCTGGTCATTGTCTGGAACTATTGTTTACATTGTTCACACTCTGTTTATTATTTGTTGTTTGGTAGTCATTTATTTGGTAAGTTATATATAAATCTATATTTAATTTAACAGTGAGAAATATAGATATGACATGATTTTAATATGACATGATTTTAATATGACATGATTTTAATATGACATGATTTTAATAAGACATGAATACACTCAGTTAGGAGACCATAAATCCTTAGTTATAAATTTCAAAAGTTATTATATATATATATAATAACATTTATTCAGTATTTTATGGCACTATGCCCTTCAAAGTGCCAATATATAACAGTGAATACCCACAATACAGAAGACTTCACAGTTGAAAATGCAATGATTAGTGATACAGCTTCCTTGGTGCCATTGTAAAGAATACTGTCAAAGTGAAACAGGTATCTCAGCACATGACATTAAAACAATCGCTTCTGAGAAAATTCACTTCATTTCTGACAAAGAACTCAGGTGCTCCATACTTGGTCAAGGGGCTCCTCCATGGTCTAACTGGTTAGCGTGTTGGACCACATATCACTACCACCTGAGTTCGAATCTCGGCATGAGCATATCTGAAGGGTGTTTCATCTTTGACTTTGCTTCATTATTTTTGGAGGTGGCTCGGCCCATTTAGCCTACCATGTGCACAAAAGTGGCCATAAAACATCAATCATTGTCAGCCATACTTGGTCAAATTAGAATTGTTGGAAATATTGTGTCAAATGTTGCAATATTATACTCGAGTGAAACTTGGCTGACACAAAATCTCCAGAGTGTAGAAAGCAGCTGTGTGCCATCCACAAAATAGATTCTACCAGTCAGCAAAATTCCTCCAAATCCTCAGAGTGTGTAATGTAAACAACTACATCATCAACACCATAGAAAAAACAAGTAGCACTCTTGAATAAACGAATGAAAAAGAAGATTGAACAGCTAGAATCAACCAGTATATCACACACAACTCTACATTAAGGCAAAAAATCTTAAATATCAGACTGCTCCATACAAAGATTGTATCTATGTATCTACCTACCAACCCCACCTAGAACCCAGCTCTTTCATTAACTAATCACTTGTTATGCCCGAACAAAACAGAATACCAGCCAGTAGATTAAGACTGGGTTCTCGACACAGTCTCTTCTCAAAGGGAGAGGAGACTGGTTATTGGTCGTTTATCTTATTACAAGATAGGATCTGTATTTGTTGAATTGGAATCCAAACAGAACAGCATGCATTCCTAGTATGTTCAAGATCGTACAAACTTAGAACTGCACTCAAAAAACAAGAATTTATGTAAATGAATCTTGCTTTAATATGAAGATTCTCAGTTTTCTTCACATAGTAGTACTTGGATGAGAAAACTATTATTTTGGTAGTTATACACATAATATAATATAATCCATGTAATGTAAATCATATAACAATGCTATTATTCACCTAATGTAAATCATATAACACTGCAATTATCCACATAATGTAAATCATCTAACACTGCAATTATCCACATAATGTAAATCATCTAACACTGCAGTTATCCACATAATGTAAATCATCTAACACTGCAATTATCCACATAATGTAAATCATCTAACACTGTAATTATTCACCTAATGTAAAGAAATATTTTGATTAAGCATTTTGATATTATTAATGTCACTGGCAAATATATCTTTTATGAAAAATTTACATATCACCATCTGGGTTCTTTCATTTATTTTGTAACATATATTTCCTGTACTAACACAAATAGCTAGCTACATGTTAGACACTGGTAACTAGAATGGTGTTGCTACTGTTGCTATGTTGTATAGTTGCTATGTGTTATAAAGCTTGTAGGTGTAGTAATGTTGATCTTCTGTAGGCCGCTGCCAAGCTGTGGTTAGACATGACTCCGAGACGATCGGGTTCTCAAAGCGTAAGAACCGTCTTTATTTATATCCCAGATCAGATTTGAAATGCTCGCCAGATGTCTTTATAGTTTTAGTTATCTGGTTAATTTTATCTATTATACCTCACTTTCCCTGTTCATAATATATCATTTTAAGTTTTTATTATTAAATCTAAAAATTCTCCAATAATGCACGTTTGCATAAAACAATGTTGCTGCAAGAAATTGATAATAAAGTTTCATTATCTTTATTTCCATATGAAATTTTCAATGGGTTTTGGTTACATGTTATCCTTAATTACCGGTAAGATGGTTGATGTTTGATGTTATTAAACTTTTAAAATATATTACTTTTCAAGACATTTAGTTGTTTGAAGTGTATACATGATTTAGATAATGATTAATTCTAGTAATGTTATCAAATGTATGAATATAATTGTGCTTATGTGTATGTGTATGTGCATGCATCTGTGTGTATGTGTGTGTGTGTGTGTGTGTGTGTTTATGTGTGCATGCTACTAGTTATTTAAGTGTTTATTGGGCTTTCTAAACTGCATGCAGTCAAACCAGTTTGAATTATTAAAATATTAAATTTTTTGAACACCTTGAATTTTCAATGTTTGGAATGTTTCATAAGAAATATATTATTATCAAGAAAATATGGATTGTATTTTTGTTCTTACACAGAGACTCAGTGAGCTTCAATCTGGCAAATTATCAGTTGCTGAAGAGTACAAGACTTTATTAAAAGATACCATTAATTCTGCTTGTGAGTAAAACGTGTTATTATTTTAATTTGATTTGTTACTGGGGGGGGGACCAACTTTATGAAAGTTTCTTGAGTACTTAAATTTAACATCAAAACACCTTAAATGATGAGATTTTCATATTTTTTGTTCTTTGGTTCTCATAGGTAATATTATTAGAAATTCAATGGAATGGTATGAAATATGTTATCCGTGCAAATCTCATTTTAGCCCCTCACTATTGGCACTACATCAAGTGGTATTTTAAAAATGAAGATGATCTTTTAAGTTAGATACTTGTCTCTGGATGAGACAGGCTTAAAGAAGATTCCATCATTTATTTTATTTTAATTAAGACAGATTATCATGGGCCATACTTAATTTAAAATAATGCAGATTTAAATGGGATGTGTTATTTATTTTACAAAGGTTTTAACAATATTTTTATTTCTTTATTTTTATTTGACCTTATTATAGTATTTCTATGTATTCAAATTGTTATCTACCCAGAAATTATTTTAAAAAAAATAGTTATAATAGAATTATTACCATATATACTCGCTTATAAACGACCCAGCAGATAAGTCGAGGTCAATTTTTGACCCTGTATTTCTTTCCCCGGGCATATGCTCACCGTATAAGTTGAGGTTAAGTATTGGCTTAATTAATCCCTCAAAATTCGAATCATTGTCATCATTCGTGAAAAATGTGACCCAGTCATTTCAAACACATGGTGTCAGCAAGTGCATTGTAAAAATATATCAGTTTCTTCACCGGCAGCCAGACACACACTCACACACACACACACACACACACACACACACACACACACACAGAGAGAGAGAGAGAGAGAGATTTCCTTTGATTTTATATTTAATTAATAAACTAACTTTTCACATCAAAGACGCCTCAGATTGTAACTTCAACCAGCAAGCGTTATTAATTAATTGTTTCATGGCCAGTGGCAAGCAAGGTTTGGAATGTTGAATAGCGATTACTATATTATGGCTAATCATCTAGAAGTATCGGTAGTTGACAGCGCTTGACTATCAAGTATTATTACATAAAACGCCGTATCTTTGTGAGATCCAAATCACAGTTTGGTGAAAATTAATTGTTATTTATTGAATAATAATGGATTAGTAGGCAGCGATGTGATGATTTTATTCAGACTTTGGCTCTTATTGGGTTGAATCCTACAGTGTTGTGTGTCAAGGATGGCCGAAAACATCTTTCATTCAGCTGGTAGGAAATATGACCAGTGTATAAGTCGAGTTGCTTTTGAGAACTTCCTTTTCCCTACCCAAAAAATTGACTTATACGTGAGTATGTACGGTAATGACAATAAATAATGCGATACATTAATCTGATTGCATTTCAGGGTGTATGTTATTTAATTTATTTCACTTTGTTGTATCACATTGATTGATTTGATATATTAGTGGTGAAAAGTCAGGGCGATGATGCTATACTTGTGCCGGAGGGTGCAGATATTGATGAAGAAGTTGTTATGGCGATAGCACAGAATGACAACCTTGGCCCTGACGACCTTGAAATCACAGAGAATGAACAAGGCCAGCAAGTCGTCAAAATCAAGAAGTCGAAAAAAGCAGCCATTGAAAAGGCAAGAGAAATAAAGAAGATCCAATCCGAGAGTGGTAGGTTTTCTTGAACTGAAAGACAATAGGAAATATTTGAACATCATTCGGTCAGTATATGGAGGCCAATAGCTGAGTGATAGCATGCTGTACTATAATACGAGAGGATTTTGGTGTGTAAATGTACTTATTTTCTGACAATATATCATCTGCTTATGGGCCAATTCTGTTAGAAATGAATTGTTATGAACTGAAAGTTAGAAATGTAATTCTTCCTGGGGAATTGAGTAAGTTGTCGTAATTATATTGTAAATTCCTTGGATAGAACAAAATGTTAAGAAATCCTTAGCCCTTGGACCAACGGGTAAACTAATTAGACCAAATTATTTGATCCTTAAGCATAGTAAATGCATCAGATCCTTAACACTAATTAAACTATAAAATCTTTAGCTCTAAACAAAAGTAAAACCTTTAGGCATTAGCAAAGTTTGAAATCTTCAACTGTAGCCAAATTATTATGTTCTTAAATTGACAGTAGTAGCTATAAACTAAATACTTAAAACACTACATCAGTATTCACCAGTGAGTGAAAGGATTTGAACCAATGAATGGCCTTCAATTTTTTGTTTAGAACTGCATTGCCATTTGTTGGGTCACTGGATTTAATGGATCTAAATCAGCTCTGTCAGGATATTTCAACAATCGAAAGTATTTTGCTGTGATTATATTGACTACCTGTGTAAATTTTGTCAATAAATTTCCTCTACCCAAATTTTGTTTAGTTTCACCATATGACAGATTTTAATCACTGTTGTTTGCAGGTTCTGTTAAGGAAACAAAATCAGCTGGTACCTCACAGTACGGTGGCTCCATCTCTAGGGCAAGCAGATCAGAGGGTGAGAAAGAACCATCAGAAAGGTCAAGGTCTCACAAGGCAGCTGAAAGTATCCATTCTGGGAGAGCTCCACCTGTTGATGGTCCACGTGAGGTATGGTTTTTATATTTTTGTCTGGGTTAATGTTAGTATCAAGATTGTTACAGTCAAAATTTCAGGGTTGAATTACGGCTGTGATTGATTTAATGTTGTAGTCATGGGTTTTGGTTACTGTAATGGTCAGATTTTTGGTTAGTGTCATGGTCTGTTTTTCTTTGGTTATTATCATCGTCGTTTTGTTGTTGTTAGTGTTTATAGTCCTTTTTTGTTGTTAGTGTCATGGTTGAGGGTTTTGGTTAGTGTTTTGGCCAAGTTTGTTTGGTTTGCAAGTAGTGTGAGACCATGATTATAGATAGTGTAGTGTCGGGTTTAGTATTGGGATTTGTTTAGCATCAGATATTTGCACTTATTTGTTGTACATTTAAAAATTTTCATTACATTTCATAAATATATCCCATCTTGTAATATTATAATTTTTATCTTATTAAAATTAATGTGGTATTAGTTATTATTAAATTTTTATTTTTACACAAATGTTAAGCTTCTTTTTGACATTTATGACTCCCTGAAGGTAAACAAGCTAGTAAACGTTTTTGCAAAACGTATCCACGTTTCGTTCTTTTACTTTTTAATTTTATTTAACACAGAACATATAAATATTATTTTATGTTGATGGATATTTTGCAAAAATGACCCTGTTTTGTTATCAGGGTTCACTGTGGTGTGTGCCCGTGCATTATTGATGCTAATGAAACTCAGTCAATGGGAAACAGTGATGATCATGCATCAAGCAGACACACACATGTAGTTGATGTGCTATGCTCTGTTAAATTAAATGGACACACAGGAAGACATCCACAGAAAGTTAATTCACAGTGCATTGTTGTTTTTAAGTGAATAAATCAACTTGACAGAGTTACATCAAACACGACTGGCAACCATTCTACTATAAAATAGGGTGCCTCTGTGGCCTAACTGGTATCACAGTTGACCACAGATCTATAACACCTGGGTTAAAATCCCAGCTGGGCTATGTCAGAAGGGTGATTCATCTTTCACTTCACTTCATTACCTTTGGCAGTTGCTCGGCCCAATCAGTCTACCTTCTGCACAAAAGTGGCCATAAAAGAGCAATATTTAGAGTTTCTTCTATAAAATACTATTATATCATGATTGGCTGGTTCCAGCACACTTCCACCAATCAGAGCTTGATTTGTGGTCACAATAAGAAACGCATCACAAGCAAACAACAATGGCTGTGAAATGACAGTTGTCTGTTTCTGCATGTTAGATATATAATCATTTAGCAAAATACTACGGAAAGAAGTACAGAAGAAATGTCAGAGGCACATCTTTTACCAGGCAAAGCTTAGGGCACAATTTTGACAAACTCATGTATTCAAAAGGCACACAGTGCTATTAACTCAGATTGATCCCTGAGTTATTAAAAAGCACAACCCCCAAAACATTTAGTTTCTTACTGTGAGGTAATTCACTATAGAACAGAAATTTGTTGTTGTATACTATTGCTTCATCTTTTATATCGCAATAAATACTTCATAAAATGTATTCAATGACATCCTTAATTGCCCCAAAAGTAGTCCATAACATAGAACTTGTAGTTGTTATTTTAATTTGTGCCTACAAATGTTATTAAATCATTAACTGCCTCTTTGGCATCATGGGTAGAGCAACTGGCAAGGTTTTTTCCACATAAAATGCCATATATTCTAAATTTATTTAGAATTAGTCTCCGTGAGGAAGATATAAATTATAGACCATATACGTCTCCCTCATTTGAGGTTGTCAGCCACGTTAAAAACTGACATTTCGGCCATTATTATTATTATTAAATACTTTATGACCTACCTAAGTCTCTAACATTGGTGTTGAAAGTCCTGTTAGCTATGGGGTTAAAACATTTCCATTGTTTCATTATCTTTGAAGGTCATTGGGCTTCTACTTTGTGCACGAAAGTGGACATAAACAGCAATATATTTCAATTTTTCCATTGCAACTGCGATGGAATGTATTTAATTATCCATGAATCTGAGGCATGGGCCAAATAAAGGACCTAAGAGATCTTTTACAATTATGAACGAGAATAAAATCATTATGATTACACAATTGACTATGATTGCCATCACATTGTAATGATTATAAACACACGAAACTGAATGATATGAATGTTATGATTATAAACACATGAAGCTGAATAATATAAATGTTATGATTATAAACACATGAAGCTGAATAATATAAATGTTATGATTATAAACACATGAACTTGTAAGCTGGACAGAATATGATATAGATAAGCACATCATTGTCACAGGCACACTGAAACACCAATATTCCATTTAATTACATAATTCATGTGTATATACATGTGTATATACATGTGTATACGTGTGAACAGTAGTGGACGATTTAGGAAATATACATTTAATAATGAGATGCATCATGTGTCTATCTAAACTCACTCTGAGTTGGGATCGGAATGAAACCATATAGATACTGCAGCAATATTATAATAAAGAAATCACTGATTACGATTACATTGCATCTGGAAATGGCAGTTATGATTACTTAAGACCATGTAATCGATTACAATTTATTATAATTACTGATTATGATTACCTGATATCCGCCTTGAACCTCTTAAGGTATTGGTATTTATATTTTGAACATGATGTATCATGTAAACAAATAAGTTTGTACAACTTTGCAAATGAAGTACCAACGTACACTGGTATAGCGGTCCACTTAACACTTTGAAGGCATGAAACAGAATCTTGTTCAATCATCCGTACTCTTCAGACAGCCAGTATAGGTTCTGATACAATTGTAAGTTTGGTGGATGGTGCCAATGCCAGCTGCTCTTTAAAACAGAGCGGTCTCAGTTGTATGGTGTTTGAAACAGCTGCATCCAAAGCCCTGATGTGTCTCCTGGATTTCGGACAGCAAGTACACCCTGCAAATCTAGTATTAAACAGCTGGCATGCTATCACAGCTGAGCTACAGTATCTGCAGGTCCAATGGGTCATTTTTTGGTATTAATGTTTACATTTAGAGCATCTTTTTTGGGGAAAATTAACACCACCAATGAGAATAATTACTATGAATTGATACGTAAAGGCTGAAAAAGAAGAAAAATCTCATCATGATAAAGAACACAAGAAAAAACCAAAAAGACGCCACAGAGAGCGAGAGAAAATGCCAGAAAAGGAGCCCGAACCTGAGCGGATACATCATAAAACCAAGAAACATTCAAAGCCAAAGAAGAAGGCTGATGTCATAGTGCAGGAAGAGGTGAGAGATAGACCACAATCTGGTCAATCAGCAGTGAAAGAGGAATCACCTGATATTGTTATGGATATGACTAGGACATCAACTGAAGCAATGACAGAAACAATCACTGAATCATCTGAGGTAGACATATAGATGTAATTCGCTGAGAGCTAGTTAAGGAATCCTAACATGGACTAATAATTTAATCGAATGCCAGTTCACAATTGTTCTTATAACCATTAACAAATGATGGAGTCATTTTACAAACATGTCTTCTAATACACTGGCTGTGATGCCATAATAGCTCTGATATATATATATATATATATATATATATATATAACAGATGATATATTTTAGATAACAGATGTTCAGTTTCATGTAACAGATGATGTGTTTGATGTAACAGATGTGATAGTTTACTTAACATATGTTATATTTTATGTAACAGATGTTATGTTTTATGTAACATATGTTATTGTTTACTTAACACTGAGATGCTATATTTTGATGTAACAGATGTTATGGTTTACTTAACAAGTTACACTTTGTTTAGCAGATGTTAGATCTATAACCTATGCGTTCTGATTAATACCTTAACCATAGTTGTTATAATAGGTTTTTAACAATACATTTTAACAATTACCTTAATATCATTATATAATGGATCATCACCAATTATCAACATATCATATCCTGCGGTTGGGAGTTGTTGTTAAGAATCCACACAGACATGTTTGAAAATAAAGATATATAAACAGATTAGTAATATTTCATATTTAGCACTTTAAAGACAACAATTATAGAGCCACTTTTTATTTTTCTATCAATATCATTTTGTTTGGGAACATATTTATTTCCTTTAGATTTATTTAGCATATAACCTTTCTATTCACTACTAATATAGAGTCAATATAAGTCACTGAATTGTGGTTTGAACTATTAGTATTAAGACATTCATTGTTTTGCATATTTTACTTTTATTATTTATTCAGCTTTAGGAATTATATTTATAATCTTAAATTGTACAATCATCAAAATCATAATTGATTGTAAGAATTTTTTGCCTCTGGGTATTCCAGGGTAATTTTTATTTGTTTAGTGGTGTGTGTGTGTGTGTACATACAACTGCTTACATGTGGATAAAGTGGATTAGCTAAGCTGTACAGGCTGATATGTAGCCCCCATGTATATATATATATATATATATATATATATATATATATACACACACACACACACACACACACACACACATTTATATAGGTCTACATATGTATAGGTTTAAAAAGATGTTTAGGTGATGATTCTCTGAGCCAGTGCCACCATATATATATATATATATATATATATATATATATATATTTCTAATACACACACACGGACACACACAGAGAGAGAGATTTGTAAGACATCTGTCCATATTATATTCTGATTCCCTTCATACAGCCTTAACAATAGCAACACAATATTTTCATATCCAGCTCATACCTGATGAATTGGCATTTAAAAGAAAATAACTATTTATTTAATTATAATTCAAAAACATTATTCATTGTTTTCTGTACCCAATTCAGTAGCCATTATGATGTTTGTGTTTCACAATGACCTTTATACTGTATAACTTATTCATATTTCAGTCTGTCAGCTCTAAGACAGAAATGACGTCAGAGGTCATTAGTGGATCTCATACGAGTGAAAGCACGAAACGGGAACTATCTCGATCCCGGTCCAAGTCGGGGACCACAAAGGAAGATACAAAGGAAGAATTTGTTGTCCGTAAGTAGATACAGAAAGAGATATACAAGTATTTAAACATGTGTGCATGCATGCACGTAAACACACACGTGCACACAAATACACACAAACAGTCCGTAGACAGACGGGCAGACGGATAGATTGACATAAACATTCATAAACAGATAATAAAGCATTGTTACTCTGTATGCCTATATAATAAACTGAGCGTTTCACCTGTATCTTTCCATGTTTTAGGTACAGTTCACGATAATTCTGAGTTACAAAGGTTGTATGGACCCGTTGATTCTCCTCGTAAGTTACCGTTGTTGTTATTATTCTATTTGTTGTTAATATTCTATTTGTAATTTTGCATCTAATTAAGCCATTCAACCGACCCGACTTTGGAAATAAGTGGATCTTTACACCAGGACACTTTTGAGTTATTGGTTATCAAACTTAGAATATTCCATGCATCGAAAGAGTAACATGTACCTGCCAAAGTTATTTCGTTTTCCGTATAGGTTTCCATTGATTCTATAATTTAGCAGTTGATTTGAGTTGATTGAAAGAGCTACACACGGTTTTTACTGTCTTCGCTATAATATTACATTTGTGGGGTGAGGTTTGAAAATTGGGTTGTTTATTTTCAAAATGACTAGAGTTAAAAAAGTTAAATTTTTATTTTTAAAGTAAAAAAACAAGGAGTTTTTTTTGTGATAGGTGTCTGGCCCTATTTGAGAGTGGTTTGGTATCACAAAATGATGTCCTTCTCAAGATTGTTAAGAAAGTACCGTAATCTCCCATGTATAGCACACATTCGTTTATAACCCACACCCCTTGTTGACCAGAATAATGTAAAAAAAACCCTAGTTTTGGTGTATAACGCACACCCCTTGTTGACCAGAAAAATGTAAAAAAAAACCTAGTTTTGGTGTATAACGCACACCCCTTGTTGACCAGAAAAATGTTTAAAAAAACCTAGTAAAATTTTTATAACGCACACCCCTTGTTGACCAGAAAAATGTAAAAAAAAACCTAGTTTTGGTGTATAACACACACCCCTTGTTGACCAGAAAAATGTAAAAAAAACCTAGTTTTGGTGTATAACGCACACCCCTTGTTGACCAGAAAAATGTAAAAAAAAACCTAGTTTTGGTGTATAACACCCCACCAGAAAAATGTTTAAAAAAACCTACACCCCTTGTTGACCAGAAAAATGTTTAAAAAAACCTAGTTTTGGTGTATAACGCACACCCCTTGTTAACCAGAAAAATGTAAAAAAAAAACCAGTTTTGGTGTATAACGCACACCCCTTGTTGACCAGAAAAATTTAAGAAAACCTAGTTTTGGTGTATAGCGCACACCCCTTGGCCAATTTTTTCCCCAAAACCTAGTTCTAATAATAAAAGAATAAAAGTCGATTTTATTTCCAGTGGCCAGTTTCAGCTGTGATCGGCCTTAGCAATAAAATATATGTCTGTCAGTTTAAAAAAAAAATAATATGGACTCATTTAGTTCTGGGGTATAATGCTAGAATATTGCTAAAATTTAAAACTCAAAATCAGTAAATAAAAAATGTTAATTTCAAAGTGAGAAATATTTGTTGTGTGGAAGTTTTTAGAAAGCTGGCAATATTCTATTAGATTGCTGGTAGTTTCTGTAGGAGATATAAATTGGTTTAGATGTATTATACATTTGGATGATATATTTGTGATACCTACTGGAAATATTGCATCCAGTAGCGGCTTGCTTACACAAATCTAATTATACCTAAACCTAACAATGTTTCGTTTCATCGATGTTTCTGATCACTTCCAGCCCCAAGAACAAAGGAGTCCAAAAAGCCGAGAGTTCCTCAAGCTAAGCCTCAAAAGAAATCAAAGAAGAAGCCAACTAAAACTGCAGAAAAGAGGAAAACTGAAGAAAAGGCTAGTGACTCAGAAAAAGATAGTAGTCCGTCAAGAAAAGAGAAGAAAAAGCCAAAATCAGTGAAAACAACTACATCTGAAGTATGTTATATATGTACACACACACACACACACACACACACACACACACACACACACACACACACACACACACACACCCACACACACACACACATACACACACACACACACACATATTTTTATTCCATTATATCATGTATAATTCCAAATCCCAAAGTTTGTATTAGACTTGGCATGGACATCCTCATGGCCAGACTGGTAGTGTTGTTAGTCACAGAAATCTAGTACCAGATTCAAATCCTAGTTCAGTTCTGTTACTTCATCTTATTCATTACCTTTGAAGATTGCTTAGCCTATTTAGCCTACAATAGCCTACAAGAGGTTGCCGTCAAACAACATCATTTCAATAACAACATAAGTCTTCAATGGATAATAATTGTCGTGACTTACCTGTGTCAATACTTTTGGAGTTTTCTGTGAACTATAGATTCTGTGTACAAGAAGCTGTACTTTCCTGTGTCAAATTGGACATCAAACTATCAGAATAAATAGAGATTTATTTATGTTTTGATACTTATCTGAAGCTCATATGTATCTCCATGATCTGAAATGACCTTTGCCAAACAATCGCCAATGAAAATATCGACGTGATAAGGCTGACGCCGATAAAAGGATATGTGCATGGTTGCCTTATCACGACAATATTTTTGATGGCGATTTTAATTAGATCTCCAAAACTATTTATGTGTTTCTCAGTGTGTGTGTGGGGGGGTATTATTAGTTTAAATTTACACGATTTCTAGACTTGAAGACTGATTTACAGTAGAAATAACTGAAATAATTTTGAAGTGGAACTGACCTGTCACCATCTTCAATTAGGCCGACCGTGATATGCCTATTGTTTACTTTTTTCTGAAGATTCACGATCAAAAGAAAACGATAAAGGCTCAAAAAAGCTAAACTATTGGAGAGATTGTGAAATCTCAGCTAAAAAAAAAGAATATGTTATAAAAAAACATTGTCGTGAGCCAGAGGATGGTCTAACTGTATTTGAATATCAATGTAAAGATAAAACATAAAACCAGAGTAATCCAGATTATGTGTGGTGGGGCATTTGTAAATGGTTGGGTACCGAATCTGGCAAATCTTTTAGAAACTAGAACTCTGTGTAAATGTTTTTCGACTGATCCTGTGTTTCCAATGATTTATTTTATATTTGTTGTGACCAACCAACCCTAATTTTTGGAAGGGAACTATTCCGTAAAACCAGAATTTAAAAAATCAATGGCCTTATTGAAATAATGAAATAGCCACATAATAAAATCATTTGTCGTCGTTATTACTATTAATATTCATATTTATTCATATTACTATTTGTGTTATTGTCTTCATTGTATTATTATCAGGCTGGCACCTCTCAAGATCTCTCCGAGTCCGAATCCATGATAACACAAGATAAAGAAGACGATCAGGAAGATGAGATGGAATTTATTATCATGCGTGAAGAATTTTCTGACAGTGAAACCGATGAGCCGAGGAAAACTCAATCAGAGACGTCGTCGAAATGTAAATCCTACAAGTCGACTGTGCTGCCATCTATGGATGATGAATACAGTGATTCAGACTCGGTGAGTGTTGTATTGTTCTGTAGAATTGAACTGTTAACTGTTAGAAGATAAATGCTTGTCGATGTTCAGCAGTTCATATGTGTCACGAAACTGTTTACATCCTATTCGCTGAATGGTTTTTAATTGGGCAGGGGGTATCGACAAAGCACAAGGCATGCTGTGGATGGTCGTTGGGTGTCCATGTATTTGAAAGGTTCAGAAAAACATCTCATTATTAATCCATTAAGTGCATTGTTTCTGCTGTTAACTGAGCTTATGGCAATTAACTCGTTGAAGGTGACACATCCAGCCATTGCCCCCAAAAATCATGTTTATACAAATGCAGAACTTGGTGGATTGGGACTGCACGAACTATTTCTTTAATCTGCCTTTAGACCAGGAGATATCTGTTAAATACTTTAAATAAAGTTCGTATTTGGGTGTATTTTCCATGGAAGCTTAAAGTGCCTCTACATAGGTTCACAAAAGTACAAGTGAGCCCAGAATGGTTTGCTATTACCATTGATCTTGGTTTCTTCATAGATCTTCATAAAAAGCTGCTTAAGTTGGTCATATATTTGTAAATATACATTTTTTCTGACAAAATTGAAGGTATGGAAATGTCTTTTCATTTAGCATTTTTGTTCCTAAAGTATATTAGATTTTGAACTTTGGCTAATATTAGTTTTGTCTTTCTGTTCCATTATAAAATGTGTCATTTTACATATACAGGATTTTGGTGACAGCTTTGAGGTAGAGGAAATGTGAAATAATTATTTATGGTTTTCACTTTTTGTTGAAGTGTTTGAAGTAATCAAATAGTTTGCGGTTTTTGTGAGTTGAAGTTACCCAGCATTTGGACTTAGGTATTTTCAGCTGTTCTTGTTTAATGTTCCTAAGTGCAAAGAATTCTGCAAACGTTCACTAAGAAACCAATATGAAAAATATCAGTTATCTTTATGAAACCTAAGCGTGAATATCGGAATCACATAACTTATGTGTGACTTTAATGTATTAATGAGTTTATTTATATTTTTCTTGCAGTCTATTCATCTTGCGATTAATCAAGTAATTTACAATATTGTATTAATTTTGTGGTGGTTTGTGTAAGATAATTCCACTTTGTTGTCAGTGTTGAAGTGATGCATGCACTTAATTGGTTTTCTTTACAGGTATTTTAATATGTGCATAAAATGTGGTGAATGGAATTATTATTTTTTAGCCATCAGCAGGATATTCTACGTTTTTGTTGTTACATGCCGTACTGGTGTTGGGAAGTCAGTTGAAGTTTTATTTCAGTTTGCTGCATCATTAATTTACTGTCATGTTTCTAGGCACACAAACAACAACAACAGCAGCCATCACCAAACTCAGTGAGTTAGTTTAAATTAGTCAGCTTTAGTGTCATTAAAATATAATCAACATTTATACAATGTATATACATGTGCATATAGATACATATATATATATATATATATATATATATATATATATATATATAGTCACACACAATTAATAATGTACAAAATATTTTAATTAAGTTTTCAGTATATACCCATTTTACTTATATATACCTTTCAATTTTATATATATATATATATATATATATATATATATATATATATATATAAATGAATATTAATACTTATATATCTAGCTTAATCCTTCATTAATAAACATTTTAGTTAGTCCTTTATTAAGAAACAATAGAAACCATATATTAATTGGCAATGTAACATTTCTAAATGAGATCAGATTTTCAGAA
This sequence comes from Paralvinella palmiformis, assembly GCA_025642065.1. Lineage (NCBI taxonomy): Eukaryota > Metazoa > Annelida > Polychaeta > Terebellida > Alvinellidae > Paralvinella > Paralvinella palmiformis. The sequence continues at coordinate 328,186 of JAODUP010000293.1, forward strand.
TTAAATTAACAGTTAACAGTCTTTTAGAGAGTTCCATTTGGAAATGTTGGTAAAAATAATTAATATACTCATGAGATACTTATTGTGTATTTAGATTTTTATTTATTAATATTTCTGTTAATAAATACACTCATTTCCAGTTTAATATGTCATTTCCATATCAATATCTATTAATAAAATTTGGAGTTAATAATAAAAAAAATTAGCATTTTGGCATTTTCGGATAATCTAATTCAAAGAGCAGTGCTGCCACCTGAATTTCAAAGTACAAATTGCCTGGTAACTTATACTCTCAGAACCACATGATTTGTTAGTTCATTATATTGAAGCTACTTCCCTAATGAAAGACATTTAATATGTTTATTACAACGTGCAAAATCTGTGTTTGAAACATTTCCATCTCGATGTATATTTTAACTTGAACTAAGTCTATTTATTCTGGCAAATGAGAAAAGTTTCACAATTTTTATGTTAATCATTTTCAAACCATTATTAGTAACATATTTGAATAAAGTGACTGATTCCCTGAACTTTCTTGAAATATTTTCACAGATTCAAGTAGATATGTATTATTATTATTATTATTATTAGTGCTATAAATACTGTTACTATTTCTATTGCTGCTTTTACTATTATTATTATTATCATCATCATTATCATCATTTCTTTAGAATTCAAATTTAACACAGCAATTCTTAAAGGCTCTATATATTTAGGTTAAATGTAACAAGTTTTACTGTTTTAACTTTAATCCGAGTTTAACAGACTTTTGGAATTGTGTACAGTCGTCAGCTCCACATTCGTGGCTGTTAGACATCATAGAGACATGTGATCCAATGTAGTCAACTAGATAAACATTTACGGGTGGATTAAGAGTATACGAGAACCAGCCTCGTAAAAGGGATTAAAGTAGATAGTGACATACTTAACCTGATAAAGTAAGGAGAATAGATTGCGGAAACGTCAAAATATTAAGCCAGCTGCACAACATCACTAATGGTTATGTGCGTAATACTTAATGGCACAAAGATAATGTCACAGCTGTTAGTCCGCAACTTTAATCAGCGTGTGGGATTGATATAAAAATGAGTAAAATTTTAAAATTAATTCGAGAGCAAACAATGATCTGTGATGCTGGATGTCAGAATGGTCATCAATACTAGGACAAAACTATCCACTCTGATCCACTCTGATCCATAAACTAATCAATATATCTCTGGATTAGTAACACCATAAACCAACCGATCTGTGTCTTTGTGAAATAAGAGAACATGCATGTGGTGCTATAATCCAGAGAATCTACTAATTGTGGAGATCAACAGCACTTGGCTCAAAACCTTCTGTATGTGTGTTCATTTCAGCTGAAATTGTTTCATTGAATAAATAATTGCTAATAGTAATCATATTAAGTTGTCTAGTAATCTGTTTGGCTGGCTGATAATATATATAATATATATATATATATATATATATATATATATATATATATATACTAATCAGCAGAAACAAATAATATACATTATCAAGAACAAACATAATGACTAGGCACAATTAGTTAAAGTAAAGCACATTTCTGTCTATGGTTACCATAACTGGTCACACAATGATATATATCTACCATTCTAAGGTCTTATTTCTGTTTAACTACCAAACAGAATTGATCCCAATAAAGTTTGGGTTTGAAAGAATTCATTTGAAACAAAGTTGAACTAAGGACAGTTCTAGGAATCATTAAGGAATTTTGGCATAACAGTACGTGTCTTCATTAAGCACTTCTGGTCACACTGTAGTTATAGTGAGACCAACTTAAAACCTGGCTCCAGGCATGATCTATTCTGTACAGTGAACGTATGATGATTAATTACCCATGACATCAGAGTAATAGATTAAAAATCTGTTATTTTTTGGTTGACTTCAGAAATTTCTTTTTTCATTAATTCAGGAGGCTTGATGATTATTTTGAATTTGCTTACATTCATGTACAATGAAACCTGTCTTAAGAGGTCATCCATTGAACCATTTAATTATATTTGTTTCGTTTAGACATTATTGTAATAACCAGAAATGGAAAGTGAACTGGAGTCATTAATTTTAGGTGATTGTTTAAGCTGAATCATCAAGTTCTTTAAGACAGGTAGTCTGTTATATATATGTATATATATATATATATATATATATATATATATATATATATATATATATACGTGGGGATGATCAATGTGATGTATATAACAATGTGTATATTTATATATATGGTTATATAGCCTCAATATTAAGTGCAGATTAAGTATGTTGATGTACAAATATAATTTTGCTTCTGTATATGTATCATTATAAACAATTCTATGTAAATTGCTATGTTGTAGTTCTGCTATCAAAGTTACTTGACAACTTATATATAAATATGTGATGCAAGTAGTGTGTTGAAATTATTTTTATTTCAATATATACATTAATCTATAGATTTACCTTTTTACTAGATACAATTATTAGTGAGACTGGTAATAATGATAATAATATTGATTATGATGATAATAGCAATAATATTGTAATTATAGTAATATAGTATGAATAATAATAATAATAATAATAATAATTACAAACATCAACAATACCAGTTATTTTGATAAGCTGATCATATTTGTCAAAGTAAGTACCATTTTAGTCGATTCTATTAATCTTTATTTGATCATTTATCATACATTGATGTCATCCCGTCAGGATAACTCACTACACACCGTGTCCAGTAAGGAGGCTCGAGCAGCAGAGCGTGCTGCTCGAGCAAATAAAAAACGGGAGGAAGTGGAACGGCGAAGACATGAAAGAGAGGAGCAACAGAGACGTCAGAAAGAGGAGCTCGATGAGAGAGAGAGGTTACAGAGAGAAATAGAGGAAGAGAGGAGGAGGAAGGAGGAGGAAAGAAGGTACGTGATTGGTTGAAGCCTCGGAAGTGATGTTTGTGTTGAAATGTTTCTGCAGAAGAGTAATAATATGTTAGACTATCTGGGAATGTATTGTGTGTGTGTGTGTGTGTGTGTGTGTGTGTGTTTATATGTTTGTGTATGTTTGGGAGGGGAAGGGGGAGGGGGGTGATACAGAAAAACTGCTGTGTTTATTGTTTTATAGGTTTGTTCTATGTAAGTTCAATCCAGAAGATAATCTGACCAAGTATTTTGGGACATATCTTTTTTAACTGACAATTTCCACAGAATGTTTTTTCTTCCTTACTTTAAATATAACTTATTTTCACATTGAAATGGATGATGATTTAACAGACAACTAACATCAAAGAGAACATATCTCTGGTAAAAAGTCATGAACTGTTCATGAATAGTGCAAGAACAGTTCGTGCACAGTTCAGGATTGGTTCTTGAACATGAAATGGTACTGGTCATAAAAAGTTCATGAACAGTTCAAGACATATAGTTCATCAACAGTTCATAGTACAGAGTTCATGAACAGTTTATGAATGATTCTTGAACATGAAATTGTCCTATTCCTGAAACATTATAACAACATTCATGAACATTTCATGAACTCAATACTCATGAAGTGTATATGAACACTTCATGAATACTACATATGAATAGCTCATGAACATTTGATGCAGTTCATAGACAATTGAGCCACCATTCATAAGCCGATGCTGTCAATGTTCATAAACAATTGAGATATTGGATAATTCACTGAAAATTCATTAGTTTCATTATTGCAATATTTATTTTATCATAGATTCATAAAATAATTTCTCACGTAAATAAAATGTAATTCAACTGGATTAAGCAATTCTGAACTCAACTAAAATTAGAAGCTCAGCCCTGGGCAGACTGATCTATGTGGTAATAGTATTACCTAACAATATTTATAATTGATGGCACTAGATCAACATGACTTAGGTGTTAACAGATAAACCAAACGAAATTAAGCATAATATGCAGTGAGCTCCAGTGGCCTAGTGGTTAAGCACCCGGCACTTGGTGCCAACGGTCACAGGTTCGAACCCTGTAAGAGATTGAAACTTTTCCAGAGATTAATTTCTCGGGTCACAATATCGTGGGTGGCTGACCACGTTAAGTGGCGCTGCTGTCTCCACTGAATTATTTAAAATAAAGGGGGACGTTAAAAACCCCCTGAGGACGTAAAACACTCTGACAGTGACCACCCTTAGAGGTATATTGGCTCCATCTTTCCGTACTGCTCCCCTTTGAGTGGTGGGGGAGGACATTTCTCAACCACTCCAACATAGAGGCTGTGCTGAATAATTGACAGCCTGGGAATTCTTCCCGAACAACAAAACAACAAACAAACGGCATAATATGATTTCTGTTTCACCTTTGCAGTAATCAGAAAACTCTTTTCTTGGTGTAAAAATGCCTGTGTATTTAGCAATACTTAACAGGCTTTCAAACACCCAATCAACAAAAAGATACATACTGCTTTAAGATGGTCATGCTTGAAAAATTATTAAAGCTGTTCAGCAATTCTTGAACTAGGTTCACAAACACCTTATGAATGGTTCATGAAGCCCTTCAGATTCATGACATATTCTTCAACCATTCATGAACTTGTATGGTGAACTGTTCAAGAACTATGGTTGATGAACCAGTCTTGTGAACCTTTCACAAATAGTTCATGAATTATTGTTCATGAACATTCATGAACAGTTCATCACGTCATGAATTTCTTCACTGGGGTACTCAAGCCCTTCTTTCAACAGGGCTATATATGGAATGCTTCATATCAATGATCATATATGTCTTTCTCTGTCTCTCCCCCCCTCTCTCTCTCTATCTGTATATATGTGTGTGTGAACAGAAACAAATCACATGCATGTGGGCAAAATGACTGCAAAAATGGGAGGAATTTGTAGAAAATTAGTCTCTTTATGTGTGGTATCTCCACTTAAGATATAGGGGTGCCTCTGTGGTCTAGCGGTAGAGTGTTGGACCACAGATCACAACCACCCATGTTCGAATCTCGGCATGGGGATATCTCAAGGTTGTTTCATCTTTGACTTCTCTTCATTACTATTGAAGGTCGCTCGGCCCATTTAGCCTAACATGTGCACAAAAGTGGCCATATATGACATCAATCATCATCATCATCATCCACTTAAGATATACAATGTAGTGATTTGTTTACTTTAATATGACCTTATCTCCAGGTCAGAACCCATGTGCCTGAATATTTTATTTATTTTTTGTTATTTATTTATTTTATTTCTTCTTGCACATTTATCATAGGATGCAGAGAGAGCAGGAGGAGGAGGAATGCCTCAGGAAGGAGCGAGAGCAGCAGGATCGTGAGCGTAAGCAACGCCTTGAAGCGGAGAGAGAACGGAGGATGAGGGAGGAGTACACACGGAAGCTGGAACAGCTGAAGAGGCAGAAAATGGAGGAAGATCGTAAACGACGAGGTCTGTCATCAAGTTTAGTTTTAATTGTTGATGTTATTATTGATGTTGTTGTTTGTGATAAAGTAATGAGAAACCAGTATGATTTATTGCCACAGTGCAGATCAGAAGAAATTGAAGGTATATATATATATATATATATATATATATATATATATAAAACATGCAATGAAAATCTGTCCCTTGGACCACATTCCATTGTTATTTTGCCCATAAGTACCCATTATAAAAAAAAGTAATAACTCGATCAATATAATTGTTCTGTGTCAAATAATTACATCTTTTTAATTCACTGTTTCCATTAATGCACTCCCACAACACAACTACCTATGAACTTTGCACTTTGTAGTCACGTCACTAATCAGAGCATTGGATTAAATAATCATGGCGGTTAAGTTTGTCTTCGAAAGACAACAGTGAAAACACACCTTTTGTTATTGTGTGCTGTGAGGCCTATTTTTCATTTTATAATTCAGTATTCTATTCTGATTAATGTTCTATAATATTAATATGTACAGTCTTTGAATTCCTTGAATGTCTTTGCATTTGAAAAGTGGTCTTCATGGTCATTGAATGTCTTTGTTTTATGCCAAAGATGAGAGCCTTTAAAATTCCTTTAAATTTCATCTACTCTGTTTATGCAATTTGTTTCAATCAATTCTTCTACACAGAAGAAAGTTTTTTAGCAAGGGACAACACTTCACCACGACCCCACACAAGGTCAGGGCATCCTCCACAATGATGGCCAAATAGGTCATGGCCATGAATGCGTCCTCACAGATCAGATCCCACTTTAAATTTTCTCGGATAAATCAAAAAAATTTACCACCCATATTGTCATCTTTACGATGAAAATAAGTTGTTTTTTGTTAATAAAGATTGTCTGTGTAAATGTCACAATTTTTTCGATTTTAATATCATTACCATGGACATGTCAAGAAGTAAAAATATGATCATCCTAAGAATAAAGCTTGCTTGGTAAATTTCCAGGTTTTTATTTGTCATTGATATTGTTATAATCATGATTAAGTTCTTTGCCAGAGATGGGTGGTATCTGCTAGAAAATACAATATTTACAATTAACATTTCTTTCAAATACACCAGAATAGTCATAAAGTTGTTTTAAGTATTTATCAATTTAAAAATGGTAATTTGTTAGTTTAAATATCATTTTTACAAAGATAAAAGTTGCTGATAGGGAAAAAAACAGTGGTTTTATTCAACCAGTAAAAGTTTCTGTCATGATTTGGGCCTAAATTAATGTGCAGAAATTATTGATTTTTATATTTTGTGTACATATTGTATAGTAGTATTTGTACTCAATAACCTGTTGAAATTTGTTACTGAGAACATAACACATTCACTTTGTTTAATAATGTGTTGCGTGTTACAGGCAGCCCATCCAGTTACATATGATATAATATATATATATATATATATATATATATATATATATATATAAATGGGGCAGGGCCATTTTACTATTAGGGAAATCCATGTTGCAAAGTTGGAAGACGGTAACTCGGCAATAGCTTAGACTGATAACAAAAAGGCATGTAATAGAGATGAGAATTGTCTTTCATCAATTCAGGAGATGAAATATTTATATTATTTGCTTTGACAGCAATTACTGTCTGTATAAACTATAATACACCAGGGATGGCTAATGGATGGTGTGATGACCTGTGGTGTTATTACTCCTACTAGTGGTTGTATTTAAGTTCGTATAACATTTCGGATGAACTCACAATGACCATTTCTCTCTAGGGAAATATACAGCTGACTTCATATGCATTGTGATGACACCCTCTTTTAGAAACATGGTTCAGTGTGAACAATGGTTTATGGTTTGGACGTTTGCTAGATATGTCATGATAATTAAGAGTTTATAGTCTTTGAGCGGCTCATCCAAACAATGGGCTGGAAGATTTATAGTGTGAGGGCTAGGGTTCCAATCTCGGTGTTAACTAGATCTGTTGGATGTCTCCCAGATGTCACCAGCATTGAGGCTAAAGAACGTACCCACTCCGTGATAGCTCAGTTAGTTATGGCGTAGGACTCGTAGCCGAACTGTCGTGGGTTCGAGGCTCCGTGAGCTGCAATGCCGTCATGTGGCGACTTGTTCACTCATCCATACCTGACAGGACGCTATGGCTATGTGTAAGTAACGCGTTGCGCCTATAATGGCAGCATGCGTTATATGCTCCATTGGGAGTTGAGATATGTGCTGGATGGAAACAGGTCTGAGTCAGGGATAATAAATATTGTAAAGCGCCTTAGAGCAGCTTCTAGCTAAATATGGCGCTCTATAAATATCACATATTAGAATATTACTCACTCACTCGCTCGCTCACTCACTCAGTAAGGAGGGGGAAGTTTGGCTGATTTGATCATCAGTAGAGGCCGTCTAAATAACATAACATTTGTTGTTGTTGTATTCAGGTAACCATCACCTATAAGATATAACTGGGTTACTAGTATCTTCTATTGTCTCGTTATCGTGTCATCCTCAGAACTTGCTGAGCAACGAGAGCGAGAAGAAGAGGAGCGTCGACGTCAGGAAGAGGAACTTTTGGCGTCGATGTCGGAGAATGAAAGGATCGAGTATCTGAAGAAGAAGGCCGAAGAAGAAGAGAGAAGACGCATAGAATTAGAAGAGAGAAGGTTTGTTTTTGTTGTCATTGTGTATAGATGAATGTCAGGATGCTGCCAGCTGATATGAAGCCGTAATAAGAGTACACCGTCTGGCTAAAGCCGGACCTGTATTTAGGTTTATATTTCTTAAGCAATGGTGCGGTTAGTAGTGTGCTTCCCTCCAGCTCTCCAGGTTCGGGATCAAAATCTCTGTGTGTTCCCTCTGTGGGATGTTTTCGTCCTTCAGTAAAATGCTTTCACCTTATTAAGGATATAGTTATAGTAAGCCAAATAAGGTGGCTATATCGCAAGTATATCAGACCAGAGTCATAACATTCGTTTAGATATTCGATTGATTTAAGTTGAAATCGAAATTAAAGCAGACGGGTCAGTTTGAATTTGTCGTTATTGCACAAGATAAGTTCACGTGGACTAACTAGTTGTGTGTGTGTGTGTGTGTGTGTGACACTGATTGTTATTCATGGCATGTTATTGATCAACAGTCACCCGTTTGCGAATGGGTGAAGAACTGAAAGTTATATGTGATAATTCTAAATGTAATACATAGTGTTATACTTGCTGTATTGCTGAATAACATTCACTGTTATACGCGACGTATCATTATATGAACATGTCTATAACACATGTTATAACGACTCTATTTATTACCGTTATCATCATTATGCTGGATGGCTAATTCTATTTAATAAGCGGAAATTAAAGTGTTTAAATAATTGTTTATAATAGTAATTCATAGAGTAATTGATAGAGTTTTCTCAACCAAACCGCAAGTCCAACATAGAGGCTGTGCCGAATAAGCGACAGCCTGAGGATTCTCCCCGAAAAACAAAGCAAGGTCTACCTGTAAATTAGTCAAATGCATTGCCAATTCGGCTGGATTGAGCCACCTGCTGATAGCCATATTAATGAGACAAAATAATTCATGTTGAATCCATTTGTTGTTTCAGACGGCGAGAGGCGGAGGAGATGGCGTTACTCGAGGCTGAGGCACGCCACCTGGCGGAGGAGATGGCTTTGAAGCAAGCGGAAATGGAGAGCAAGCTCCAGTTTAATCGAAGCCTCCATCTGGAAGCTCACGGCCTGGATCATACGCTCAACATAACGGACGCGTTTACGTGGTCCTATTTTGAGCTGCTCCAGTGGCTTGGTCTGGATCTTCCGGATTTTGAGCGTATGAAGACGAATCGATTTTAATGATGCGTGCGCGTGTGTAAATAATTTTGTGATGGGGGTGTTATCATGTTGAAAGAGACAGACAGAAACACACACACACACAAGAGAGAGAGAGAGAGAGAGAGAGATGCCTTTTATTGACCTGCTGGCCATTATTGATGTATTTTTAAATATTCCTCTCATTGTAGATATTATTTATTGTCTGTGATAAAATACAAGAGCTTCATGAAAAAAAAATGGTGATGACTAAAAATTATCATGACAACAATACTTCCTTTTCCAACATAAACACACTCTTATACGCCTACGACTCCTACATATTCAGTCACACGCACACACACACACACCACATCACATTATCACAGATAGAGATTTTTGTTGAATGAGATTTTACATATGACGTAGCTTGTTGTAGAATAACTCTAATTGTTGTGACGTTGTTTGTAATCATGCATAATATCTGACGAAAGAAATGTTATTTCCACTTTCGCGTGTTATGTATATTTTTATTAGAATTACTCATGATGTTATTGTTTGATATTATAAATCGCAGTAAAGTTCAGTTTGAGTTGTTTCTTCCTGCGATATATCTACCTATCTCAAGAGATCGATTAAGCCAGATATTAACCAGCCAGCCGGCCGGCCTCAATAACCTACCAAAACGGGTTAAACATTACAAATATACATAGTTATAATGAATGAAAAAATGTGTGGAATGTTGCCTTTTTGCGGCCACCTTAGTACCGTACAAAAATAACGAGTCAAAGCCAAAGATGAAACATCATTTAGAAACAGGCTAGTCGGGGTTCGAACCCGGATGCTTGAGGTCTGTGGCCAATCACGCCATCAGCTATATCACGGAGACGCCATAGTTACAATACGTGATCAGTTCTCTCTGATTCTTGTCGTACGGTTTTTGTATGAAATTTATTGGATTTACACATTTGATTATAAGCTATAAAATAATTACATGCAATTACTGGCTTATAACTACTACTTGTACCTAAAGGCTGATTATAGTTATGGTTAAGTGATACGTTATAACTCGTGCGATCGAATCCTAATGTAATGTTATGTATGAGGAATATTTATCCTTCAAGTGGCTGATCAACTCACTATATTAAAGTTAGTTTCTGAGGTGGAGGACGTGTTTACAAGTTAGACTAACGTCGAGGACAACCAAAACTCGCTGAGATTAAAACTTGACGATGTTAAAACAGTTTGATGAACTGATAAACAAAGTGTCTAAAAACGATGTAATTAATTAAGATAACATGATGTTTAGGTCTTAACACTGATTGATTTATTGGTCTTTTGAGGCGGCTATTTTTCATTCCAAATTATATGAAGCTCGTGATATTTTTAAACATTACTCGCAGTAGTTATGAGCAATTTAAAAAATCTGCTCTTTAGCGATTTATAATTGATCTAAACTCTTGTAGGAAGTTTCTTGTCGGTTGAACAGAGCTCTCTTTGTTTTTTTTAATTTCGCCTCTCACTTATTTAAGGTGGTTGATTCATAGTATTTGTCTTGTGTTATTTGTTTAGTTGAAAATCGTGTGTTTTGCGAAATATATCACATTTTGTTATGTTTTGAGTGTATTCTCAGGTTAAAACAATGTATATTGATTGAGATACATTAATGTAATTATTTTCTTTACTGTACTTCTATTTACTAGTTTCTCTAAATGTAATTGAAGACAGTTATCTGAAAGTTTGTTATTAAAACCTTGACTTCAGTAGGATTTCCCCCCAAGAAAGATAGATGGTGAATTTATTGAATCTATTTTTACTTTTGAGATTGTCCCAGGATTGTGCTGAAATGTTCGTTCTCGGTGTGTACCAGGTAATTACTTCATTAACATTTAAATGTAATGAAAATCGTTTTTTATTTCCAGTTTGTGATTGATTTATTAATGTTAATCATAGGGTCAAATCTGAAATGGATAACCTTACTGGTATTCTGATATATATATATATATATATATATATATATATATATATAGCAAAATTCAATTAGTAGTCACATGTGGAATGTGTCTAGATTAGTAACGCTTCCTTCGTTGATCAGGGCTTCGATAGCTCAGTACTTAGCGTACTGCGCTGTAAACCTCCAGTTTGCGGGTTCGAAGTCGACTGATACACCTGTTTGTGTAATTGATTTCCCCATGAAGTCTCCCCTTGGCCATACGTTCCACGTCTGACCAGGGCCGAGATTGAATAACTGCACTCAACTTTCGCTGATGATGAACAGAACGTTTCAAGATTGTGCCTTATCGGTATGGATTGGACATTAAGTCATTTGGCTGCCATGTTTAAACTTGTTCTAGAATAGAGTATTTCGATCAGTATCATCAGCATATCGACCAAAATACAGACCATTAAAAGTATGCTTTAGGACTATAAGTGGTCTGCTTACAATAATCGATCTTTTAAAAAGGGAAAAGGCATACCTTGATGGATGGTACATTTTTAGGCCCTCGTCTTACACACAATTACTGATAATTTACGATAACTCGGTGTTTCGGTGACATTTCCAACAGATTTTCATCCATCTGGAAGATGACATTATTTGGCTGACCACCGGAATTTCCTCTCACCACGAATTAAAGCATCTTATTAATGATGACATCATGTTGTTGACGTTGTGTTGTTGCTACAGACACTACTTTGTCCTTATAGACGCTGCTTTTTGGGGACGGATTAGAGTTGGCCTTTCATCTGGTAGATAGAGGGCGCTACAATAAAGAGAGCCGCCAATAGACTGGTTAGTGTCTTAATATATCTCGTGTGGCAATTTATTAAGTGACATTATCTCTCAGGATGCTCGTACAGAAATATGCATCGATGGATGATTTCAAAAGAGCGAGGAAGATTAGCTAGGATTACTTTATAGGATGAGAAATAGCCGACGAACAATGTGTTTATTATCTAAAGGCGATATGATCTGAGGAAACTGAAGTAATCAAAGAATGGTTTCTTCTTGTGATTTGTTAATTAACTAACAAGTCCCCCCCCCCTCTCTCTCTCTGTATATATATATATACATATATATATATATACATATATAATGTTGTTTGTAGCCGGAAATCGCACTATGGGAGCATTGGTTCCCCCCCCCCCCCCAAAAAAAAAATCTCCAATAACTCCCCAAACTCACTCCAAATAATAATAATGATAATAATTATATAATTTTAATTTATTTTGTTTCTGCTCTTGGATAGCAGTATGTGTAGGCCAGGTATAACTTAAAATGGCGATATTTAGATTTTTGATTCTCGCAAATGTTGGTATAAAAGCCACCTCCAGAGAACGAAAAATCTGCCAAAATGGCTAGACGGAATGCTATCTGAAGTTTTGATTCCTACGTTTATGAACGCTAACCCCAACGATAAGACATACTCGTGAACATTAAAGTAGCGATTAGTGGTTAAACGTTTATATCACACCGAACACTACCCCATTGTTGTCATTTAACTTATACAATAATATAACGAAAGATTCGTTTTATTCGCCGTAGACAGGGGATGCCTGATAAACTTGATCACTAATTGTATTTGTTACTTTGGGGAGAAAGTGGTTAGGTGACGAAGAAGCTGAGGGAAGAGAGCATCCGATGGATTGTCCAGGCAATACAGTATCATATCTCTCGATGGCGTCATATTAAACAGCGCTATGTCCTCGTATCCACTTTAGCCTCAGACTTGAGAGCTGTTTACTGCCAAATTGCTCGACTTATGGACCAAGTCGCGTTATTTTACGTACATTCGTCGTCTCAGCACTCGCCAGCAACCACTTGACTTCCCAAGGAACGAAGACGGGAAGGCGCCATAAGATATCTCATTTAATTAATCGGTTTCGATCAATTGATCAATTGTTGTGAAGCGAAGCGACAAAATGGGTACAGCATCGAACAACAGCGAAAATGTGGCACTCAACGCGAGCAGCGCTCTTGGTGCTAGATTTACGCTGGAGAATCATTTGTGGATCTATTCGTCGTGTTTCCTCTTGATCTTCGGCCTGAGTGGCAGTCTGTTGACGATGTTCGTCACCTTCAGTCGGCCATTCCGAGCTACATCGAGCGGCATCTACCTCTCAACGCTGGCCTTTGCCCATTTCACGCTGTTGCTGGCCGGACTCGTCCCGGAATTCCTTCATCAGCTTCATGTGATAACTTTATGGGAGGAGAATGCCTGGACCTGTCGAACCGATACGTACGTGTGTTATATTAGCGTTGCCATCTCCGTGTGGACCCTGACGTTGTTGAGCTGCGACAGGTACGTGGCCGACCGTTTTCCCCTGAAGAGGGCGTTGTACTGTACGTGTCGTCGGGCGACTGTCTCCTGTGGCGCCGTGTTCGTCGCCGCCAATCTGAACGCTCACGTGTTCTGGTCGCGTGGTACGGTACGCAACAACGACACTTTGGTTAGCAACTGCGCCTATCTACCCGAGTACCTATTCCTGGAGCTGTCGGTTCGTCCAGTCGTAACTTCCCTCATCGTGTTCATCTTGCCTTCGATCGTCATCACGGCGTCCTTTCTGGGGACGGTATTCCATTTTAACTCGGCCCAGAGAAGGCAAAGGTCGGCCGTCAGCGCCCTCTTCAGGTGCAACGACGAAGAAGGCTGGATTGTGTTCTCCGAGCTGACCGTCTTGTGTCTGATTACTTCGGCGGCATTCCTTCTGCTGCACTATCCGAGTCTAGTGATATTTATCGGCAGCAAATGGTGGCAGCACTCTTCGTGGTATCCATTAGCCAAGGCGATCACTAACCAACTAACTTATGCCCATCCCGCCATCAACTTCTTGCTCTATTCTAAGAACAGCCAACGTTTTCGAGATCAGCTGATGCGGATCTTCCGAGCTAAGAAGCCGAGAAGGAATTCGTCGGTCAGATTTCAGCCCGCCTCAACTGATGTATGAGTGGAGGGGGGGGGGAGGGTCTATCCCATAATACTATCGGCAGAGACGTATAATATTATTGTCGCTTGTTTTATAATAATAATAATAATCTATATTTAATAAAGCGCCCTAACTAGCAGGAGCCATTCAAAGGCGCTGTACAAATAATATGTAATATAATAATACCCAAAATATTAAGTTTTCATTGTGCATTTAGTGATTTAAAATGTTATTAACTAAAGGTTATTAATAAAATTAAGTACTCTTTCCGTAAACTCGTCACGAGTGCAGCCGTATTGCCACACGGCAGAACGCTTTATGAAAACTTTTACTTTATAGCGCTTAAAATTACTTTTGAAATGAGCTGTGTGTGAAATATAACTACACGAGCTAGGATGGACGTTATAAAGGCCGAATAAAAATAATTAGATGTTATAATAATGAAGATAATTGAAACGATGACTCTTGGTAAATACCGAATACGGGAGTTGATATTAACGAACTCGTTTTCCGTTACTTTTAGGGATTTCCTGAATTTTCTTAAAGCATTATAGATATAAGATGTCACATCATCTGGATAAAACCGGAAGACTACGGTATATCATCGGCGTGTCTAACAAACCGATTATTGTGCGGTAGGAAATGCTGGGTGTCTATATAGATGTTTTCCTCGGCAGCAAGTCATAGTTGGTGTTAACCCAAACTAACACATCCTTGTCAAATGGGTAGAATTACGGTCAATGGTACGTCTTCTGGATTTCACCCGGTTAGAGCTACGGCAAGACATCCTCGAGGTTATTGTTATCAAAGTGGACGTGCCATTGTTGCTCCTGGTTTGGTCGGAAGATGTAGTGATGACCGAGTTGGATGAAGTTTCGCTCTAGCTCGTAATCTTCTCCGAAAAATATTTGGTTATAACTTCCTTGGTCTCATATGACTGTAATCTGCTCGTCGTAATAATGCTCAAAGAATCTGATCTATGTGTGCCAAACACAAGAATGGCCTCATGTTTTGTGAGCGGTTATTCAATCTGTCGTGGACAGACTGGGTTAAGTCCCTTCCACTATCACTATAGTCTGTAGTTTCTTGCCGAACTTCCCGACCAGGATCATACCATCCTATCTATAATTACAGCCTTCTCTCTAGTTAGGATGTTTTCCATTTCTATTTTTTGTTTATATTTTCCATTTGATTTCTTTGTGCTGTTATCCGAGATGCCAACTTTTCTATGATATAGATGAATATTGACCTGTCACTGCATGACAACACATTTCCTTTTCCCGCCCGAGTTGTATATTTTGTTTTGTTGTTGTAATGGATCTGTAGCACGGACTCGTACCAGATTGTACAGCGAATCATTGGTCCCAGTAAAAAGTTATCCCTATGACGTAGAATCGAAATTATTGGAGATTCCAAACGAGGCCAGGATGTACTTTAAGGAATATTACATGCCGGGTTGTTTCACTAGATATATCAAGGAACTAACTTGTGAATTTGGAGTCTAATGCTTTCGGGTAGTCAACGGAGAAAGTCTGCGGCATTATCAAAGTGTTCGGTTACTTCTGATGTTTCCAACATTACAGAATTCTCTTAACTAATCATGTACCACCATTTCTCCAACAGTTGAATAAATAGTTTCATATAAAATTGCATTCCAGCCAATAATATACTGCCACGAAAAGATTTTAAATGAATTTACTGTGACACACGGTTTGCTTACTTGAAGGACTTCTAGCAACGATTAGTGTTAACACAAACGCGCGTTTAGGTTTGAGGCACAACGTGTTGTACAGACTTGCTTGTGTAGTGTTCTTCTGCCGATACGAAATCACAGACAAAAGATCCTGTGGAGTGTGCATCCGCGTAGGAAGGCGAAAGAGTCCTATTTAAGAAGCGCTCATATATGGACTATACGATGTGTACTGTAAGAAATTATTTTGGTATCTTCAGAACAGTCGTGAGATCTAAAACTTATTAAATCTCAACTCAAACAACCAAATGGATATACTACCGAAATGTACTATTGGATAGTATAGAAGTAATTTTTCGACAAAAGTAAAAACCAGTTTTATATGGCGTACAGTGAAATTCTTCTAAATTTTAACAACATGAACTCAATATAGGGCATATTGGTAAGGGCTTATCTTAATTATGTATGTGAAGTTTGGGAGAATACATTTGGGGTAAAAATGTTGGTACAATTTGAAGAAAAAAATATTATTAAGTATCAAGTACCAAAATGGGATGTTTGTTAAATTCCAGAAAAGTTTATTTTTACACACGTACATGCACGCACACGCACTGGTCTCGATTATAGGTCAAATAGATCAAGCGGATAGGTGGTTTCATTTAGATCTCACCATACCTAACTGCATATACTTAGGGACGCTAAATTAGGCGTGGATGAAAGTTCATTAAGGATTAGCTGTTAGGTTCGAGTAAATCATAATATGTACTCAGGATTGAAGAGATATTTCGTTCTAGTCCAGTAATAACCCACTGTACAGTATCTCTACTTTGTGTTTTTAGCTAAGTCACTTCACTGCACAGTTAGTGTACACGAAACATTTGTTCAACTGACACTGTTGTGTTGGTTAGTGGGCCGAGAGCTCATAAAAGGCATACATTTTCATCCTTATTAAGTAAAACTTGGCGACGCCAGTAATGTACACAAATGAAACTGTTTTGTTGTTTGGCGCGCTTAAAGTCCATAAAAGGCATAACTTTTCACCACAATAAAACAACAACTTGGCGACGCCGAACCTAACGGACCTCTGTCCGTTTGTTTGATTTAGGTAGGATTTATTTAGCTACTCGAACCCAGCATGGAGCTGGGATCAGCATCATTGATATCGAAATGTTTTAATATACAGGTTATCTTCGAGTCAGCAAATTACTGCTGAATGTAAATTGTTGTGTCAAAATATTTATTTTGTATATATGTTAACCTAATATTGACCAACATGTACGTCTTGTGGTGTTAAATAGTACTTTTTTATTTGGTTCCGCTTTTTCTACGTAGCCTACATCAACCGCTTCACTGTGGGCGTGGCATATTTGTCACGTACGAAAAGCGGATTATTTTGTTCCACAGACTGACGAGTAGACCAGACATAGATATATATAGGTCTACGTATGAATAGATGTGTACTTTTTGTATGCTTAAATTCAACTATGTATTGATTTAATTATGTATAGATTTAAGGGTCATAGAGATGTTTAGAGATGTTGATGGTCTGAGCCAGTGCCACTATATATGTCTCCTAAAAATACACACAAAGAAAACACGCTTATAACTAGCCAGTTAAATCTATCAGAAATTCCGTTAGTTTCGTTATTGATTATTGACGCGCAAGTACACGCCACACACACGCGCATACAACAATGCGCGTGCGCGCACACATACACAGACGCGCAGAGTGTCCGAATATCACGCATTATAGTGGATCACTTTATGTTAAAGTTTCTTTTATCTTATTGATTCGTGGATGAGTGGATAAAGGTATTAATTCAATTATTAACGATTATGACATTTAGAAGTGGACGCGGCAATAATCATTTTCTTGCAGGAGATGTCAATTTAGCTACCTTCAAAACCTGTATATGTCCATGTGTATAACTGCTTTTCTTGAACAAAAGATGGGTAAATTCATTATAACTGATACCTATATTTTTATTCCAAATATCATAACGACGTGATAGGGCGCCTCCGCGGTCTAGCTGTAGTGTGTTGGACCACATATCACTCACTACCAGCTGTGTTCGAATCCCGGCGTGGACATATCTGAAGGGTCTTTCATCTTCGACTTGGCTTCATTACCTTTGGAGGTCGCTCGGCCCATTTAGCCTACCATGTGCACAAAAGTGGCCGTAAAACATCAATCATCAATCATCATCATAACGACGTGATAACAGTGAGAGATAGTAGCCTTATATTTCAACGAGAAACTAAATAATCATAACGTAAATAATTACATTTAGTAATATCCTCCCACAAAAACACGGACTAACAGTTGTCTAGATAACATTTTGCTTTTCTTTTGTGCCAGAATATTCAAGAAGAATTTTTAAATAGGCGTTTCAAATTTGTTTTAAAGAAAATAAACGTTTCGAAAAAGGATCATAATGTAACATTGAACTTTTGCCGAAATTGTGAAGCAAAGAATAACACGTTGTTGAATTTAAAGAACAAAACATGTATATTGTTATACACCAGGTATATATTTACATATAATTTTTAAACGACGTACAATATTCCCAAACAGCTTCGTACTTCCTAGAGACGCATTCAGCTTAATACTAATACACACCATCTTGGATCACATATTATTCAACAATATCTCGCACCAGTTTGGGATGTTTCTCGACCTGGAGACAACTGTTATCTCCTCCTATTGTAATTATCGTTTTAAAGCACCATTTCCGATATATTCCTCCACGAGGTTTTCACTGGATTTCTATCAGGAAATGGGATTTTCCAATACAAAAACAAAACCAATCATAAATAAATAACAATATCTGAAGCCATTTCTGCTGGTACGAACTATCCCAACTTAACAGTAACGCCATTTGTTTTTCATTTTGTCTGATAGAGTCCTACATATTAGTAGTCCCTGTGTACCATCGACTTCTACAATCTGTTGTTCCAGGTATCCACTCTTTTTCGTACTTTGGTTGCATATTGTTTCTTCTCTTTAGCTAGAAACTTTTAGTTCAGGGCTCGAAATGAACCAAGATACATCTGTTTGTGGAATATTTATCTTGTGAGTTCCTCCTCGGCCATATGTCCCGGGTAAGACGAGTGCCGAAGCTAAAGCAAATCACTCGCTCGCTCGCTTACTCACTCACTCACTCACTCACTCACTCACTCACTCACTCACTCACCACACCACCACCACTCACCACCACCAACCACCACCACCACTCACCACCACCACCACCACCACTCACTCACTCACTCACTCACTCACTCACTCACTCACTCACTTCATTACCCTGACTCTCGCCGTGTGCTAAAATTGCTGTATCCACTTCGGAGCCAATCTAATTAACTCTCTGTTACATGGCCTCGGTAGTCTAACTGGTAGCGCGTTTGATCACATATCACTACCACCTGAGTTCGAATGTCACCGTCGGCATATCTGAAGGGTGTATCAACGTTGACTTCGCTTCATTACCTGTGGAGGTCGCCCGGCCCATTTAACCTACCATATGCACAAAAGTGGCCGTAAAACACCAATCATCATCATCCTTTCATCTTATCTCCGACCCCGCACTGGATTTCTGTAGCTCCTTCAGTTGTCTGATTACAGTTGTAGCTCTCTTATACCAGTATCTAAATACATCTCTCTACGCTATTATTATTATTATTATTATTAAGTCTATATATCTATACTGAATATTCCAGTACTAGCAGAGTAAACTCACCCCCCCCCCAACAAAGTATATTTACTCACTTTGGTTTCTATCCATACAGGTTTTATGTAACAAATACAATAACAATAATCACCAAATAAAAACCATTTTATTTCCAGTCTTTATCACATATTATTAGTTAGAGCGCCTCTGTAGACGAGTTATATTATTATTATTATTACATAACAAAATCACATTGAAGTCTCCTTCAGTTCTGTTATTTCGTCGCCGTCGCTAAAGTCCTTAGAGGTGGCCGAGGTAGTAGCGGTGTCCAGATATTTACGGCCTTTATATCGGGAATAGATCCGGTAAATGAGGACAGCCACGAGTCCGGGAGTGAGCGATAACAGACTACCTAACACCGGCGTCGTTCTGGCGGTATCGCATTCCGGACACCGGAAAGTTCCGGTCAGCAGCAGGCAGGTGATGTACGTCGTCCGACATCCGGTTTCCAGCGACAAAACCAGGATCCGTGACAACGGTTGTCTGGCGACGAACGCAACCGCGGCTCCGAATAGGTAGCCGGCCAGAGCCAAGATAGCCGACAATAAGAACATCTTGGCGGTGACCAGTTGGAATATGAAGCTGCTCTTGTAGGTCTCCACGGCCAGGATAAACAATATCGTTGCTATGGTAAACGTCGGCAGGTAGGTCCAGTATTTGGCGTAGAGCTTTGGACAGCGTCTTTCCAGGAAGAATCCGATAATGACGAATGCCAGGATGTAGGCAAATACTAGGAACATTTCTCGGAATGGTATCCTGGCTTGACCTGGTCCGTGGTAGATACGGCTCTCGTATACTATCGTCCATAATGGAAGTAACGCTGTCAAGGTAGAACATAATGCGTTAGTAATGTATACAATCTTGACAATAGTACTGAACACCTGATACATTATTATTGTTATTATTATTATTATTATTAGTAGTAGTAGTAATAGTATTATTATTTTTTATTAATGTTATAGTTGTAGAGTTATAATACCTGTTATTTATATTTATCTAATAATAATAATAATAATAATAATAACGTTCTAATTACTGTCTCCTTAAACTCTATCCGTTATATATATTTATCTAACAATAATAATAATAATAATAATAATAATAATAATGATTTTAAAAATTCCGAAAGAGAAAATGAACATCAGTATTTTAAACAAGGATTAATTAAATTCTCTTTACATTGGTGTAAATTTTTGAAAGAAGATCTGGCTTACGACGATGATGATGATTAGTTGGCATCAGTTGTTTTATGTTACTCACCTACAGCAGCGAAGTTGATGACACAAGTTATTGTTACCGTCAGAGTCAAGTCATTATCAGCCAGCAAAGCCAACAGACAGCTGGCTCCCTCGTGTGGCGAGCATAACATACTAAGTACAGCCATAAAGACCACGTGTGATGACTGGAGCAACTCTACCAAACCTAGGCCTATCTGGGAAGTAACAACATCGATGGTAAGACGAGGAGGGTTAGATTGATAGTTAATGCTTGTTCGAGTCATATATTCTAATCTAGTTTACATTACCATGTACATATAGTTCTTTGTTATTACAATTAGGGAGTATACTTTCTGAAATAAAAACAAAATCGACAACAGTAGATTGGTTTGCTAATTTCTCAGTAGATTACAACCTGCTGCTGTTTCTGCTACTACAGCTACTACTACTACTACTACTACTACTACTACTAATACTACTACTAATAATAATAATGGCAATATTATTACTGCTTGTGGCTATCAATTTAATTCTGTTGTTTCTTTCTGTGATTTTTTCTTCTTCTTAAAAACATATTAAAGGTAAGAAGTATCTATGTTACTTACGAATAAAGCATAGAGCCATATTTCATATTTTCTGTCTATAGTAAGCAAGAATTTCATTTTTTATTGTCCTATAATTTTTATTATTATCATTGACTCGTTTTAAAAGTGAGTCACTTTGAAAAATTTAAATTAACATGTAGATGATCATTTCATTCATTCATTCCTAATCATTTTTATCATCACTATCACCACTACCATCATCACCATCATTATCATCACCACCATCATCATCATTATCATCACCACTACCATAATCATCATTACGTAATTGTTATATCGAAATGTGCTATTATAATTTTTGTTATTATTTCGTTGTTCAACAAACTTTATTAAACATATTTAGTAAACTTGTACGACTTTTGTGTTTGTTTTGATTTTTGCCTTTCTGATAGAAAACATTTCTCCAGTTCTTACTGTGATAATTTAATATGTGTTATGTGTTGCTATGTGTTGTTATGTGTTGTTATATGTTGTTATATCTTCCATAGTCTCACTTTATCTGTACGGGTAGGGAACATTTTGAGCTGTCCAACAGTATGCATCACTACTAGACGCAAACTTGCCAATAATATCGGTGTAAGTTTGTTTTCGTTGAAACCAGACGAGTGTACTTACTGCCGGCATGACACCAAACCTGGAGAAGAGCGCAACAGATAGGACAGTGGGCTTCTTGATCAGATAGAGAGCCTCATCGCCGTCAATCTGTCCTCCAATGGCAATCAAGTTGATAGCAGTAAGTGCCATTACGGTATAATCGAGCCAGCTCTCAATCGAGTTGATTGGCCTCTCGATGACCAGCTCATAAGTTCCCAGTAACCACCATTGGTTGCCTGGCCACTCATTAGAATAATTAACGCCTTGACCGATCAACTCTCCCCCGGCTAAATCCTGGAATCCCGACGGTATGGCACCAGTCATTGTGGTCGTGGGCGACCTGTCTGTAGATATTTCATTCCTGCTGTTCTCGTGTACTTTTCGTATCCCGAGCTTGAGATCGGCGTGATATTCCTCATCCACGTTCCAGAAAATGAACTCTGAGTCCTTTTTCCTTTCTCCATCGTCCGCTGAATCAATGTAGGAATCATAATCCTTTTGTCCTTTGCTCATCTGGTGCCATGTCGGGATCACGTCTTTGGAAACTTTCCGTCAAATTTTTCGAGATGTAGAAGCGTATGTTCGTCTTTCCCAGACGTATCCCGTACACGGTGATGTTAAAGATGAACCAGCTTGGGCCCTCGGGTAGGAAATTGATCCGCGGATCTGAGCCCGACATTGTCGCTATCTGCTTATTGGTGCAGTATCCGTGTAGGGTGTATGCGTCGTTACTATGGTAATCAGTATCCAGAACGGTAACGTTTACGTATCCAGTAGCGGATGACCCGTGACGTATGTGGAGCGGCAACGGGAAGAATGTTAGTCGTATGAAGGCGTTGACTAGCGTCAGAGGGAGAGGTGATGACGTCATGGCTAGACTGATTCCCATAAGAGATGATATGACATAAATGATGAGCATATCTGTAGATAGAGGATGCCACCTAGACTAAGGCAGTAGGTCGGTGATCCAGGCTTCGAGTAATTAGCCAATCAGATGACGGAATTCCAATATGGATGGCTGAGGTGGACATCATTGACTCGCTGAAGGCATTCCTTCTGGCTTTAGCTAGAAAATTAATGACATATTAATGCCACTTTAATGACGGATGAGAGTAGATATCGCCACCTGTCATATGACGAACAGTAAAGAGATATTGTAAGAAATACACATTAAACGGCGAAAGTCGGTGTGTGTGTGTGTGTGGACAAGTCCTGAATATTGATAATAAATCTGAGCTACTCATTCGGTTGTAGTGCCCAGTTGATCCACTTTTCGTACGTGGCAAATGTGTCACGTCCACAGGGGCCTGGCTGTATGTAGGCTACGTACAGAAGGCATAATCATATACAACAAGTAATGTTTGACACCACAGCTCGCAGTAAGCAGCCCTTACCTGTGGTACAACGATAAGCTAATACACATACAAGATAACTATTTTGATATAGCGGTTTACATTCAGCAGTAATTTGTAGCAGTTCGAAAAGAAGCCTAGACATCATTTCGACATCACAGATGCTAAACCTAGGATCGAAATAGGATTACAATATTGGCGTGTGACAAAATTAGTTTGAGGTCCCACCCTTAGGTGTACACATATAAGTTTTCCTTAATGTGATAGTGGACGTGCATATGTATCTTTGCCAAACAAAAGTGAAATTATACCCGAAGTGTCATTATTGACTTTAATTTGTCAAACAACGAACATGATCTCTCCTTGCCTCGTAATATCATAATCAGGTTGATGACCTGGTCGCATTGGAGTTATATATATATATATATATATATATATATATATATATATATATATATATATATAAGATTTTTGTCAGATGTTTATTGTTTGTTTAATACAAACTGCAAATACAATATCTTCAGATATGCTCACCTTCAAACAAAAATATCGATTACCATTCAGGAAGATATTGACTTTGATCAATGGCTCTTATAGAACCGACAACGCATGTTTTATTGGCTTCAAGTATTAAAAGCTAAAATATTGTGACACGAAACTGACATACCTGTGATAGATTGCCCCTAAGCATCACGACGGTCATCAAGTCCGGGCATCCTGATGGTTCTCCAGATTACATCCGGCCAATGACGAGTTTACATCGACGTCTTCACCGAGTCTAGATCAGGATCGCTTCAAGTCCTGTCCAAACGGTTACCGGGTCCAATTTCAAACAGTCTTCGAGCCCCAATCCGGACAGTTCTCGGTCCTCTACATAGGACGCCTGTCCAGTCCAAATCCGGAAGAGTGCCGTATCCGTAATTGATCATTTATCCGATATGTAGATTGTTGGACATCATAAGTATGATCCCGGGTAGTCGGTGTGTAAGGTTGGCCGTCATTTAAAGTCTATAAAGATAAACATTGATCCGTGCTAGAGCTAGGTCTCTCTCTCTCTCTCTCTCTGTGTGTGTGTGTGTGCCTGAGACATGGTAGCTTCCTGATAATAAACTGATTGACGCTGGAAAACACCATCACAGTAACACTACTGCTACAGAGGTACCTGGTTATATTTAGGCCATGCAGCGCAGGACAGCCGCACCTGGGTGTGAAGACCATTCAGCGCTCCGCCCGTCCTAACCGGCCTACGGAGACCATCCGGCATACTACTACACTGACACCTGGCTGTAGAAACCGCGCATAACGTTACAGCAGCACCTGGTTATAAAGACCACCCGGTATTTTCGAACAGCGCCTGGCTACAGATATCATCCAGATCGCGAAAACAGTCCCTGTCTATAAAGACAACCCAGAACCCAAATCGAGCACCTAGTTACAGAGACCACCTGGTACACTACAACAACACCTGGTTATAAAGACCACCTTGTACACTTGGTTATCAAAACCATCCTGCTCGTTACAACAGAACTCGGATCTAACTACCATCCAGACTTAGGTTAAAAACCATCCACTAGAAAACACCCGATTACAACGACCACCCAGCATAATACAGTAACACCTGGATTCAAAGACTATCCAATACACTACAGCAACATCTGGTATACACGGTCCTTCCAACGTATACTAGTACCAGCTGGTTATAATGATCCTTCAATACGGAGTACACTCATACCATCACACACAATATCCTTACCGGGACAGTAGTACCTGTGTCTATATACCACCTGTTGTACTATTACGACACCTGGATCTAACGGCTAATCAGCATATAATTTTCACACCTGAGATTAAATGCAATCCAACATACTACAGCAGCACCTGGGTTTAAAGACTGGTTAGAAAAAACTACGACAGCACGTCTATACAGATCGGAGACTACGCGGCAGCACACTACAGCGGCACCTGATTATAAAGACCACAATTGTCATACAGCTGCGGCTGGATTTAACGACCAGCCAAAACAATACGACTAATACCACTAGCGACTAATACCACACCGTCTCATACAGACCTGTATGGAGAGACCACAGCGATGACTCGCGGCTTGTGGTATGTGTTAGCAATGACGACGAACCGTTTTTTATCTGCCATAATCTGATATCAAAACAATAGTCTCATCATTTTCATAGAATATAAGAAATCTTATGGGCGCCGTTTGTCGGGAATTAAAGCCGTTTGTACGAGAAGATTGGCGGGAGAGAGCCGCCAATCTGACGACGTGAATGATTCATGATTCTCACGACGGCCGTCTCCTCACAAATCAGATATAAATCATAACGAATGAGCGTAGACTAACAATATTGAGCGACACTGGCCCGTAAATAACGGCCATTGTTCCGGAACGGAAGGTGTTTGTCCCGGGAAGAATATTGGCAATCTGCCAGCGATCATGTCGCTCGTAGTGAAGAGTTTACTGATAATCGTCATGAACTGATTGGACGCGATCATAGTATCGTGCATCGTGAATGATGACAGCGATTGTCGTGAATAAGAATACTGGCTCTCGATAATCATGATTGACGTGAACGATAATATTGATTGGTCTGGTTGATGATAACGATTTCTAAGGTGAGTAATGTTGATTATCGGGAATATGAACGTTGATCGTCATGAATGCTGACAGAGTTTGTCGCAAACGTCATAATCATCATCATCATCATCACCACCATCATTGTCATTGTCATCGTCGTCAACGTAATCGTCATCATCGTCGTCGTCATCATCATCAACATCATCATCATCGTCGTCGTTGTCATCATCATCATCATCATCATCATCATCATCATCATCATCATCATCATCACCATCTCCATCACCACCATCATCACCATCATCACCATCATCAGCATCATTGTTATTGTCATCCACGTCAACATAATCATCATCATCATTGTCATTATCATCATCATCATCGTCGTCGTTGTCGTCATCAACATCATCATCATCATCGTCATCAACGTCATCATCATCATCGTCGTCGTTGTCATCATCATAATCATCATCATCATCATCTACTATTCATGTCATTATCATGTTGGGTGATCCATATGTTGACTGTTGTATTACATAATGTATACACACTCCATATCGAGGCCCATGACCTGATCGTCAACACAAAGGTGTCACCTCCATTATAATGTCATCAATAACTGTAAGATTGTTGACATATCCTCCCCCTCCCCGCCCTATACTCCTAGAGAACAGTGTCCATGTTTAATAGACTCTTCTCATCTCATTGATTTTACATCTGAAGCAGCTCACCACTGGCGACCATAATGGGTATCCAACCAACAAACACATGGGACTCGTGTTAACTACACTCTGGATACTCCGTCTTTACCATCAGACATTGATTTGTGATCCAGTACAACCCGGTACTATCTTCAAATTATCGAGAGAAGACGCACGCGCGCCACACACACACACACACACACACACACACACTCAAACACATACATACATACACTTTGACAACTAGTATTAACAAGGATTGTGGTTGTAATTATGAGGTTCAGTCAGACATTACGTTCCTTGTCATACATTTCGTGTCATTCGTTGGTTTATGATCCCGTACAATCTGAGTCCATCTTCAACTTATCAGGGAGCAGACTGTTTCTAGCTGATAATGATGATGATTGATGTTTTACGGCCACTTTTGTGCGCATCGTAGGCTAAATGGGCTGAGCGACCAAAGGTAATGAAACGAAGTCAAAGATGAAACACGCTTCAGATATGCCCACGCCGAGGTTCGAACACGAGTGGTAGTGATCTGTGGTCCAACGCGCTACCGCTAGACCACGGAGGCGCCCTTCTAGCTGATATTAATAAACGGATACCTAGCGAGAGGATGTACTACCTATCCATTTAGTCTTATCTCTGTTTTGATAGCCATCCTGGAATCGGATTCAGGATTTCGTAATTCAAGAATGTAGGTAGCAAATGCAAGAATATAATCCTGGAGTCGAGCGACCGACGGTATGGAAGGCGGATTTTTCTTGTGATTTGGCTTTATCCAATTAAATGTAATAAGAATCCATATTTTTATTCGAGAAATTGGACACTAAATCAGCAAAGAACAAATTTCAGTCAATGAATGAACATGTCTTGATAAGCGTCTAGTCGCCATATTTACTTGTGTATTCATGAGACGCTACGAACACAGACGACCTTTGCCGAACATGACGTCATTTAGGAGAGAACCCCCACGTCAGTATATTTCTATTTATACATCGGTTAATTATATATATATATATATATATATATATATATATATATATATATATATATATATATATATATAAATTTAAATTATTTAGAATTAGTCTCCGTGGGAAGCTATAAATTACAGACCATTTGGGTCTCCCTCATTTGAGGTTGCCAGCCACGTAAAAACTGCTATTTTGTCCATTATATATATATATATATATATATATATATATATATATATATATATCGGTAAAAAGTTAAAACAATTACCCTTTTTATACCGTACCAATAACATATCAAAGTATTTCTATTTACGACGAAGTGTAAATTATATAATGTTTGGTGTCTCTTGCATGACTCCCAAAATCCAAGATGCAGTTATATGCAAGAGTCACCCTAGTAATCCTAATTCATATATATTAAACTTTCAAACTGGAGCTAACTGGCAAACTGTAGTGTAAATAAACAGTAATCCACAGACTGAAAATAGCACATTTATTTTGTTATGCTCGCCTTTTTGCAAATCAAGTTATATTTATGAGGTATAATCCATAAAAATAGATTTTGCCTTTTTAGATGAAGAACCCAATTACATACGGTTTTAATAAATAAATTTTTATTAACCTTATTCAGCATCATCAGCAGCAGCAGCAGTAACAAAAACCATCATCAACAACAACAACAATAGGGGTAGTATTAGGTGAATCCCCCCCCCCTTGCCCGTCATGTCATAGGTAATAGATCGTTTTAGAGGCCATGGACACTCCTATATATCAACATGTAGTGTCACTAATGAGAAGTTATTATACTCAGAGGAGTCAACGTTCTACGGTTCTTACTCTATGTGTCATGGCTTCTGACAATAGGATAAAATAGACCTTGGTAGTAAGCTTTGGTAAGTTAAGGACGAACTAAAATACTATATATTAACCGAAGGCGGTGAGTGAGTAATATATATATATATATATATATATATATATATATAGAGAGAGAGAGAGAGCTAGAAATAGATAGATAGATAGATAGACAGACAGATATATAGATAGATAGACAGACAGAGCACGCATACGCGTTCACACACACACACACACACACACAACATACACATATATATCCATACATCCGTACGCACGCAAATAAATCATTTTCGGTTGACGGCCTATAAATCCCCAGTTCCCATCCAGACTATTTGCTATACTATCTGTGTGAAAGCTCGAGAAGTGGATAAGTTAAATGTGATAAAGTAATGACAATAAGAAGAACTGACGAGACAATGATAGATATTTATTTGTCAAAAAGATACTTTGAAGAATTCTTGAAATAGTTATAGAAGATTTCATTTATCTTATATCACTTCTAATATCGATTAAAGTCTTATATAAGAGAAAAATGTACCCATGAATCTATTTTTAGCAATGATATATATATATATATATATATATATATATATTGTGTGTGTGTGGGTGTGTGTGTATGTGTGTGTGTGTGTGTGTAATCTAAATGTGAATAAAAATTTGGAAAGCTTAATTAGGCGTAGATAGGCGTTAATAGGTAACGAACGTAAACACAGCGGAATCAACTGTTCAGGATCTAGTAAATACTGGTATTAAATAACTTTTATTCTTGTCGAGTCCAGAAACAAAATAGTTGCTAGTATTAGTTTATTTTAATATCTCTATAAGTAGTTTAGGTAATTATGTCGGTTACACCTGTATGTAAAACAACGGAGATCGTGTACACGTTAAAAGTGTACACCTCGCAGGGTTTGTACGATATAAAACTTGTATCTAAGAGGCTAATCTTCACATATAATCGGTGTTTAGTAAAAGTGCGCTAGAGTACATATTTCATATTCATCAATGAGGTAAGTAAATTGCAAATTTGGCAATTTCCAGTAAATGCAAGGCTGTCTTAGAATAACCGGCAATTGCTGTAATGAAAGGTTTGAAAGCTTTCTCCCGTCTTGATTATATTGGTTGATGAGTCAGTTAGATGACAGAGCCAATTATTGTTGAATAGATATACAGGTTAATGGACACACACACGCGCGCGCGCGCACACACACACACACACACACACACACACACAATATATATATATATATATATATATATATATGCACACACACACACACGTACACACACACACACACACACACACGTTAACAACCAATACTAGCATCAATATGGATGTCACGTTGACGTTTTGTCACAATACATTACACTACGAGTGTCTCTGACGTCAGTGTATGACACTTCTGGACACATCACCATTAGTGTACCATTATGACCATGTCCCAGTATGTCTCTCTATCCTGGGTTACCTAACCAATCATCGGCCTGAAAATTGGATTTTCTCCGAGAGAAAATTCTATTTAGCTTCTTGTTGGTTCTGCTGTAACAATCCCATTACAAGATCATTTCTTCTGTATAAATGCTGGATGAACACACAATCATATTCTTCAATATATATATATATATATATATATATATATACTATCCACGCACACACACAGAGGTATATGTGCGGATAGATGTGTGGAGGTGCACGGATTTTGTATGTTACTGTTTAACTACATATACATGTAGATATATTCATGTATAGAATTAGGGGGGGTATAGGTTTTAAAGGATGTTATGGTGTTGATATATTATGGCGAGCGTATGTGTGTGCGCGCGTGTGTGTTCGTCTGTCTGTCTGTCTGTCTATATGCCAAAAACGCACACGGGATACGCACAGACATATACTTCTTACTCGCACCCACTTTCGTATGATGTAATTTTTTCCTGCACAAATTCAATATTTTCAAAGCAACTGTTTTTTTACACTACGTTTCACTCGACTACGTGACGTCAATAATAACAACGTAATCTCAACACTCTATCCACAGCGTCAACATTCTAGCCCTCATACTAAATCAACGTCAGTCTTGATAGAGAGATTTAGGCAGAATTTGTTGGAATCACATCAACACCGAATAGCGTTCATTTGATGTGACATAAATCTTGAGCAGATGTTCTGATGTATTTCTAAATGTTTTATTTTCGCCAACATTAGCTGGTACGAGCTCATAAATCGGTCGGTGGGTAGTGGGGGGAGGAGTAGTTGACGATTTAGAGGTGGCTTTGATCTTTATAAATATTTGCCTTTGACGTCCAGTTGCTATAATTGCGCGTTTATTAAGATCGTCACGATATTTCGATGAATTAGCAGATTTCAGTTTGCTATAAGAGTGCACTCTGCGTAATTACTTAGTTATCTCCAAAATTATTTCAATTATGATTTTAAAACGAATATCTTTATCACATTTACGTCGCAATATGTCAATCTAAACAATAAATAGAACCGGTTTAAAACAGTTAATTGGAGGTCAGTAGCAGGGTTCAACTTTGATGGAAAGATGTACAGTTTGTATGGATCAATTATACTATAATATTAGTTAATATGCTTTTGTTTTGAAATTACATGTTTGATTGAGCCCTATTTACATTGCTATAATCGGGTAATGCAAACGGCTTGTATTAAATGACGTCAGATTTCAGGAGCTTCCGGTCTGTATCTGGGTTCAAAATGGTGGCGCACACAGATCTATTGTAGTCGACTAACCTTCACCTTGAACTGGATTATTTCTAATGCGGTAGATCGTATTCCTATTTTGATATGATTTATAACTTGTGTGAGCATATTTGTATTAGCCCAGAAAATGTGAACTGAAAGCTAACTTTAAGCATTATTTTAACGCAATTAAAGGCGTGTTTTGCAAACAAGTTGCTGAGTGAGTAACGTTTAAAGAAATATCTGTTTAAAAAACGATCTTTTCCTGTAGCTTATTTTAATATTATAAAAATATAAGGGCCATATTGTAATCCTAGAATCCGCAATCAGTATAGTATTTTAATTAGGAATGAATAAAACTATAGGTAATAATGAATTAATTGTGTTTATAAGTCCAATCTACCCTGTCGCTATTCCGGACATACAGTAAGCCTGGATTCAGATGGCCACCTATATGTATGTTAACCTGATGTTAGTCTGTTATCGTTGAGAATCATAAAATATAGGAACAATTTATTTAAAAAATCCATTTGCTTTTTTAAACAAGTTAGTTAATCTGTTTTGCAGTTTATCTCTCATTACAAATAATGGGATGTCGTATATATATATATATATATATATATATATATATATATATATCACACACACACACACACACACACACGACGTTCAAAAGTGTGCCTATCATAAAGTGCACCTTAGTTTACATTTAACAGAGCCATACGTTCTGATTTGGCATAACTATTATTATCTAGGTCATTATACTCTATATATAATTGACATATAAATGTTTACAATCCTCGATCAGCTTTTCTGTCTTTATATAAGCCTTGTTCAGTGACGTAACAACAAACCAGCCAATCAGGAATAAGTTTAACTTTGGCGTATTCCCAAATGAAGTAACTTGTTTTTCTATTACCTACTGTCATTAAATCAGTATCATTACTAATTATTAAGCTTTAGTGTATAACCATGATGGTAAGAAGGAAAAAAAACGATTTTAGAGATCGGCAGATTTATTATTAGCGAATGAGTCGGATCTGAATGAACGCGTAGCTCCATTTTATAGACGATGATAAATAAATCTTTCGAATTAATACGCGATTTAAATTATAATTTTGTCTTTAATAATCATTGGGATTATAACAGTAACGCACATTACGTCAGTGGAAACCTTACTACGTCATTGGCACTCTGCTAATCAGGTTCCGACCAAAGAAAGTATGCGGAGTTAGTTTCGACTTTCGACTCCAAAGACACGAAGAAATTTCTTAAGAGTTACCCGAGTCTCCAGAATTTCTCCGAAGCGTGGAAAATGAGATACTTACATTTGGACAATATTTGTACAATACGTTGGTCTTAAAAGCTATTTGTATCCGTGAGCTTTAAATACACGAAGCGAGTTAGTTTAGAAATAGGAATGCCAAACTTCACCAGTCCTCATTAACATATATGATCATTCTGTTCTGGTATTGTGTCAATATTTATTTGACATTAGCTATATTGTGTCACAACATTCTCTCCATAAAGCAACCAAACAGAGTATCCTTCAACATGTTATAAGGAGTAACTGGAATAAGACTACACCAATATGTTGTTGATGGTGGTGGAGTTGCCGTTGTTGTTGTTGTGGTTTTGTCATCATGTTTGAATGATTTCTATTGTTGTTGCTAGTATTCCTGTTGCCATAGTTATTGCTGATTTGTATCGTTGAAGCTACTGTTGTTATTTTGTTGTTGTTGTTGTTGTTGTCTACATTGTTGTTGTTGTTGTTGTTGTTGTAGCGGCTATTTGTTTTTAATTATTATCTTCTGCAACTGTTTATCACAGT
Organism: Paralvinella palmiformis; assembly: GCA_025642065.1. Lineage (NCBI taxonomy): Eukaryota > Metazoa > Annelida > Polychaeta > Terebellida > Alvinellidae > Paralvinella > Paralvinella palmiformis. The sequence goes on from JAODUP010000293.1 coordinate 361,167, forward strand.
TATCGTATATGTTGTTGTTGTTATTGTTGTTGTTGGCGTAATAATAACCAGATAAAAGAGACTATTCTCAAAATTAATAATAATCATAACTAATCATCCATCTTAGGACGCATCCTTACTGATTATGTTTATGACCTTGAGCTCCAGACAGATCAATAATATCAATATTGTCCATAAACCGGGTCAATTACTAATTCGTAGCTTTTCCACTTCGTTTATTAACTTTCTCTGTCGGCAACATGAATCATCCCGGATCAACCAGTAATATCCATCACCCTCGGGATCAGGGCGGCAGCATTCATCACCCAACATCTGCCAGTAGCACTCATCAACCGGGAACTGCTGCCAGGATGCATCGCCCGCAATCTGCCACTCGTATAAGCTATCAGTGTCCGGACCTTCGAGTCATCAAAAGTCCTAAGCCCCCATGATCTGCCTCAATAACGTGAGATTGCGTTAACCAATCATCGTCAATATCGGCTGGAACTAAGCCTCAAGCCGTGAGGTGAATATTGAGTTATTATTTTGGGTGTTATGTCAGTAGTCCGATCCTGAAGTGATGTCATTGCACTAGATGGTAGATTTTATACGGGTCAATAAGTACATCCCGATCCAGTGTTCTCACACTGGCCGCTTCCTAGTTTTATAGATCAGGTCTAATGTTATACCATTAGCCATTTCCAGGTTTGGTGTCATACCATTAGATAGTTGACCGTTGTACGATATGATCGGTTTATAGCCTGATGCTCCACCAGTTGCTGAAAAATCCAGTCTGAGTTCCTGGTTTGTTGTCCTGTCACTGATTAGACCATGATAGAATTAGCTATTTACTGTTTGATGTTATAACACTAGCTAGTTGTTATGTTTGTTTGTATATCTTGTAGGATGGACATCAACGGGATAGATCTACATCATCGCAGACTTTAGTGCAATCAGCTTAAGCTGACTTCATCCAGTTTGACACAATTATTGTGTATTTCGTATGTGAATGTAGCAAATTGTCATTGTGGTTCTGAATGTTTCGACCCGAATGACAATATGGTGTTAGAATTGATTGACTATGTTTCATTTGATTGAATATTAACATACTTAATGCGTTCATTCCAATATGAAATAAAAGGACCATTTTGTTCGGAACACGATAAAAATATATACATATCGTTGCCCATATTTTATAGCAATATTTATTTCTCATCGGAAAATTAAATCTGATGAGAATACGTTGTCAGTTTGTGTGTCATATTTAGATCTTCAGCGGGAAGATACGGCATCTCTAGCGTTCAACCTGTAGTGCGTACGGTCACCTACCTCTGGTACCACGGTTCAAATTGCGACTTGGTTGTGCTTCACGTAACTGACTATGGAGACCTACCGTATATACGACAGTCGGCGTAAAACCGGAACATTTAACATTTCTTAGAAGTATCATCGGGAAGTGTCCTCAAAGCTATTGACATTCGTAGCGAGACGTGTATAACTTGCTTCACAGACCGATTTTCAATATTTTCCTGACAGCCAAATTGATCGCTGAACGTAATTAAAGTGGTTACTGTGCGTCATAAAGACGACAGATCGTGAATAAGAGATCATATTATTGGTTTTTATTAATCAGAGTCGGCAATAAATAGAAAAAATAACCAACAACTGCTCGATTATTACAGTATGGAGAAATCTATGAGTGGAAATTTGGTGTGGGAGAAAGTATTTGTCGATAAAGTGGATATTTATTACTTGGATAGGGATTTACGGGTTAAATTTTTACTGTTGGAGATACTTATCTTGGCCATTTAATAGATAAGATTGAGAACTATCGCTGATGGGATTTGTTTTCTTTTAAAATCTGCCGTCACAAAGGCAGAGGAATCTCGATTTTAGTTTGGTCCCTATACTGCTTCACTGAAAATGTGCCTCCCCTCAGGGCTCACAGATATAACGATGGTGCCACATTATCCCGATTATGGTCATCATCAGAGTGTTTTACGTCTTCGGGGAGTCGTTAACACCACGCTGTAATCTAGTGAAAGGACATTGCCATCTAACGTGGTCGGCATGCCTTTTGTGTGCTCGAAAGCTATCCTCAGAATCAAGTGGCATGTTTTTAACACATTAGATCACCGCAGTTCACTAATTATTATTATTATTGTTATTATTATTATTGTCATTAATTATTGTCATTATTATTATTATTATTATTATTATTATTATTATTATTATTATTGGACTGAAGGCCCACCTTTTCCAAGCCACATATTGGCGCGCCATTTATCAAACTCTTCAGCTTCAAGATTAAAAAACCCATAAGATCACAATTTGTTGACTATCATCAAAACCAACCATACTCGGGAGAGATCAGCTTTCGGCTACCATAGACGATGTATCACCACGAAATGGTAAACTTCGGGATATCTAAACGCTGATCGTGATGCAAAGAAATAAATAAAACTAGGAATGGAACCAGACCGCGCCTGTGCATTATCTCTCCACTGAATAAATAAGCTCCCAGAGATTATTGTTTTGTTTGTGCCGTCTACAGCTCGGAGCCGAGGAGGACGTCATGTCTGTCCGTTGGTTTTGGTACAATAGCGTAAGATCTCTGGTTACGTTGATAGGAAATGTCTGTGGATCGTGCGTGACGTTTATTTACCATCAGGACATCTTCTGATATGTTTGAACTGTCGCGATATTGAAATTGATTCCTAAAACAAACATGTGAATACTCTATGACCGTTGTTTTGGTATTTAATCCTGCAAAATGGTGGATTAATATTAAATCGTAAAATCGTTCCCAAAAAAAGTGGAATGTTCTCAGATCCCGATTAACGTATTCCGACGATCACATTAAAAAAAAATTATTATCATTATCGTCCTTTCGACTGTGGGCGATAATACAACCAAATAGCTTATAGAAAAGTAAACAGATTTTGTTTACTATCACTACCGACGAATCGATGATAGCAAACGTTAAGTGGATGATCTTCATCAATAGCAGCTTTATCTTGTTTACACTTCTAATCCGGATGTTTGCACATCAATATCCAGAAGGCCAATTAATGGCTTCTGGCTATCCAGACAATAAAATGGGTAGATCATATAGGACAATGATCTCTGTCATCAATCGATATATTTTGATGGCATTTTTCGGTATTAGCAAAACTGTGGGAAACTTGTCATCGCCACGAATTTTCTCTGGATTAACAACAATTTAAATACCTTATCGGATACATTTTGACAATTATACTCCTCTTGAACAAATCCAGATAAGATTTTGGTAATTTAGCGATATAATGGTACATAGATACTTCGCTGTAGATTAGTTTAATGTTCATCAAAAGAAAAGATTTACAAATAATAGGTATAGTAATTAATTAATTAATTAATTAATTAATTAATTAATTAATTATCCATTTCTTTATCTTGTGGATATCAGCGAATGTCTTTTTTTAAATGAAATTGATCGTTTTGTCAACAGGCAATTTCATCTTAGAGATTAAATCGATATTCTAAAGGTAGACTACTGCTATGAAGCTGTTATCCAAAATTCGATATGACATTTAATATACTAAGTGACCTTGTATTTATTGGCGTGGATACGTCAACATTACGGAGCATTAATGGCAGCTCAGCTGTTATTCTCGAAATGTAGCATTTGGTGATACTCTACACCAACATATGTTACTCACGATCAAGAGATATCTAGACACGCTTTTGTTAACAATATATCTATTTGTATGGGAACATATTTGTTGTCTCCCCATCTTACTTCACCCTACATTTACCCAATATTCGACTTCTGTTTACTTACGGATCTCTCACTTCCATTCGTCTGTTATATCA